>CM019171.2:24815112-24968741 GCA_009739505.2 Apolygus lucorum
GACGGAAGCATCCTGTTGCTGCAAATGAAGCGATTGATGTTGAACGAGTGCAGCCTAGGTATGCTTCCGAGGATTTGCGCAGGATGGCGGCAGATGAGGTGGTGGCTGTGCGCAATGGGGTACGTAATATCAATGTTTATTTAAGCGAACGTTTTCCCATGCGCACAGTCATTGCCATCAAGAACCTCCGCCTGAAGCCCCACTATAAGCAGCTTGTCCAGGAAGCTATCCTGGCAAATAGCAGTGGGGCTTCTCCCGCATCTCCTGTTGCTGGCGTGGACCAGCAGTCTGCCATTCAGTATCCCTCCCCCGGGACCTCCGGTCTTCTCGCCGATTTGAAGACCGAAGTCTTGAGGCTCGGGGGGCAGGTAGGTCGTATTGAAGGCTATGAAAGCACCTACCTGCAGGATCTGGCGAGGCGGGCTGCTGAAGGGCTGGACAACCTGGAGGACGAGGTTGCAGCATATCTAGGGAGAATCTTCCCGCGGGTTGAGGATGCGACCGTGACGCAGCACCAGAGGGGACCTCCTCCCAGAGTGGTGTTGCGTGGAGGTCGCAGAGCAGCTAAGCAAGCAAGACGGCGGGAGTACCACCGGGTTCAGAGTTTGTGGAGGAAGCATCCGGCGCGTGTAGCTGCGGAGGTACTGGAGGAGCCTGGGGAAGATCAAGTTCAGCCCCCTCTTCAGGAGTTTGTGGATTTCTGGGAGCCACTTTTGAGTGCTCCCAGCCACAACCCTGGGGAGCGAGTGGTTCCCCCAGTCTCCACCAGGGATTCCTTACGCAGCATCTTGTGTTCGCCGGTGCTACTTGACGAGGCACACAAGTGCCGTGTCAAGAACTCCACATCCGCTGGACCGGATGGTGTTTCCGCCCGTCGCTGGAATAAAGCACCCAATACGATTAAGCTGCTCATCCTCAACCTGCTCATCCTTGCGGGAAGACCCCCGAAAGCGTTAACCCGTACCCGTACCGTATTTATTCCCAAGAAAGGGGGAAGTGGGCCTGGAGGCTATCGACCGATTTCAGTGTCCTCGGTAGTCTTCCGCCACTTCCAAAAAGTACTGGCATCTCGCCTCCAAGTGGCTGGTGTCATTGGTGACGTCCAGAGAGCGTTTCGGCCAGCGGATGGCACAGCGGAGAACCTTACAGTTCTCCAAACTGTCATCTCGCTGGCCCGTATTAAACGCCGGCAACTCCATCTCGCCGCTCTGGACGTCGCTAAGGCCTTTGACACAGTCAGTCACCATGCCCTGACCGATTGCCTTCGTGGTGTCGGGGCCCCATCTCGATTAATTGAGTATGTGGCCTGTCTGTACCATGAAGGCGTGACGGTCCTCGAGGCAGGAGGTGAGGTGTCAGGGGATGTACAGATAGGGCGTGGGGTACGCCAGGGGGATCCCCTATCACCACTCCTCTTAACCTGGTCGTGGATACGGCCTTGGGTAAGCTGCCCACAGAAGTAGGGTTTGATCTCGCCCCTGGGGTGCGAGTAGGAGCATTGGCCTTTGCCGATGATGTTATCCTACTCGCAGAAACCCGCGAGGGCTTGCAGATTGCCCTCAATGCATTTGTTAAGCAGCTATCCAGGTGTGGACTCGTGGTCAACCCCGATAAATGTGGGTCGGTCTCCTTGGTCCCGTCGGGTCGCCAACATAAAGTGAAGGTTGTGGATGGGGGTTTTGTCATAGGACAAGCCCCCATTCCTTCTCGATCTGTGTTGGAGGTCTGGCGGTACCTTGGAGTCGACTTCATGGGGGTGGCCACCATTACCGCCAGCCGTGTGGACCTTGGTAGGGCGCTAGCCCGCATCACCAAGGCTCCATTGAAGCCACAGCAGAGGCTGCGCCTCCTCCGCACGTACTTACTGCCGAAGCTAACTTACGGGTTAGTATTCGGTAGGCTTACGGCGGGGAGGCTGCAGGAATTAGATCGAGAAGTCCGCTCTGCTGTGCGCTCTTGGCTGAGGTTCCCGCCTGGTGTCCCAAGTGCCTATATCCATGCACCGGTCAAATCCAGTGGGCTTGGCATTGTGTCTCTCTCCGCTTGTATCCCTTCTCTGCGCCGCCAGCGCCTGCTAGCCCTTCAGGGGTCGAGCTGGGAGGTCGCCCGTGTTGCTGCTGGTCTTGATTTTGTCAGGCAGCAGTTAGCATGGTGCGACCGAGCAACACCATCCGCTCCAAAACCCAGTTCGTCTGCTGAGTTCGCTGCTGCCCTGCATGAGTCAGTAGATGGTAAAGAACTCCGACAGTGCTCCGAAAGCCTTATCTCATCCCAATGGGTGGATTGGGCTTCGGAGGGCATTGGGGCCCGCGACTACCGGAACTTCCACGCCGTCCGCGCGGCAACACTGCCAACAGCGGTACGGTGTTCTAGGGGTAGTCGTGGGATGACAGATACCCTTTGCCGTGCCTGTCGGAGTGGAAATGAACACCTGTATCATGTAGTGCAGCAGTGTCCACGAACTCATGGGGGCCGCATCCTACGTCATGATGCGGTCGCCAAGCAGATAGCAGGTGCCTTGTCATCCAGCCGCTGGGATGTTGAAAGGGAGAGATTATACCACATGCCAAGTGACCAGGGCAAGAAGCCTGACATTGTTGCCGTCAAGCCCGACAGGTCTTGCATTATCCTGGATGTCCAGGTTGTTAATGGCAGCATGGACATGGAGCAGACCTGGCGGGCTAAGATAAGAAAGTATGATAGAGATGATTTACGGCAAGCAGTGTCAGAGCTGAAAGGAGTGGAACCCAACAACATCAGGGTGATGGCTGCAACCTTGTCGTGGCGCGGAGTGTGGTGCGGGAAAAGTGCCACGGAGTTGCGCGAGTTGGGCATCTCGGTGGGCGTACTCCGTGGTGTCACCAGACGCGTCCTGCTCGGCTCATATCTTAACTGGTGGTCTTTTTATAGAGGCACTTCCCTTCATCCCTCTCTCCCACCCCCACCTTCCTCATCTTCCCTCATCCCTAGGGCCGGCGTCGGGTGAGTCCTGGGCGTTCTCCCCTTTATGGCGTGCCCCCTCCGTCACAGAGACCTATGGTCTTGAGGGGAGATTATTTCAAAAAAAAAAAAAAAAAAAAAATCAAACCCGCTTGTGATACATTCTCGCCTCACATATCCGGTTGTTCACGAGCAAAAATACCCTAATTTTCCTACACCAAGTTTTTGTTAAAGTTAAAAACAAGTTGCTAAGTGAAAATGTCGGGAGTAGGAGCATACTTCTCCGTTCATGTGAACATAAATAGCGTCTCAGGGCCCTTCTTCTATTACCCGACATCAGATCAAATAAAGTTCTCGACCTCAAACGCTGCAAATTTTACCAATGATTGTACTCTAAACCGCAATTTTCCTTAGTTCTCATTCCCTTTTTACGGGAATTTCTACCGGTCAGGGAACCATGTGGTTACTAATTCAATTCTGCTCAACTTACCTGATAGAATTCATGAAAGTTCACGTAATGATCATTCCCCGAAAATCCTTGAAACCCTCATTTGCCTTACCTATCGCCCGTGGTGTTGTTAGAACCTGTGTCAAAGTGTGTTAAAAAAATTCATTCGTGAAGTATGAGTTAATGAGGGAATATTCAAAGACATCTTTAAAGCAAAGGTAAAGAAAATTGAAAAATTAGCTATTTATGGGATAATAGTTAGCCTTGTGGAAGTGGCACATTACGATTTGTAGAAATTATGCAATCAACCCCTTGCTTGAATTTTTTTTTTTTTAATTTCAACAAACAAAATACTTTACTAGTCACCCCGAACTCTGAGTACCCACACGTATTTTGTTGTTTTTTCGATTCTCAGTGTATTTTGACCAACATACTGCCTGCACAGGAGTATGTTTTGAAGACATTGAGAGTACATATTATTTATTCATGTTGTCCTCACCATGAATTCATAGAGAATATTTAGTATTAAATTCAAAGAGAATATTTAGTATTAAATTTTTGGGTACAATGGATGAAGTACTTACTGCTGTCGGCGATTGGGAACTTTCTATCATTCCACCTGCATTTCACAACCACTTCTCTCACTTCCGACCAATCTCGCTAGAGGAAACACGGTTTTAGATTTAAGCAGAAATATTGGAGACAACACAGAAATGGTTGCTATATTTAGAATTGCTGGACTTCCCGAAGTTCAGGCAAATCTTTGGAAACGGGGAAAAAGTAATTTTGGAGTCTTCCCAATCGACTACCCGAATTGCAGTCCCCGAAACAACTGTATTTGTTTACCCCAAACATGACAGAACCGACAAAAATCCGACTACACGCTCAGAAACCTGAATAGAAGTTGAAAACTGACAGTCTTCTACTAACAACAAGAGTAAACATATTGTTAAGTAATGCATGAATTCCAGGGGATGTCCCATTGGATAAGCATTAGATCAGTTTAAGTTGTTAAGTTTGTTAAGTAATGCATGAATTCCAGGGGATGTCCCATTGGATAAGCATTAGATCAGTTTAAACTAGTTGGTAAGCGATAAAAATCTTTCACGCGATGTAATTTATTTAGTACTTTAGGCAAGAAAAAGTGGTCCCCCCTCACCATTATCCACCATAACATTTCTAGCGGCATGGGAGCATCGAATTTGAAGAGCATTTTAAAATTCATGATCTACGATACCCAACATGGGAATTCGAGTTCACCATTGGCACCAAAGCGGAAATACGTCGTAACTTTGAACTTTCATCTACTAGTTTTGGTAAGCAGTCCGTCGAAGTTCACATCCGTATTCATTGCATCATTTGGAAAGTAATCAACTACGTAAAATATTGACTTTTAAACTCAATTCTAATTTATCTGGATCGTTTACTCAACAAAATGATACCCCATAATAACGTACATCGACCTGAGATTTTTCGAAAATATATTTTCGCAGTTAGATTTCTTCTACTATCTAATGGTGCTCCTCGAATGTCAGCCTATATTAGAGCATTGTGTTGAGTTCTGTTTTCATAAATTGATTTCCTCAATCAATCTGCTTCACGTTTTCCAATGCCTCCAATCCAAATAACATCGATATTTTCAATCAAACACAATCGGTCGGTGGTTAGTAGTAGCTGTTCAATAGCTTCGCCAATCCATAATTCATCAACCTATCTCCAATAGTTTCCATACCTTCGACCAAATTCGAACATTATCCGGAACGATAGTGAACGGCTCGGAACCGTTACGAACGAAAAAAAGAAACAATCCGAGAGCCAACCAATTGCGGCTAACTGTATCTCGATACCCCATCCTGTCTGAAAGAGCCGATTCCCCTCCTCCGCTCATCTCTTCTAAGTGAATCTAATTGAGTGAAGGGCAGCACAGTTCCACGACTAAAGTCTTCCTTCGGGCGTCGAGGTTCTGATTTTCGAACGACGTGATTTGTCGTGCGCGCTGATTAATTTGCAACCTTGATCCAGTTCGTGCGAGGAAAAGGAAGAGATTAGTTCGGAGGGAAAACGAGATGATGATTGCAGTGTTAAAATGAGAGGGAACCAAGGATTTAAAGTAGTTTCGAAACAACGATATGTCACTGTAAAATCATGGAGTTGAATGAGCCCTCAGAGAGCCTGCACTGCTGGGAGCCATATTCACAAAGCCAAAGAGGATCCTGACCAACCAATGTTATTATTATCCAGTTAACCAGGTTATGTTAATTGACTACAAAAAGAGCTGAAATGGACTATTCAGTTTATAACCGATTCAATTTCAATTTATAAAATTCACTCAAATTTCTAGCTCCTAACAAAAGATTAATTTAGGGTTAACAATCTAACACGAATCAACTTCAAATCTTGGAAGATCCATTGAAAACCTCTATGACAAGGCATTCAAATGGAGAATCGAGATGAATGAAGCCGAATCAGTCCATGCTGATTTTACCAAAAGCCAAACCAAACACACACCAATATATCTTAATGTTATATTATTGAGGCAAAACATCTGGGCATGTCAAAACTCAACTGGAGAGTGCTTGTGAAAAATAAAAGAACAGAACGAGAAACCAAATTCAGGGAATAGTCCAGTCAAATTAGCAGTTAGGGTTTGCATTAATTCCGGACAAAGCGAAACTTTTATGGGTGACTTGTGGGTGCCTATGGAACATGTTTTTAGTATATTCTACTAGATTCTCCTTGTGCAAACTTTTTGGTGCCCGAAAAACCGCGATTTTTCGGCACTTGTTTCAGTTTTTTGCCTATAACTCGTACACGATGCATCCTACGGAAAATTTTACTCTTTCCTTTATTAAACAAGATGAATTTCTGCGTCGAATGACCACCTGAAACGTTAAGATCGGTTCAGCCGTTTGGCCGAAATCGATCGTTGAAGTTTGGCGATTTTTCCCAAATTGGTTGAAAAATGGGTTACGCTCAAGTTTCAAGGCCTGTACATCAAAAACGGCGTATCCAACCAAAAAATGTCACATAATCAAAGTTGTAGAGAATCAAATTTTGTGTAAGAAAAGCATCCCCCCTTCCTCCCCCCTCCCACCCGCCCCTACCAAATGATAGAATAACGAAACAACTTCTGAGTAAACGAAATTATGAGTATTGAAAACGGTGTTGCAATCAAAAAATGTCATATAATCAAAGTGAAACGTCTGTTGTTCAACTTACTAAGGCACTGAAGTACTTGTAATACTAGAAAAGGCGAAAGAAAAAACATTCTCCTGGTCCTAACTTTTTGGTGCCCGAAAAACCGCGATTTTTCGGCACTTGATTCAGTTTTTCGCCTATAACTCGTACACGATGCATCCTACGGAAAATGTTACTCAATCCTTTATTAAACAGGATGAATTTCTGCGTCGAATGACCACCTGAAACGTTAAGATCGGTTCAGCCGTTTGGCCGAAATCGATCGTTGAATTTTCCGCTTTTTCCCAAATTGGTTGAAAAATGGGTTACGCTCAAGTTTCAAGGCCTGTACATCAAAAACGGCGTATCCAACCAAAAAATGTCACATAATCAAAGTTGTAGAGAATCAAATTTTGTGTAAGAAAAGCCCCCTCTTCCTCCCCCCCCCTCCCACCCGCCCCTACCAAATGATAGAATAACAAAACAACTTCTGAGTAAACGAAATTATGAGTATTGAAAACGGTGTTGCAATCAAAAAATGTCATATAATCAAAGTGAAACGTCTGTTGTTCGACCTAAGGTACTGAAGTACTTATAATAATAGAAAAGGCAAAAGAAAAAACATCTCCTAGATTCTCCTTTTGCTCACTTTTTGGTGCCCGAAAAACCACGATTTTTCGGCACTTGTTCCAGTTTTTCGCCTATAACTCGTACACGATGCATCCTACGGAAAATTTTACTCAATCCTTTATTAAACAGGATGAATTTCTGCGTCGACTGACCACCTTCATTTTTTAGATCGGTTCAGCCGTTTGGCCGAAATCGATCGTTGAAGTTTTTGCGATCAACCAATTTGGGAAACATCGCCAAACTTCAACGATCGATTTCGGCCAAACGGCTGAACCGATCTAAAAAATGAAGGTGGTCAGTCGACGCAGAAATTCATCCTGTTTAATAAAGGATTGAGTAAATTTTCCGTAGGATGCATCGTGTACGAGTTATAGGCGAAAAACTGGAACAAGTGCCGAAAAATCGTGGTTTTTCGGGCACCAAAAAGTGAGCAAAAGGAGAATCTAGGAGATGTTTTTTCTTTTGCCTTTTCTATTATTATAAGTACTTCAGTACCTTAGGTCGAACAACAGACGTTTCACTTTGATTATATGACATTTTTTGATTGCAACACCGTTTTCAATACTCATAATTTCGTTTACTCAGAAGTTGTTTTGTTATTCTATCATTTGGTAGGGGCGGGTGGGAGGGGGGGAGGAAGAGGGGGCTTTTCTTACACAAAATTTGATTCTCTACAACTTTGATTATGTGACATTTTTTGGTTGGATACGCCGTTTTTGATGTACAGGCCTTGAAACTTGAGCGTAACCCATTTTTCAACCAATTTGGGAAAAAAGCGGAAAATTCAACGATCGATTTCGGCCAAACGGCTGAACCGATCTTAACGTTTCAGGTGGTCATTCGACGCAGAAATTCATCTTGTTTAATAAAGGATTGAGTAACATTTTCCGTAGGATGCATCGTGTACGAGTTATAGGCGAAAAACTGAATCAAGTGCCGAAAAATCGCGGTTTTTCGGGCACCAAAAAGTTAGGACCAGGAGAATGTTTTTTCTTTCGCCTTTTCTAGTATTACAAGTACTTCAGTGCCTTAGTAAGTTGAACAACAGACGTTTCACTTTGATTATATGACATTTTTTGATTGCAACACCGTTTTCAATACTCATAATTTCGTTTACTCAGAAGTTGTTTCGTTATTCTATCATTTGGTAGGGGCGGGTGGGAGGGGGGAGGAAGGGGGGATGCTTTTCTTACACAAAATTTGATTCTCTACAACTTTGATTATGTGACATTTTTTGGTTGGATACGCCCGTTTTTGATGTACAGGCCTTGAAACTTGAGCGTAACCCATTTTTCAACCAATTTGGGAAAAATCGCCTAACTTCAACGATCGATTTCGGCCAAACGGCTGAACCGGTCTTAACGTTTCAGGTGGTCATTCGACGCAGAAATTCATCCTGTTTAATAAAGGAAGGAGTAAAATTTTCCGTAGGATGCATCGTGTACGAGTTATAGGCAAAAAACCGAAACAAGTGCCGAAAAATCGCGGTTTTTCGGGCACCAAAAAGTTAGCACAAGGAGAATCTAGTAGAATATACTAAAAACATGTCCCATAGGCACCCACAAGTCACCCATAAAAGTTTCGCTTTGTCCGGAATTAATGCAAACCCCCCCCCCCCCCTTTTTTGGCTAATTTGACTGGACTAGAAGTAGTGGCAGTAGTTAGGTTTCCATGAAAATGTTCAGTGAGTGTTGTGCTGTGCGCTCCTGTGAATCTAGAGCATCAAAAGACACTAAAATATTCGAAAATTATCAATCTCATTTCAATCCCATATACTTATTCATTGTCATACAAATGTTGCTAATGAGTTGAGTGTACATGGTGCAATAAATATATATATATAAATATATATATATATAATAACGTACATATGAAAGTTCTGAGGGAGATGAAGATTTTGGGAAACGACTCCATTTATTTTCAAAAAATATCTCAAATCTTAAAGAAATGTCACTGTACTACGAAATTTAATACGAACTCTTTGTTTTCCATACCTTCACTATACTAACTTGTATTCGACGCCCATGGTTGAATGCGTCATTAATAAAAGATGAAAAGTTATCCAGGTCGTGTTAATTTACTATGAAAAGAGCTGAAAAATGGACTTTTCAGAAAGGAAGAGGGATCGATTAAAGCCGATTGATAGTGGGAGTACCGTTTAAAGCCAATTAAATTTCAACACATAAAATTCAGACAAATTTTTGACTCGTAAAAGAATTAATAATATAGGCTTAAAAATCTTACAAAAGCATGATAGTTTCGATTAACCTAAAGATGAGATTTATGAGGAAGATCAAATGATGCGAATCACATTTTTTATCTTCAATTTTTCTAGACTAGCACCATCTACCTGCCTCATTCCTACTGAGTAAAAATTTCATCTGAAATGGAGATTTTGGACATTTTTCCTTCTTCTTCTTATTGGACCATTTTTTCTTAAGGAAGGACATTAATCTTCAAATCTAGTACCCAGTTGTTCTTTTCAAAAACTGAATAAAAAGGAGCATCTAAAGCATTTAAAATCTGTGTAACATTTTGCAGGGTTAATCGATGAGGTTTGGTTTCCATCAGGAAGACTAAACCCGTGCTGATACAGGACGTTCCAAAGTAGTGAGTTAACACACTGCCCGGCGAACAAATATTTGGATAGTGGCAGCCTTCGAGGGTGAAGTCTTGGGTGAATGAACAGCCGACCACTTGTGAAACAAAAGGAGCCTTCAGAAAGGATCACTATTCAAGTGGGAGATATCATCTCACTTCCAGCTGTAATGGAGCTACCAAACAAGCTGAATAATAATGACGCGATGGAAAGCGGGATCACGAGGAAATGTCTCCTCACCAGCCGGTAATTGTAGGTAATTTTCAATTATTAATCTCGAATTTAGCACTTGAAAAAGACACCACGTGTCTATCTAGCTCGGAATTTCGACATATTTTGGCAATAAAATTGAACGACGGCACAGTAGCAGTGTTATCAGATGAAATTTTAGAATAGATAGACGTGATATGATACTCGTAAAAAGTCCCTACTTCTCCTCAAGCTGAGAAATCTCTACAGAAATCTCAGACTGAAATGTTCACTATTTAAACCAATAGAAAAGGGATTCATACAATACCCTGATAACATGAAATTTCGTTTGTAACTGTCTTTTCATGGATAAAAATTTTTGTGTCCCAAAAAACATGCTTATATTAGCTTGCTACTTATTTTTAGATTCGTTTACTTGGGTTAAAAAATCAACAAACAGTTTTTTCTCAAAACCCTTGGCAGTAATGTTAGTTCATATATGGAAGGGGAATGTGTGAAAATTTGGATTAGATCGGCCGAATGGTTAGTCAGAAAAAGGAAAATGAAAATCACCCATTTTTCTACATTAAAAAATAATGTTTGTCCATTTTTCAATTTTTTTCCATTCGACCGGCTTGGACAAAATTTCCAGCGGCATGCTTACAGGTGTGAAGAACATTACCTTAAAATTTCAAATAATTCACTACGTACTAATTGTGGGAATTGTGAAAGCAACACGAAAGAAAGGTGCCCGCGGGGCATTATAAGCGGACTACCTACTCCCCGCTTTTTCAGTGAAGACATAGATAAAACATATTGTTTAGTAATGCATGCATTCCAGGGGCCGTCACATTGGATAAGCATTAGGTCCATTAATACCAGTCGTTAAGCGAAAAAACTGTTCACTCGATGTAATTTATCAAGTAGGTACTTTAGGCAAGAAATAGTGATCCTTCCCCTCCCCCCTCTTCATCCCTTATCCACCATAACATTTCTAGCGGCATGGGAGCCTCGAATTTGAAGAGCGTTTTAAAAACCATGATCTACGATACCCAACATGCGAATTCGAGTTCACCCCCCCCCCCCTCCCACAATGGTGACAGTCTGGCACCAAAGCGGAAATACGTCGTAACGTTGAACTTTCATCAATTTGTTGTGGTAGGCAGTCCGTACGGCAGTCAGTTCATTTCCGTATTCAAGGTGAAACACACAAAAAAAAGTCTGCCAAGTGGGTGTGGCACATAGCTTCCTCGTATCCATAACCCGATTATATAGATGATCCGATGCATAGTAGTTGATCTCAAAACACCAATCTCTAAGTACCTTCCACTACCCTCATAGAGGACCATCTACACGCTAATCTGGACAATCCTAGAAAATTTCATCCAATTCGGATGAAAAATTAAGTGAGAAGATGTATGTGATTGGATCAAAAAAATACTTAGCCTCGGCTGGGATTCGAACCCGCGACCCATGGGACTAGTAAAGTAATGAAGAGGATTTGAGATTCTCACAAGGACCATCCCTCTATGAATGAATCCCTCTATGAAAAACCATTGTCTATGATTTTCATAGGGGACACTACTCTGTAACATCCCTGAAAATTTCATAGAAATCGGACAATAACTTCGTATAGTTATGCGCGTCACAAGGAATTCATGACAGACGGACAGACAGACACACAGACACGGAACCAAAATTGTTCAAAAAGGTCTAAAACGCAAAACGCGAGTGGAAATTTTGATTGTGGAGAACTTTTTTTTCATCCTTGAAAAGTGAAAACAAAGCTTCCACTACCTTGGTAGACTCGGAAGCAAAACATGAAATATGCGGTTTATGGTGTTCTGGCACCATGGTGGCACCACTAATAGTTCCATGGTGGGAAAGAGAATAATTCATGAAAATCCGGAGGTATAATGAGAATTTTTCCTCAACTTCAAAGCTTGGATACAATTAGTAAGCAGTAAAGGAATCGAAATATTGGAAAATCGGATATTTTGTGAATATTATGCCCCACACGCCCCCTCCCCTTGCGAATTTTGATACTCTGGTGAAATAATGCGCAATTTGGAATATTTCTGAGTCGAACAAAAAAAGAAACACTCAAAACGGTTGGAAATTGAGGCCTGGGCAGAGTCTACAAGATTATGCTCGCAAACGTACGTTTTTGAGCATTAACCCCCCTTCCCCCCCTTTAAAGGCAAAATTCGAAATTCCGGCGACGTAGTGCACAACTAGATAGTTTTCCGCGACGAACAAAAAACGCTGCAAATCATTGCTCAAAGGTTTATTATTTTCTGTATAGATCACCCTCTGTATTCTCCCTTGACCTTCCCTCTCAAATTTCAGCTTCCTGCGTTCAATAGGATTGAAAATGGCTTCGGAGCTCACTCAGCTGATCTGTGATCTGAAGAGTGAAGAAGATCTTCTCGAATCCTGGAGACGCCTGGAAGAGCACTTCCATTCAATAGGATTGAAAATGGCTTCGGAGCTCACTCAGCTGATCAGTGATCTGAGGAGTGAAGAAGATCTCCTCGAATGCTGGAGACGCCTGGAAGAGCACTTCCATTCAATAGGATTGAAAATGGCTTCGGAGCTCACTCAGCTGATCAGTGATCTGAAGAGTGAAGAAGCCTTCGAGCAATGATTTGCAGCGTTTTTTACCCACCAACATTTTTTTTACCTACCAACTTTTACCTACCAGCTAGGTACTACCTACCACACCATACTGGCTTCACACCTTCAAAATCAAGTTTATTAGAAAGAACTAAACGCTTCACACTCGATTGGAAAAACTCGGCGCTTTGCGCCTCGGCGGGGGGCTCCGCCCCCCTGCACCCCCCGGTTTATTTCTTTTTCCATACTCTGTATGAAATCATAGGAACACAGAATGTGTTTTTGCGATGCTAGTCATCCGTTAAATAAAAAACAACAATAATAAATGTGGAGTCTTTGACAATAATAAAATAAACAATTGTTAGACATTTAATTTGGTCTAAAACCCTATAAATGTTATATAAATAAATATGTAACTACAAGAAAAATACTATATAAATTGAGAGCTTTCCAACGAATGGTGAACAATTTCTGTGCAATGAACACTGCGGGAGTTCTATTTCCTTACCAACGGCTTGGTTGCACGTGAAAATCATTATAAAAGGCGCGTAACGGTTTTTTCTGTCGCTTTTTCGTGACGATTTTTTTTCGGTAGGTCATCGCAAAAACACATTCTGTGTTAATAGAAAGCTTCATATGGAAATTTGATCACTGGTTACGCAGAAGGCAAAACTGTATACAAATAGAAGAAATGAACAGCGATCGCATTTTAGTCCGATAAAATTTGAATGGAGATTAGACCTCTTTTGCGATTCACACTCATGATTCTATTTTATCGAAGGAAAACCTTCAAGTACTCGTAGGGACCGAACGGTTTGTCCTACAGAGCTCTGGGTGGTCTCAAAAATTTTTAAAAATTCAATACTATTTAAAATTGGTGAAAAAGCAATACCTTTATTTCGAGAGTTTTCGAGCTAGGGCACTCTTGAAAATGTCAACCCTTAATTTTCACCCCTTAGAAGTGACCTACATCAACCAAAAGCTTCGCGGCACAGCTAGACCCCAAATGGAGCCCATATACCAAATTTGAACCAAATCGGTCCAGTGTTGCTAAGAAAAGTGCGTACGGCGTACGGCGGACGAACGGAAATTTTTTTATTCGATTTTCTTATTCTACGTACCTTGAAACGTAAAACATCAAATTTTGAGGGGGGGTTAAAATTTTTTTAACACAGAATGTGTTTTTGCGATGACCTACCGAAAAAAAATCGTCACGAAAAAGCGACAGAAAAAACCGTTACGCGCCTTTTATAATGATTTTCACGTGCAACCAAGCCGTTGGTAAGGAAATAGAACTCCCGCAGTGTTCATTGCACAGAAATTGTTCACCATTCGTTGGAAAGCTCTCAATTTATATAGTATTTTGACGTGATAACGTCTTATAAATTGGTTTACCGGGAGACACTTCAAGAAACTGCGTTACGCTCCGCTCACGGAGGGGGTGCAGCTCGGCGCTCCCTAAAGGCGGGCGGCCCCTCCCTCCCCCGGCGCTCACAAAAGCGGGAGCGCCCCGCCCCCCTTCCCTGGCACTCACTCCCCCCCCCCACCCATGGGAAATACCTACTACCTACGGGAAATACCTACTCTGTGCAACTTGACAAAGAATTTTATTTTATCCTTCTTCCTACTATACGAATGAATATTAACATTAAAATTATTTTACCACTCAAAGTCGTTGTCACGTAAAACTTTCGCCCGTATACCGACTTTACAGGCAACAACACAGGGTTTTTTTTCTTGTAGTTACATATTTATTTACATAACATTTATAGGGTTTTAGACCAAATTAAATGTCTAACAATTACTTATTTTATTATTGCCAAAGACTCCACATTTATTATTGTTGTTTTTTATTTAACGGGTGACTAGCATCGCAAAAATACATTCTGTGTTCCTATGATTTCATACAGAGTATGGAAAAAGAAATAAACCGGGGGTTGCAGGGGGGCGGAGCCCCCCGCCGAGGCCCAAAGCGCCGAGTTTTCTTGCTCGATTCCAAAGGCTTATTATTGAAAATAATAAACCAAAAGAACCACGAAAATCGGTTGAGAACTAAGGGCTGGGCAGACGACACAAGATTTTGTCACACACACACACACAGACATTCACCTATGGTTTTTTTCGCGGATTTGGATCCAGAATGGTCTACAACGGATTAGTGTGTGGTTGTTTTTTTTTCTGTTGGGTGGTGTCCAACTTCACCCCAGATCGATCGCATAAGGACGCCCAAGTCTTACTGTGGGACGTCCTAAAAAGTGAATTCTTTAGGTAGTTCATTATAAAATTTAGAACCCAGAAAAGTAGGTCCATTACGCAATTTATCCAATCTCAAGAGTTTAATGTTAGATCACGATTGTTTCTCAAATTCTGACCACGCCCGTTTGCTCTTATTTCATAATTACTTCAATTGCGGCTAGTTCTAATTTTTTTCTATGTTGTTAGGATCAGTGCTTCCAGAATAATGTAATGCGATGTTGCGTTGATCCATACAGATACTTCAGAAATGACAGACTTCACTACGAGCTGAAGATTAAATCTGTCAATGAGTTCATTGGCAGCCAAGCCATGAATCACTTTTTGAGGCTCTACGATCATGTAAACGGGGATGTCCAATTTCTCAACACTGATGATCTGCTTAGCACTTAGTGTGAGCATCATGAAGTGCAAATTTCAGGACAGTAAGAGCTAAGTGAAGTATCTTAGTTTTCTTAACGTACACTGCCTATATACCTATCAGAAAAATGTTGTTTATAAGTAACTTAAGTTACAACTGTTGTAACTCGGTGCAATAAAACAAATTTTGAAAAGTCCATTCATGCAGCATGAAAGAAGTTTTTCAGTTGAAGGTATGGTTAAGAAAAGGAACCATGGTTTTACAATTTATTTTAGAAGGTTTTTTTTTACACGATTCTTGGTTTTTTTCGATTTTCAGTATACCATACCAACGTACTATGCACCGGGTACTGCATACTGTACAAAGGATCGAAAGACTTCGGGTTGAATTCAAGATCAAAAGTTATTTATTTGTTTATACAATTAACTAGACAACGTAGTAACTACTGCCACCTGCTACTATGTATTTTCTCGTAATCCTACATTTTCCCCGCTTCGTCGATTGCCCCTTCTCTTGATCTCAATTGGTCGGCGTGTTTCCTCTTGATTAGACCCTCCGTCTGTGCCTCATACGAGTACGGCATGTTCCTCTTCTTTATTACGCCTGGCTTCCAACCTTCGCCAAGTTCTTTCTTCATCCATACTTATTCCCCTTCCTCGCAAATTCTTTGCTTCCTCCCCTCATTTGAATTTGTTGCTTCCAAACTTTCAACTCGATTTCTTTTCGCAAATCCGGCTTCAAATTTTCAAAAATTATGGGAAATCTTCATTCTAAAAAAACAGTTCAGATGGAGCTCTCCCAGTGGTCTTTTATGGCGATTTCCTGTAACTGAACAGAACATATTGAAGTGTTAATGTTAGTTCTTTCAATTCTTTTTTCAATGATTTGTGCCTTCTTTTCTGTCTTCTTATTAGTCGCTCAATCATTCCACTGCTTCTAGGATGATGAGGGGTCGTTTTGATGTGACGTACTCCATTAGTTTGAAGAAACTCTCTATTTCAGCTGAGACTATTAGTCTCAGACTAATTGTGGTCCATTATCAGGAACAATTTCTTTGGGAATTCCATATTAGAGATGGGTATCGTTACAAAAGTATCGATATTTTGTATTGATACTGCATCGTATTTGAGAATCGATATTCCATGTATCGTCTGGCATTAGTATCGATGTTTCAAAATATCGAGTATCGATACTTTGGGGTCATAAAATGTCAATATTACCAAATATTCTCAAGGAAAATATTTTTCTATCTCTATTTATTCATTTCTTACTATCAAGAGTCCAAGCCCTATTTACACATTTACATTTATTTGTAAATATGTCTTTTAGCTGGGGGTCGTGATCAAAAAATGTAATAGGTAACTAAGTTGTTTACAGTTTAGTGCTATCGTATTTACGAGTAAACTAGGTATTTCATTAAGTTACTAATCACGCTACTCTAGTCCAAAAGACGAGGAAATAACTTTTTCTTAGCAATTAACGAAACAACAACAAGACAATTCGAAGTTATGGTTCAAGTGATTTCACTAGACATCGGTCTCGCAAACAAAGCAAGAAAGTTCTGATTGTGAAAATAGAAATTTTTGGAGCCACAAATGTTGAAAATTCCGAAATATTCAAATTTGAAAGTCATAACTGGGAAATCTTCAAGATTTCAAGATTTCAAAGATTCAAGATTTCAGGATTCAAGGGAGTTAGGGTCAGGTAGTAAAAGGGTACCTACCCATGTGATGTCACAGTCCAGTCCTGGTCTTTTTGACCGACTTCATGCGCGGCGAAGCCGCGCCGAAGGAAGGAGGTATACAGTTCGGTGTGTCATGGGACGACGATTTTTTTTTTTTTTTTTTTTTTTTTTTTTTTTTTTTCTGTATGTTTGTACCACTAGCAGTTTCTTATTCGGCCACCAATCTGCCTGATTCTTTTCGAAAAGTGTTCTACAAGTATCCATAGTGGTCCCGTTTTAATCAGATTTCATTTTGCTTTGTTAAAAGTATCGAAATTTTGTGAAAATAGTTCAAAAAACGTGTTTTTTCGGAAGATTGTTCCGCATCCTCTCCCCCCGCCCGATTCGTCGAAGCCACCCACCCCCTCGTCCCACCCGCCCGTCACCTCCGGCATATTCTCGGACGCCTGCCGCCCCCTCAACAAATTCAAGGGGGACCACCCTCTCATTCATTGGGGACCATCCTCCCCATTAAGAGTGAAACGCTCATTTCTTCAAGATAAACTTGATTATGAAGCAAAATTTTAATTTCAAAAAATGATATTGAACTCAATTTTGAAAATAACTTTAACATTTCATTGAAAGACGAGTTTCCCGACTCATTGTACATTTTTGTACATGTTTGTGTAGGTACATTCAAATTTAAGGTCCGATTCTAAGCTTCACAAAAAATGAGATGCTTTATGAGGGGGTTTCCGATAACCATCAAATTTCGGTAGACTACCAAGTGGGTCTAGCACATAGCCTTCTCATCATCCAAAACATGTTGCAGCTGGCTAAAATATGAAGTTAAAGTCCGATTCCGATGAAATTTTCAGAGATTGTACGAGTTGGCGTGTAGATGGTCCCCTATGAAAATCATCGCCCCCGGACTGATAGCCGCTGCGCATGTGCAAACGATAATTTCCTTGTAGCAGCCATCATTTCCACATTTTCCATCCGATTTCAATAAAATTCTCAGAGATCATGCAAATTGGCATATAGATGGTCCCCGATGAAAAGCATTGCCAAGGAACTGATAATAGCCACTGCGCATGCGCAAACGTGAATTCCCTGTAAGAGCTATACTTTCTACATTTTCCATCTGATTTCGATGGTATTTTCTGGGATTGCGCGGATTTGAGTGTAGATACTCCTCTACAGACATCATCGCCCCCATTTTACTTACGTTGAGTGAAACAGTTTGGTGCAGGAGGAAGGGAAATAATAATGCGTGTTTTTTCGCTCACCAACAGGTTCTAATTGACTTAATGCTTATCCAATGGGACGTCCCCTGGAATGCATGCATTACTAAACAATATGTTTAACAATTTTTTGGACTCACTAATAACTACTTTAAACAATAATACTGTAGGTATAGGTACTAAAATAAAATGTAAAAATTAAACAATAATGTTACCTACTACCTTCATAAAAAAAACCTCAAAAAGTAATAATTAATTCCACATTAAAAAAACTATTAGTGATTAAAAAATACAAGTAAAAGATTTAAAAAAGAAAAATAGCGAAAAATGTCGAAAAAAGGTTAACGGTCGGTAACTCAAAGAATACCGACTTTAAAACAAACGTACTTGGTAGAAGGTAAATTATGTAAAATTAAAAAAAAATTATATAATAAAAGTCGAAAAAATTAATGAGTTAAAAATTAAAACGAATGATTTAAAAACTTAAACAAAAGTACTTGGTAGTAGGTAAGTTATGTAAAATTAAAATAATTAAAGTCGAAAAATTAATAAGTTAAAGATTAAATCAAATGATTTAAAAAATTAAATTTTAAAAATAAATTTAAACAAACCACTAAAAAGTAAAAAATAAAAAATTATGAAAATACAAAAATAGTAAAATAAAAAACTTTTTAACAAAAAAACGGACCGACCTCAAAACTGATGATGGCATCCCACTAAAAAGGAAAAAATAATAATGACAACTTATTCAGTTAGGTTGGTAGGTAGGTACGCAGTGAAGTCGCCGCCGTGCCCATCTGCAGAAAACAAACATACACAAGTAGATTCCACTTCCATCTGGTTAGTACTACAACATGGGTCGATAGTGCAATACAAAACATGAATGAGAGTGGGTACCTATCATTGAGGTAATGCATGTGTTCCAAAACTATTAGGTAGTACGTCACTGCTGTCGTATGAAGGAGGATGAGAGAGTGACAATAAGTGTGAATCTCAGTAAGAATATTTCCTTTGATAACAGCTGAAGACGTCTGCGTCACCAAAAATGGCAGTTGGATAAAAATTGAACATGAGAAGGTTGTTTACTTACTTACCTACCCTTAATCCTGTTTTGTATTGCACTATCGACGCATGTTGTAACACTAACTGGTTCATTTGAGTATGAACTCATATCACAAACCCACATCATGATCTAGACAATTCTACATTCAATATGCCATACATGGAATATAAGATTAATTAGATATTATGTAATCAAAGATTGATCATGTATAATTAGATAAATAACTATTAGATACTATCTAATCAAGAGATGGTTTGTTCGAATCCCAACATTTCGTACGGGGATTCACACTTATTGTCACTCTCTCATCCTCCTTCATACGACAGCAGTGACGTACTACCTAATAGTTTTGGAACACATGCATTACCTCAATGATAGGTACCCACTCTCATTCATGTTTTGTATTGCACTATCGACCCATGTTGTAGTACTAACCAGATGGAAGTGGAATCTACTTGTGTATGTTTGTTTCTGCAGATGGGCACGGCGGCGACTTCACTGCGTACCTACCTACCAACCTAACTGAATAAGTTGTCATTATTATTTTTTCCTTTTTAGTGGGATGCCATCATCAGTTTTGAGGTCGGTCCGTTTTTTGTTAAAAAGTTTTTTATTTTACTATTTTTGTATTTTCATAATTTTTTTTATTGTCTCAAGACGTTTCCTAGAAATCCCAATATGGGAGATCAGGCTAGTTTTTAATGCGAAAGACCTCCCCACCCCCCACCTCCAGAGCATGTAGGTACCTGCATGAGCGAATATTCTGAGAAAAGTCTAAATAACTGGTGATTTTACAGCCCTGTCAATGTCTGAGATGCTCGAAGTACAACAAGCAGTATTGTGGAAACCCTGGGATTCCGGGTGGGAACTCCAAGGAACCAGCACGTGTAGGTCTTAAGCACCAGGTACCAAGAACCTATCTTTTCCTAAAATCGCCTAGAGGAGCAACCACTTGTGTGTGAACTTGAATACTCTCGGCTCTCTGGACTGAATAAGAAACAAAAGTCCATTCATACAACATGAGATAATGAGCTAATCTTCTTTGAAATCTAATATGGTTTTTTCACAGTCAACACTGGAGATTAGAACTCTCCAAAACGGATTTCAATTAATTTTTTTCTCAAAAACTCCATCCTAAAAATTTTGTGGCAATTGCAATAGCTTCATTTTCCTTGAAAATTCGCCAACAAGTGAGCTTATGTCATAGAATGAATTAGGGTTCTTTTGATGTAAAAACACTTGAAAATTTGGAGAAAATACCCACTGCAAATTTTATTAACATTTTCTCCATAATACGAGTAATATAATTTTATCCGAGTTAAGACCCAACAGCCTCCCTACCTTCTTCATATTTTTATTTTTTAGCCATTATGTTGAATCATCCGCTAGAACTGTATCGATATTCGATATTTAGAAATATCGGATCCAAAGTATCGATATCCGAAAATATCAGATAGTACAGTATCGATGATAAAATATCGAGAATCGGTACAGAAGTATCGATATTTTAAAATATCGGGTATCGATACCCATTCCTATTCCATATCGGCTGAACCACCCTCTCAATTTTTGGACTATTATTGTGGATCTTGTTGATTTTAGGCACTCGACTTCTGCCCATTTTGATAGTGCATCAATTCCAACAAGCCATGTCACTCCATCTACCGGTCCAGCTAAGTCTATGTGGACTCGCTCCCAAACTTGATTTGGTACGTTCCAGAGATAGATAGGCACCTCTTCAACGTCATCTATGTGCTCCTGACATGCTAAACACCTCTTTACATAAGCTTTTACATCCTGGTCAATGTATGGCCACCAAACATAACAGCTTGCCACAGCTCTCATAGCTGCGATGCCAAGATGTCCACAATGTAAGATTTTTAATATGTCTTGTCTCATGGTAGATGGAACGACTACCCTTCCGAACCACATCAAAATGTCCTCTTCTACCACCAAATCATCTACTCTTTGTTTAAAGGATTTCAAATTCCCAGGTACTGTTTCTGGCCATGATCTATTCAAGTCATACTGCAGCACTTTCCTTAGCTCTTCATTTTTCTTGTTTTCTTTTCTCAGTTTGTCAATGGTTAGAATCGTTTCCACCTTTTCCAAGTTCAGGAACTTCATTTCCGTAGTATCCTCTACATCTTCACTTACAGGTAACCGTGAAAGCATGTCAGCTACATCGTTATCTGTCCCACGTCGATATTCAACAGTATAACTATATTTATCTATTTAGCTCTAGGGCACACCTTATTAGTCTCTTATTGATTACCTTCGATAGGCATCTCTTCTCACTTAATATTCTTTGTAACGGTTTGTGCTCAGTTACGAGTCTAAATTTTCTTCCATAAATATACTGGTGAAATTTCTTGACTCCGAACATAATTGCCAATGCTTCTCTGTCGATATTTGCATAGTGTCTTTCAGTTTCTGATAGTTTCCAACTCACATATGCAATCGGCCTTTCAATTCCTCTCCCAAACCTATGCATGAGGATGCTACCCAATCCATCTTCAGAAGCGTCACACCAGAATCAGATCTTTGCTTTCGTCATAAGGCACTATACTCACAAGCATACCAACATACTGTAAGCACGGGGTATGCTTTGAAGATGTTAGGAGTCCATATTCACGTTCTACTCGTCTCCACAAACTCACCGAGTACCCACATGGCTACTGCATTTCTGGGTACAATAAATATACGCAGGTTTTCATTAAGTATATAATATATAATTTCGGACAACCCTAACTGGCCCAAATTTCAAAAATAGTCCAAAAAAGTGTTTTTCCCGGTTTTTGAAGTTATTACCTTCACAAACATAGTAATATACAGTATTTTCGGATTGAGCACAAAATTTCTATAACAATAAAAATAAAAATTACATAATAATATTATTTATAATATTTATAATATTATTTACATATTATGTAATTATATACATACTTTTTCTAATTTTTGAACAATTTTTATTTTTTATGATTACTATGATTGTGAAGGTAATAACCTCAAAAAATGGGGAAAACACTTTTTTGGACTATTATTGAAATTTGGGCCACTTAGGGTTGTCCGAAATGTCTGGCTAACGAACTCGTCTTTTTGTTTGTTGTTACGAACATTTTGGCGAAAACTTGAAAAATTTTGCTAAACAATTACTCCAATTTATCACGCGGAGTGACACATATACATTTATCATATGTATAATTGAGTGTATTATATGTAGCTATGATTGAGTGTATTGTATGTATGTATAATCGAGTATAAACTATTTAAAGAAAGCATATGTTCTTGGGTGGGACTATCCTTCTTTTCAAATGAATTGAGGGTGTGACAAATGAAGTCCTTTGTGTTCTTTGTAACAGCTTATTTATTACGGGGAGCTTTCAACAACCCTCTGTTTGTTATCATCAGCCCAACAGCAAAAATTGTAGAGTCCTTGTGGGGGCACAACCAGACAACTACTGCAGGTGAAAAACCCTCAATTCATATTTAAAGAAAGTAAAAACGCTGCAAATTATTACACAATGGTTTATTATTTTTATATAGATCACTCGTCTGCAAAGCCACCAACCATCCAACATGAAGAAAAACATCGATCGCATTTCGGTCAGCTTTAATTTGAACGGAGATTAGGCCTCTTTTGCGATTCACACTCGTGTTTCTGATTTATCGTACGTCCAACCCTTAAATTCTCGTAGGGAGCAAACGGTTTGTCCTACAGAGCTCCGCGTGGTCTCAAAAATTCTAAAAACGCTGCAAATCATTGCTCAAAGGTTTATTATTTTCTGTATAGATCATCCTTCTGTATAGATCACTGGTTCTCCATCAATAGCACCTTCCACCATCTGTATTCTCCCTTGACCTTCCCTCTCAAATTTCAGCTCCTGCGTTCAATAGGATTGAAAATGGCTTCGGAGCTCACTCAGCTGATCAGTGATCTGAAGAGTGAAGAAGATCTCCTCGAATGCTGGAGACGCCTGGAAGAGCACTTCCATTCAATAGGATTGAAAATGGCTTTGGAGCTCACTCAGCTGATCAGTGATGTGAGGAGTGAAGAAGATCTCCTCGAATGCTGGAGACGCCTGGAAGAGCACCTCCATTCAATAGGATTGAAAATGGCTTTGGAGCTCACTCAGCTGATCAGTGATGTGAGGAGTGAAGAAGATATCCTCGAATGCTGGAGACGCCTGGAAGACCACTTCCATTCAATAGCATTGAAAATGGCTTCGGAGCTCACTCAGCTGATCAGTGATCTGAGGAGTGAAGAAGATCTCCTCGAATGCTGGAGACGCCTGGAAGAGCACTTCCATTCAATAGCATTGAAAATGGCTTCGGAGCTCACTCAGCTGATCAGTGATCTGATCAGTGAGCAATGATTTGCAGTGTTTTTTACCTACAAACATTGTTTTACCTACCAACTTTTTTTACCTACCAACTATTGGTAGGTACTACCTACCACACTATAATGGCTTCACACCTTCACAATCAAGTTTATTAGAAAGAACTAAACGCTTCACACTCGATTCGAAAAATAGAAAGCTTGATATGGAAATTTGATTACTGGTTACGCAGAAGGCAAAACTGTATACAAATCGAAGAAATGAACAGCGATCGCATTTTAGTCCGATAAAATTTGAATGGAGATTAGACCTCATTTGCGATTCACACTCATGATTCTGTTTTATCGAAGGAAAACCTTCCAAATACTCGTAGGGACCGAACGGTTTGTCCTACAGAGCTCCGGGTGGTCTCAAAAATTTTTAAAAATTCTGTACTATTTAAAATTGGTGAAAAAACGATACCTTTATTTCGAGAGTTTTCGAGCTAGGGCACTCTTGAAAATTTCAACCCTTAATTTTCACCCCTTAGAAGTGACCTACATCAACCAAAAGCTTCGCGGCACAACTAGACCCCAAATGGAGCCCATATACCAAATTTGAACCAAATCGGTCCAGTGTTGCTAAGAAAAGTGCCGCGTACGGCGGACGGCGTACGGCGGACGGCGTACGGCGTACGGCGGACGGACGGAAATTTTTTTATTCGATTTTCGTATTCTACGTACCTTGAAACGTATCAATCAAATCAAATTATCACATCAAATTTTGAGGGGGGGTTAAAATTTTTTTTTCTTGCTCGATTCCAAAGGCTTATTATTGAAAATAATAAACCAAAATCTTAAATTGAAGGAAAAACAATACCTTTATATCAAAATTTTTTGAGTTAGGGCGTTTTCAAAATTTCAAAATTTATTTTTGAACCCTTAGAAGTGACCTACATCAACCAAAATCTTCGGGGCACAACTAGAATCCAAATGAAGCCTACATACCAAATTTCATCAAAATCGGTCAATGCTGAGTGGCAAAAGTGCCGCGTACGGCGGACGGACGGCCAAATTTTTATTAGATTTTTGGATTCTACGTACCTTGAAACGTAAACCATCAAATTTTGAGGGGGTGTTAAACAAATTTTTTTCTTAGTCGATTCCAAAGGTTCATTATTGAAAATAATAAACCAAAAGGGAAAGAGGGGACGTTTCGCTCTGAGCGTTTTCAACAGATTGAAGATCCCCATCAGCCTGAGTCAGCCCTCTCATGTCATCGGTGATGGGGATGAATTCGCGGTTTAAAGGGCAGGCCAGGACGTTGGCGATCAAAAGGAAGGTCGGACGGGAGGATTTGTTACCTAACCTTACATTGAAACTACCTAACAATTACATTGAGCTAACAATTTAAACAATTAAAAAAAAGAGTATATGTACCTATATGTATAAGGAAAATATATGATATATAGAGAAACTACATCAGGAAAATAATAAATAATAATTTGCAGCGCTTTTAGTTCAAAATCCTCAAAAAATACTCCACTTATCCCCCGGATTCACTGAATACGGTACTTGGTTGTTATTATGTTGTTAGGAACGTTTGGGTACGACGAATATATTTATTATATTGGTTTATTATTTATAATAATAAGCCTATGTGATCGTATCGCAAAAAATTTTTATAACCCCCCCTCAAACTTTGTCACTTTACGTTTCAAGGTGCGTAGAATCCAAATTTGCAATGTCCGTCCGCCGTCCGCCGTCCCCCGTCCGCCGTCCGCCGTCCCCCGTCCGCCGTCCGCGGCACTTTTCTTAGCAACACTGGACCGATTTGGTTCAAATTTGGTATATGGGCTCCATTTGGGGTCTAGTTGTGCCGCGAAACTTTTGGTTGATGTAGGTCACTTCTAAGGGGTGAAAATTAAGGGTTGAAATTTTCAAGAGTGCCCTAGCTCGAAAACTCTCGAAATAAAGGTATCGTTTTTTCACCAATTTTAAACAGTATCGAATTTTTAAAAATTTTTGAGACCACCCGGAGCTCTGTAGGACAAACCGTTCGGTCCCTACGAGTACTTGAAGGTTTTCCTTCGATAAAACAGAATCATGAGTGTGAATCGCAAAAGAGGTCTAATCTCCATTCAAATTGTATCGGACTAAAATGCGATCGCTGTTCATTTCTTCGATTTGTATACAGTTTTGCCTTCTGCGTAACCAGTAATCAAATTTCCATATGAAGCTTTCTATTTTTCCAATCGAGTGTGAAGCGTTTAGTTCTTTCTAATAAACTTGATTGTGAAGGTGTGAAGCCAGTATGGTGTGGTAGGTAGTACCTAGCTGGTAGGTAAAAAAATGTTGGTGGGTAAAAAACGCTGCAAATCATTGCTCAAAAGCTTCTTCACTCTTCAGATCACTGATCAGCTGAGTGAGCTCCGAAGCCATTTTCAATCCTATTGAATGAAAGTGCTCTTCCAGGCGTCTCCAGCATTCGAGAAGATCTTCTTCACTCCTCAGATCACTGATCAGCTGAGTGAGCTCCAAAGCCATTTTCAATCCTATTGAATGGAAGTGCTCTTCCAGGCGTCTCCAGCTTCCGAGGAGATCTTCTTCACTGATCAGATCACTGATCAGCTGAGTGAGCTCCGAAGCCATTTTTAATCCTATTGAACGCAGGAAGCTGAAATTTGAGAGGGAAGGTCAAGGGAGAATACAGATGGTGGTAGGTGCTATTGATGGAGAACCAGTGATCTATACAGAAGGGTGATCTATACAGAAAATAATAAACCTTTGAGCAATGATTTGCAGCGTTTTTTTATTACCTATACACACATATGAAAAAGTGATAAACTTCAGGAATTGTTTTAGAATACTCCAAAACAAATTTCAGTGTAACAGAACACAATTTTCTATGCTAAAAATGTCGAGTCTATTGTAGTAGCTTTATTTTCTTCGGAGATTTGCTGAAACAATTTTAGTAAATTCAAAAATTTTTGATTTGAAAACTTTTTTATGTGGGCTTCTCGGTTCTCCTAAGTATTTTATAGACCGTTAATAGAGTGAATGCGACGCCGTTATACCTGGCATATAATGATCCTCTAATTACCCGCCAGCTCTAACGGAATTGATTTTCATATTCTCCGTCGAATGGTAGTTAACTGAACATCACAATTGTGGGCCTCCCTCATTTCATATTCGCATTCTCGATGTTAAACGATAATGAAAACCATCGGCGTACCAGAAGGCGTTTTTGAAGGAATTTCGGAAGGAACGGTTTCAATGATAATTATACAGTAATTTATTATAGCTTGAATTCAGTAAGTAGTTTATGACCTCTTATCGGTAGGTGAACGGAACACAGTGGGAAGATGTGAGGTGAGAAGGCTCCATTTCACAGATTTCAAACATTTTGTGGGAGGCTTCACACTACTTCGAGAGTAGCTTCCTCTCGTTCAGTGAAATCATGCAGGAGAATTTAATTACTATAGTAAATAACTAGTATTACTATTATAATTTTCAATAATGAACCTTTGAAATCCACCAGGAAAAAAATTTGTTTAACCCTCCCTCAAAATTTGTTGGTTTACGTTTCAAGGTACGTAGAATCCAAAAATCGAATAAAAATTTGGCCGTCCTCCATACGCCGTGCGCCGTACGCGACACTTTCCTCAGTTACCACGGACCGATTTTTATGAAATATGGTATATGGGCTCCATTTGAGGTCTAGTTGTGCCCCGAAGATTTTGTTTGATGTTCAACCAAGTTAATTTTCAATTTTAGATAGTATTGAATTTTTAGAGACTACGCGGAGCCCTGTAGGACAAACCGTTCGCTCCCTACGAGAAATAGAGGGAACTTACGATAAATCAGAAACACGAGTGTGAATCGCAAAAGAGGCCTAATCTCCGTTAAAATTTTACCTGACCAAAATGGGATCGATGTTTTTCTTCATGTTGGTTGGTGGTAACAATGGCAAAGCCGAGTTCTTTGCAGACAAGTGGTCTATATAGAAAAATAGCAAGAACCTTTGTGTAATAATTTGCAGCGTTATGGTTTATTATTTTCAATAATTAACCTTTGGAATCGACCAAGAAAAAAAATGTTTACCTCCCCTCAAAATTTGTTGGTTTACGTAAAGAAAGGAAGTAAAATGCGAAAATCGAATAAAAATTGTTCCGTCCGTACGCCGCGGCGTACGCGCCGTACGAAGCACTTTCCTTAGTTCCCATGGACCGATTTTGATGAAATATGCTAAATAGGGTCTAGTTGTGCACCGAAGCTTTTGGTTGATGTCAATCACTTCTAGGGGTTGAAAAATAAAGGTTAAAATTTTGAAAACGCCCAAGCTCAAAAAATTTTGATATAAAGGTATTGTTTTTCGATCAATTTAAGACAGTATTGAATTTGTAGAATTTTCAGAGACCACACGGAGCTTTGTAGGACAAACCGCTCCCTACGAGAACTTAAGGGTTGGGCTTACGATAAATCAGAAACACGAGTGTGAATCGCAAAAGAGGCCTAATCTTCGTTCAAATTTTACCTGACCAAAATGGGATAGCTGTAGGTACGTGGTAGGCTGGGGGTGACAGTGGCAAAGCCAAGTTCCTTGCAGATCAGTGATCTATATAGAAAAATAATATAGCTTTTGTAATAATTTGCAGCGTTTTTTGCTTTCGAGTCTACCAAGGAAGCGGAAGCATCGTTTTCACTTTTCAAGATTGAAAAAATGTCTCTTCCGAAATCATAATTTCCACTCGCGTTTTACTTTTTAGATCTTCCTGAACAATTTTGGTTCCGTGTCTGTGAGTCAAACGTGAAATCCTTGCCACAACCAAAACTTATGCATGGTTAACTCAAAATGACTTTTTTTCACATCGAATCTTTTTTTCGCGTTTTCAACTTTACGTCATTAAAATTGCTATAACACCTGTTATTTATTACCAAGTAAATTCAAATTTAAGGATATCGTTGGAAATATCGTTAAATTTACAAGCTACCAAGTGTAAAACCAAAATCTTTTGGAATTTAACCATTTCTAAAAAATCAAGTCAAAAAGGAAACTTCAAATTTATTTTCGAAATATGACTCTTTTTGACCGACTTCAATTTCGGCGGAGCCGCGCCGAAGGAAGGAGATATACAGTTCGGTGTGTCATGGGACGACGATTTTTTTTTTAGGACGTCCCACAGTAAGACTTGGGCGTCCTTATGCGATCGATCTGGGGTGAAGTTGGACAACACTCAACAGAAAAAAAATAACCACACAGTAATCAGTTTTAGACCATTCTGAATCCAAATCCGCGAAGAAAACCATAGGTGTATGTCTGTGTGTGTGTGTGTATGTGTGTGTATGTGTGTGTAACAAAATCTTGTGTACTCTGCACAGGCCTTAGTTCTCAACCGATTTTCCTGGTTCTTTTTTTGTTCGTCGCGGAAAACTATCTAGTTGTGCACTACGTCGCCGGAATTTCGAATTTTGCCTTTTAAGGGGAGGAAAGGGGGGGTTAATGCACGAAGAACGTGCGTTTTTGGGCATAATCTTGTGTACTCTGCCCAGGCCTTAGTTCTCAAACGATTTTCGTGGTTCTTTTTTCGTTTGACGCGAAATACTATCTAGTTGTGCACTACGGCGCCGGAATTTTGGATTTTGCTTTTTAAGAGGGGGAAAGGGGGGGTTAATGCTAAAAAAACGTGCGTTTGCGTGCGTAATCTTGTAAACTCTGCCCAGGCCTCAATTTCCTACCGATTTGCGTGTTTCTTTTTTTGTTTGACTCAAATAACTTCCGAGTTGTACATGATTTTACCAGAGTACCGTAAAACCGTCAAACTTTACTCCAAGATTTACTCCAAAACAGTTCCAAATACTATTTCTCCCACTCGAAATGGGTTAAATTGATTTTTTTTGATGAGTGAATTGATCTTCAGGGCTTCCTGAACATTTTGAGTGGTCGAGCTCATTGATCAGATAATTGTAACCCCCCTATTTAATTGTTTAAATGTTGGAGTAACTAAAACCTACGAGTGCGTCTATCTTTACTCCACTCTGAAAAACTCACAGTTATCGCTACAGAAACGGGCAGTGGTGCAATGTTACTAGTCGGGATTGAATCCATTACCCCAGAAGTACTTGATAATATCAAGTATTTATAATATTATTATAAAATATATTCTGCAAAATTGAACTTTTTAGCTTGAAAAATACAAGTTATACCTAAGAATAATATAAATTCCAATGATCATTTATTCATCATTTATTTCAACGAATTTGCTTGAAATGCAATATTTCTGGTTAAGAGATCACAATTTCAGTCTTCCAGTATAGACAGACTTATGTAGGTAATCGAGCAAAACTTTCTACAAGTAAAGAAATATTAAAGGACAATAAACGATAAACGAATGACTTAACAAAATCACAGAAAAAGTCTGTTTCACATTCGATAACTTTCAAATGAATTGCAATTGCAAATTTCAAAGTTAACCCACGAGTAAATAATATTGTAAATCACAACTTATGAGACCAAAACACGTTTATGTACATATCATTGTTGTAAAGTTTCGGTAGGAGCGCGTACCAAGCTTTTTCTCATTTCTTCTCCCCATCTCTAACTTCTGACATGAGATACACTAGAAACCTTACATTTAACACTGCAAAAATTATAAAACTCAAATATTTTTCGAGATTAAATAAGAAAAATATGAGTGAGGCTACCTTTATCCCAACCTTTATAGTGGAGTAAAGATACCCGGTTTTTGGAGTAAAGTTACCATCAAATTTTTGGTAAACAAAAGCATGACTAAGAAAACACTTTTTTGAGAATATGATTAGTGTATTTTGTTCAAAATAAGATATTGAAAGTGATATGATGAGGGCTTGCCTGGTAAATCCACTCCAAACACCTGATATGGAAGAAATTTTGGAGCACAAGAAACAGGACAAAAACAGCTGAACAGGAAACAATGACTGATAACAGCTGATAACATGGATTAAGGCGCCATCGCAAGCCGCATCGATTCTCTGGGATGTGGAGAATAACGAAAACCCAATAGCTAACTTTTATCTAAGTTCTACCATGCTTACGTCACAATTGAAGATTCTCACTTTTTGGGGTAAAGTTACCCCTGGTGGGGTAAAGTTTGACGGTTTTACGGTACCAAAATTCGCAAGGAGAGGGGGTGAGTGGGGGGATTTTTCAATATTTCGGTTCCTTTACTGCTTACTAATTGTACCCAAGCTTTGAAATTGGGGAAAAATTCTCATTATACCTCCGGATTTTCATGAATTATTCTCTGTACCACCATGGAACTAATAGTGGTGCCACCATGGTGCCAGGACATGGTGCCATGATGCCATAAACCGCTTATTTCGTGTTTTTTTTTTTTTTTTGTGTTTCACCTTGAATACGGATGTGAACTTCGACGGACTGCCTACCAAAACTAACAGATGAATGTTCAATGTTACGAGGTATTTCCGCTTTGGTGCCAGACTGGCACCATTGTTGGCGTTGGTGAGGTGGTGGGGGGAGGGGGGTGAAGTCGAATTTGCATGTTGGGTATCGCAGATCATGGATTTTAAAATGCTCTTCAGATTCGAGGCTCCCATGCCGCTAGAAATGTTAAGGTGGATAATGGTGGGGGGGGGGTCAGTATTTCTTGCCTAAAGTAATAAATAAATTACATCGAGTGAAATAGTTTTATCACTTTACAACTGGTTAAACTGATCTAATGCTTATCCAATGGGACGTCCTCTGGAATGCATGCATTACTAAACAATATGTTTTTGTTTGTATGTTTGTACCACAAGCATTTTCTTACTCGGGTACCAATCTGCCTGATTCTTTTTGAAATGTGTTCTACAAGTATCCATAGTGGTCCCGTTTTCAATCGGATTTCATTTTGCTTTGTTAAAAGTGTCGAAAATTTGTGAAAATAGTTCAAAAAACGTGGTTTTTGTTGACTTCGGGAAGATTCCCCCCCCCCCCCCGCCCAACTCCTCGGAGCCACCACCCGCCCGTCACCGCCAACCCACCCGTCTCCTCCGGCATATTCTCGGACGCCTGCCGCCCCTCAAAAAATTCTTGGAGGACCACCCTCTCATTCATTGGGAACCATCCTCCCTATTTAGAGTGAAACGCTCATATCTCCAAAATAAACTTGCTTGTGAAGCAAACATTTAATTAAAAAAAATGATATTGAATTCAATTTTGAAATTAACTTTGACATTTCAAATTTCAAATTTGAAAAAAATTGAAATTTCAAAATTATTTGAAAGACGAGTTTCCCGACTGATTGATTGACGGACCGTTTGTGTACCTACATTCAAATTTAAGGTCCGATTCTAAGGCCCGTATGCAAGAACGCTCCTTTAATAAAAGGCCTCCTTAAAGGAGCTATAAGGAATCCTTTTATTCAAGTTGGTATGCAGAGAGCTCCCTTACTACTGATAACAGCTCCCTTTAAGGAGCCTTCCTTTTACCTAAAAGGGATCCTTAAAGGGGGCCTTTTACGTACCTTTCGCGAATTTCTAATGCAGAGATCTTCCTTTAAGCCTTCGAAATCTGCCGTACGGCAAATCGATCACGAATTATAAGGAAGCCTTTTAATTAAAAGGAATGTTCCTAAAGTTGTAAGGCTGGTCGCGAGGTACCTTATAGCTCCCTTTTAGCTTCAAGGATCTGGTTTTGTGAATAATGGTTTGTGAATTCGATTTTTGTGAATGTTGTTAAGTGAATTCGGAAAAATTCGAATTATTATTGTTATGAGGAATTCTATTATAATACCTATTTAAATTTTGAAAATGGTCACAACTCGTCTACAATCAGTAGTATTCCACTATTCTTCAGGAAAATGCCTTTCACTGTAATTAAAAGATCGGTAGATATGTTGGTGTTAGGAAATACGAGGTACCTAGGTATTTCATTAAGATAGATAGGTAGTTCAAAGAGATACCTTTCGAATTAAATTTTCGAATTAATTACCCTAAAAAGTAGGTACCGGTAAAATCCTTCCTAAAAAGGCTGATCGCAAGGTACCTACCTACCTTCCTTTTAGCTTCAAGGAACAAGTTGGGAAATTCGCTCATAATGATTGCAGCATGTGCTGTATGTACTTCACAACATAGGTAGAGAAGACAAAATTCCTGATATTGAATCAGCAGCCACTGACCTTCGAGGTGAAATCACCGTACCAGCACATGCGCCTTTTAATCGAAGAGGTGCAGCAATCAGAGCTGCCTTCTTCCAAAGGCACTTTATATAACTGAGTTAATTTTTGTATAATATTTGTATGAATTTTTATGATTTTATTTTTGTATTGACTTCAGGTTTGATAAATAATAAATTCATTTCACCAGTTAAAACCTTATTTTATTAATAAAAACTTATAACACATAGTTAATCTTAGGTATAAAATATATAATTTGCTAATTTTCATTCCAGCCCATCTTTTTCAAAATAGCGATCTTCTTTTTTTTTCACATTATCCCAGCACTTCATGAGTTGGGCTACGGTTCTCTGAAACAAAAGGAATTTTTCTGATGAGCTGATGAGCGGTATCCTACGTTATAAAATACGAGTAGTATTCATTCATTCTACCTAGGTATACCATGGGCGCACAGAACACGAGTCCCAAGTATCCAACTTATGTTATTTTTGAAAAGCTCTCGTATCACTCTGATAGAACGAAAAAAAAACCAACACATGTGTTTCCAAAATTTAGAACCCACTTGTAATAATCATTTTATGGCTTACCTTGGTATGAGCTGGTTCACTGTTGAATTTCATTGCGATCTCTTCCCATGCAGTTTTTTTCTCACAATTGGAGACTGCATCCGATTGCTTGTTCTCCACAATGTTTTTCTTTTCCAACACAAATGTCATCAAGTACCTACTCGGTTTCCCCCCTGTCAAACCGTTTCCTTTTCGCACTCATTTTTTAATTTTACGATGAAAACAAGAAGCAGAAACAGCGAACAGCGCAAGCACGAACAGCGAAATGAGAAGACAATAATGCGACCAACGTACCTATTTCGAAACAACTGATAAGGAGAACGGTAGTCTGCAAGAAGCTCTAGTAGCTAACTGTTCCTTAAACGATCCTTTAATCGGAAAGGTTCCCTTTCCGGATAAGGGTGATCTCTGCATACCGTTTTTAAAAGGGTCTTCCTTTTAGCTTCCTTCTAGCTTCCTAAGGAAGTTAAAAGGAAGGAACGGTCCTTTTACTAAAGGAAGGTTCTTGCATACGGGCCTAAGCTTCACAAAAATGAGATGCTTTATGAGGGGGGTTCCGATAACCAGCAAATTCCGGTAGACTACCAAGTGGTAAAATGGAGGTATAAACGTGAAAAATCAAAAAATAGTAAATATACAAAAATAGTAAAATAAAAACCTTTTAAACAAAAAAAAGTCCACTCATGCAGCATGAATTAATGAGCGAATTTTCAAAGAAATCTTTCAGTTGAAGGTATGGTTAAGAAAAGGAACAATGGTGTTGCAATTTCTTTTAGAAAGTTTTTTCACACGATTCTTGGTTTTTTCGATTTTCAGTAGGTATACCTACCATACCAACATACTTTATGCACCGGGTATGCTTTGAAGATGTTAGGAATCCATATTCACGTTCTACTCGTCTCCACAAACTCATGGAGTACCCACACGGCTATTGTTGGTTTTGTTCGATTTTCAGTATACAATACCAACATACTGTATGCACTGGGTATGCTTTGTTGTAATACTAACAGGTTCATTTGAGTATGAACCCATATCACAAATCCACATCATGATCTTGACAATTCTACATACAATATGCCATACATGGAATATAAGATTAATTAGATATTATCTAATCAAAGATAGATTAGGTATAAATAGATAAATAACTATTAAGTAGATATTATCTAATCAAAAGATGGTATGTCGGAATCCCAACATTTCGTACGGGGATTCACACATATTGTCACTCTCTCATCCTCCTTCATACGACATCAGTGACCTACTACCTAATAGTTTTGGAACACATTTATTACCTCAATGAAAGGTACCCACTCTCATTGCTGTTTTGAATTGCACTATCGACGAATTTTGTGATACTAACCAGATGGAAGTGGAATCTACTTGCGTATGTTTGTCTCTGCAGATGGACACGGGGGCGACTTCAATGCGTTTTTTTTTTTTTTTTTTTTTTTTAACTCCCCTCAAAGAAATATGTCTTTGGTGACGGAGGGGGCACGCCACAAATGAAAATAAATAAAATATAATGACGGCCCTAGGGATAAGAGAAGATGAGGAAGGTGGGGGTGGGAGAGAAGGATGAAGGGAAGTGCCTCTACAAACGACCACCAGTTCAAATATGAGCCGAGCAGGACACGGGTGGTGATACCACAGAGTACGCCTACTGAGATGCCCAACTTCGTGGCACTTTTCCCGCACCACACACCGCGCCACGACAAGGTTGCAGCCATCACCCTGATGTTGTTGGGTGCCACTCCTTTTAGCTCCAACACTGCTTGCCGTAAATCATTTGTGTCATATTTCCTCATCTTGGCCCGCCAAGTCTGCTCCATGTCCAAGCTGCCATTGACAACTTGGACATCCAGGATAATGCAAGACTGGTCGGGCTTGATGGCAACAATGTCGGGATTCTTTCCCTGGTCACTTGGCATGATCAGTAAGCATGAAGTAACACCTTTCTATTCAATAAAAACATCAATCAGCTAGAAATTTGATGTTTTTATTGAGTACAAAGGTGTTACTCTTCTACTTTGCTTGCTTTGTATCTGTACAATATTTTTTGCCATCCTCATCAAAGAAACAGTTTTTAGGAATTTTAAATAATTAAGGAATGAGAAAGGGTATTTTATTCTTGATTCATCCTAAGGGACGATATGCAGATATGGAAACCTGAAGTCACACAAACTCAAAAGTAACACGATTTTTGACCAACTAGCTGTTGAGTGTCCCAGCAGTGGTTCAACTACGGTGATGGTCACACAACTGCGATCCATAAGGCTGTGGTTTTTGTGCTCACCGGGGTCGACCCCAGTTGGCCCTGCTGGAACAAACCTATTGTTACTTGAGCCGGTCATCCAGTAGTATATATCTATGGTCGGAGCATCCCTATTCTCATAGGAAGACCAAGGGCCAAGCCACCGACAAATGGTCACCATGGGAACCACCAACTGAAGGGGGGGGGGGGACAGGAGCCATCGGTGGCCTTCCCTCTCCCTACAATCCCGCTCCAGCTCTCCAAGCTACTAGACCCTGTGCTCACCTATAAGTCCAGTTACCATTTGCCAGCAACCCAACAAGGACACAGAACAACTGATGCCGCGCCAAGGACCACGCCCAACACAACCCTCAACATGAGTGCAACTCCTAAGTTATTATTAGTTAATAATAGGTGTGATAACGGGTTTGAGGCCGAGACTGATAAAACGTTCCGTACTAGTCCAAGCAACTATACAGTGTGTGCGACTCTTTAACAATTGTTGAGACATATAAACTTAGTCATTCCAACACTTATAAAACTTACCTTGCATAATAAAATATTATACTACATTGCTGAGAACTAAGGGTAATAGAATTAAGCAACGCCACTCGTTATCATACGAGGGTGGATCAAATATAAACGGGACTCTGACCTCTGAGCACCGACGGTTGACAGAAGCGGGCCCGTCACTTCGAGATTGTTTGAACAGGTTCATTAGAAGGTGGATGAGGGGGGCGTCTCCCCCTTTACAACCTTTCATGAGTAGTTATCGCGATGTCTGAACAAAAGGTGCCCGTTTCCATTGAGCAACGAATTATCATAAAATTTCTTACCCGTGAAAGAGTCAAACCTTCGGAAATTTTTCAAAGGTTGACTGCCCAGTTCGGGGACCAAACCCTCTCTAGGACCCGTGTGTTTGCCTGGCACAAAGAGTTTCAGGAGGGAAGAGAACGAGTAGAGAATGAGGAACACGATCGTCGTCCCCGGAGCAGCATTACGGATGAGAACATTCAAGCGGTTCGTGACATTCTTGAAGATGATCGACGTGTGACGGTCTCCGAAATCGCTGAGCAGGTAGGGGTAAGTTATGGGAGCTGCCAAACGATCATTACAGAGCACCTAGGATTCCGTAAAGTGTGTGCCAGATGGGTCCCTCGCCTTTTGACTGCAGATCAGAAGTTGAGACGTTTGGAGGTCTGTCAGAGGCTTTTTGCAAGGTTTGAGGAAGAAGGGGAAGCATTTTTGGCTAGCATCGTCACCTGCGACGAAACATGGGTCCATCATTACACACCCGAATCGAAGCAAGCCAGTATGGAGTGGCGGAGGAAGGGGGAGACAGCCCCAGTGAAAGCAAAAACTCGACTGTCTGCTGGCAAGGTCCTTGCAACTGTTTTTTTCGACTATCGAGGCGTTTTGCTCATTGATTTTTTGCATGAGCGAAGAACAATCAATGCTGCCTACTATTGTGAGCTGCTGACTCAGGTGAGGGCTGCATATCGCAGCAAAAGACGGAATCAACCAATTCGTGACGTCATCCTCCTCCACGACAATGCAAGGCCCCATACTGCAGCTCTAACTGTTCAAAAATTGGAAGAAATGCATTGGACTCCACTTGACCATCCTCCCTACAGCCCTGACCTATCGCCCTGTGATTTTCACTTGTTTGGGCCACTTAAAGAAGCCCTAGGCGGACAGCGATTCGAGGATGATGAGGGGGTCGAGGGGTTCGTGCGCAATTGGCTTCAGACGCAACCTTCATCGTTTTTTGATGCTGGGATTAAAAAACTTCCTATTCGCTGGGAAAAATGTGTCACAAAAGCAGGAGACTATGTAGAAAAGTGACATATACCCGCTTTTTATTTTCTAACAAATAAAATTAAAAAAAAATTAAATTCCCGTTTATATTTGATCTACCCTCGTACTTCAAAGACTTTATTCGTTCATATACACAATTTCCATACTTGTACATGTCTAATTATATTTGCAACCTTGCCTTGAACAACGTATTATACACACATTGAATCGCAGTTTGTTTTGTTATCTTTCGAGCAATGCCTGGTTTCCTCAATAGTGGTTTCACAAAGAGTAATACAAACATACAAGCAAATATCACTTCACCTATAGGAAACATTTTAGCTAGATTGCCCAACGACGCTTGCCTTTCTTTTCTTTCTTTGCGAGCAACACAGTGAAGCCCCTTCAGGGAGTTACTCATTTTCAGCTGGAGAATAACACCAAACTTCGCAGCTCGGATCACGCCCATTGCTCCACAATACTCCATAACTCCATTTTACCTAGTTTTAAGTTGCATAATTTCTCTAAATTCACAGCAATCCCGGACAACGCTACTACCTATATCACGTAGGGGCTTACAGTACCAACCAATAACTTCTTATAGTTTTGTCCGTTACAACGGTTTTCATGACATACATTAAAACAAAAAGTTTCAGAAATGCTAAAACGTGAAACGTGAGTAGAAATTTTTGATTTTGGAGAACTTTTTTTTCTACTTTGAAAAATGAATACAATGCTGCCGCTACCTTGAATCGAAAGCAATACAATATATATACAAAGCAATACTCTTGTGTACAACATATACGTTATATTGGCTAAAAACTAGCGGTTAACTTTTTGCCTTCTGTGCGAAATAGATGAGGGCTTTGCCCTCACAACTTCTCCTTTCCTCTCTTCAGGAGCTCCTCTCTAAAGAAACCCGATAGTTGTGAGAGGGAGTGACTCACTACATTCTTGGTTCCATGTCGTTTAAAAATACTCGGACGCGCTCTTCGTTGTCTTCATCAACAACTACATTGTACATCAGACTTACTCTGTAAGATCGATTAGAAAATCCACCGTGAATCCAAATTCCAGACGAGGTCTATCGAGTAAAACAGTAGTTATTGAATCAATGTAATTCTAGTTTGTTATCTGGGGTGTTTGTCTGATATAATTACACTCAGAGTGTAAGTAAGTAACTCATAGTGTAACACTCAGAGTGTAAGTAACTAAATTTTATCTTTACAGAAAGCATCTTAAGTCTACCGAATAGGAAATAGGAAATAAATAATTTTATCTTTTGTTTCTCCAAATTATCGTTCAACGGAGAGCTTTCCAAAAAGGGGTGATGTGACTCTCCATTATCAAAATTCTCTACCACGTTGGAGACGGTGTCCTGAACTGTCCGATTGGAAAAATGAAGTCTATATTAAAACCTATTGTTAAGTAATGCATGCATTCCAGGGGACGTCCCATTAGATAACATCAGGTCAATTTCACTCGATGTAATTCATTTAGTATTTCAGGCAAGAAATAGTGGTCCCCCCCCCCTCACCCTTAACGTTTCTAGCGGCATGGGGGCATCGAATTTAAAGAGCTTTTGAGAATCCATGATCTACGATACCCAACATGCGAATTCAAGTTCACACCCCTCCTCCCCCCCTCCAGCAATACAATAGTGCCAGTCTGGCACCAAAGCGGAAATACTTCGTAACGTTGAACTTTTATCTATTAGTTTTGGTTCACATCCGTAATCAAGATGAAACACACACACAAAAAAAAAACCACAAAATATGCGGTTTATGGTGTCCTGGCACCTCTATTAGTTCCATGGTGGAACAGAGAATCATTCATGAAAATCCAGAGGTATAACGAGAATTATTCCTCAATTTCAAAGTTTGGGTACAGCTGGTAAGTATAAAGGAACCAAAATATTGAAAAATTGGATATTTTGTGGATATTATCCCTCACTCGCCCCCTCCCCATGCTAATTTTGATACTCTGGTGGACTAGTGTGCAATTAGGGTAATTTTTGAGTCGAACCAAAGAAGAAACACGCAAATCGGTTGGAAATTGAGGCCTGGGCAGAGTCTACAAGATTATGCTCGCACGGTTTTTGAGCATTAACCCCACTTCCCTCCCCCCCCTTAGAAAGCAAAATTCAAAATTCCGGCAACGTAGTGCACAATTAGATAGATTTCCACTTCGAACAAAAACAGAACCACGAAAATCGGTTAAAACTAAGGCCTGTGCAGGCGACACAAGATTTTGTCACACACACACACACACGAACATGCACACCTATGGTTTTTTTCGCGGATTTGGATTCAGAATTATCTAAAACGGTGTGGATATATTTTTTTTTTGTTGAGTGCTGTCCAACTTTACCCCAGATCGATCGCATAAGGACGCCCAAGTCTTACTGTGGGACGTCCTAAAAAGTATTTTGTAGACGCTGAATTTTATAATGTCGACGAGTTCTTTCATTCTAGATTCCAAGAGAATCTAATGAAGTCCAGTCTTGATTCTTACGTATTGAAGATCTTGATGATCTTGTCTTGATTCTTAATGACTTCTGCTTTCTAAATATTATATTGATCAAAAAAAATCTGCCAAGTGGGTGTGGCACATTGCTCCCTTGTATCCATAACCTGATTGTATAGATGATCCGATGTATAGTAGTTAATCTCAAAACATCAATCTGTAGGTACCTTCCACTACCCTCATAGGGGACCATCTACACGCTAATCTGAACAATCCTGACAAATTTCGTCGAAATCGGATGGAAAATGTAGACGTTATGGCCGTTACAAGGAATTCACGTGTGCGCATGCGCAGCAACTACTATTAGTCTGGGGGAGATGATTTTCATAGGGGACCATCTACACGCCAATCTGAACAATCCTAGAAAATTTCATCAAATTCGGATGAAAAAAGTAAGTGTAATGGTTTTTACAAGGATTTTAGGTTTGCGCAAGCGCAGAGGCTACTTTAAATTTTAGGCCTTGATTTTCATTGGGGATCATCCAAAATTTAATCCGCATAATCCCTGAAAATGTCATCAAAATCGGATAGAAAATGTGGAAGTTATGGATGTTACGAGGAATTCACGTTTGCGCACGCGCAGTGGTTACTATCAGTCCGAGGGTGATGATTTTCATAGCGGAACGTCTAGACGCCAACCCGTACAATCCCTGAAATTTTCATCGAAATCGAAAAAACGTCTGCCAAGTGGGTGTGGCACATAGCTTCCTCGTATCCATAACCCGATTGTATAGGTGATCCGATGCATAGTAGTTAATCTCAAAGATCAGAGCATCAAAACAAGATAATCTGTAACATCCTTGAAAATTTCATTGAAATCGGATGGAAAATGTAGAAGTTATGGCCGTTACAAGGAAATTCACGTTTGCGCATGCGCAGTTTCTACTATCGGTCCGAAGGTGGTGATTTTCATAGGGGACCATCTACAACCTAATCCGCATAATCTCTGAAAATTCCATCAAAATCGGGTAGAAAATGTGGAAGTTATGGGCGTTACAAGGAAATTCACGTTTGCGCATCCACAGCGGCTATTATCAGTCCGGCTGTGATGATCTTCATAGGGCACCATCTAAATACTAATCTGTAACATTCCTGAAATTTTCATCGAATTCGGATGGAAAATGTAGAAGTTATGGCCGTTACAAGGAAATTCACGTTTGCGCATGCGCAATCGCTTCTATCAGTCCGGGGATGATGATTTTCATAGGGGACCGTCTACACACCAACCCGCACAATCCCTGAAAATTCCATAGACATCGGACAATAACTTCGTATAATTATGCGCGTTACAAGGAATTCATGACAACACACAGACAGACAGACAGACACACAGACACGGAACCAAAATTGTTCAGAAAGGTCTAAAACGCAAAACGCGAGTGAAAATTTTGATTTTGGAGAACTTTTTTTTTCGTCCTTGAAAAGTGAAAACAAAGCTTCCGCTACCTTGGTAGACTCGGTAGCAATAACATCGTATAGTTATGCCGGTTACAAGGATTTCATGACAGACACGTAGACACAGACAGACAGACAGATACACAAACAGACAGACACGGAACCAAAATTGTTCAGAAAGATCTGAAACATAAAACGCGAGTGGAAATTTCGATTTTGGAGAGCTTTTTTTCTTTCAACCTTGAAAAGTGAAAACAAAGCTTCCGCTACCTTGGTAGACTCGGTAGCAATAACATCGTATAGTTATGCCGGTTACAAGGATTTCATGACAGACACGTAGACACAGACAGACAGACAGATACACAAACAGACAGACACGGAACCAAAATTGTTCAGAAAGATCTGAAACATAAAACGCGAGTGGAAATTTCGATTTTGGAGAGCTTTTTTTCTTTCAACCTTGAAAAGTGAAAACAAAGCTTCCGCTACCTTGGTTGACTCGGAAGCAATAAGTGATTGAGTGTATAGTAAAGCATAATAAAACATAAATAAAGTGTAAATAATTAACATAATAAACATAAATAAAGTGTAAATAATTAACATAATAAACATAAATAAAGTGGAAATAAAACGTAATAAAGCTACACTAGTTGCCAGGTGTGATATCCCTGGTAAATAAAGTGTAAATAATAAACATAAATAAAGTGTAAATAAAACATAATAAAGCTACACTAGTTTCCAGGTGTGATATCCCTGGTATATCCAGGTATATGTACAGTGTATACCCAGGAAACAAGATACCAGGGCAACTAGTGTAGCTTTATTATGTTTCCTATTGTCATAAACAAATGAAGGTAGAAAAAATGTTGCATGTAATGTTACAGCGTTGTTAAATAGTCATCTCAAGTAAATGAAAACGTGGACGAGGAATCCGAGAGTTAGCATACGATAATGTGTTGTTTTCGGTTACCTCAGGCTAAGTGAGGGGTCGACATGCTCGAGTTGCCCTAGAGAATCACTCGGGTCCTTTGTTCCACGGGAAGATGTCCCGCGATCCTTTCAGGAAACCCACATCCGGCAACTTTTAACTTCACAATCGGTGGCCGCAAAGGGAAGAGTTCTCACACTCGTGGGTCGTGAAAACATCTGACGTCTTGAGCGAACAGAAGTTGAGTATCACCTTTTGATCTAGAGGAGGCTTATGGAAAATATAAAATCATTTCCAGTTAAGAGGAGGGCGATAAAAATGTCCTTCAACCGAACGTAAACCCCTCCCTCTACCAACCCAGAGATGATTTTGACACTGAACCGTTCACCAAAAACACATTTAACATCTCCTTCCTAAAGAGGACTCAATTACGTACCAACAACCATTTACGACCAACTAAAGGAATAACGAAATTCTGACACACCTACTAGACATCACTGGACGAAGAAATTTCTCCATTCAACACAATCGTATTCAATTATACACCTTTAGTTAACGAAATTACAAGGTTATAACCATTAATTCAGGCTATGAAAACCAGGGGTCAAATACCTTTCCAACAAAGTCCAAATTAATAATAATACTAATAATAATAATAATTTGCAAAACGCAGGCATAACAAACGTCAAAACAAGGAACTAGAAAGAAACAAAAACAATAATAATTATAATAATAATTAAGGGAAATAAGTCCCTAGTAGTGAAACGTTGTAAACGTAAAACTATAGGACCAGAAATTCTTTAAATACTGTAGAGCTCGGCTTCAATCAACCTATTCTTCATCCTATTCTTATAGGGGGGAACGCAGCTCACCAGGAACACAGCTGATGAGACGTGCACCCACCTGAAGTGGATTACTCATACTGGCCACGGCAGCTCTCGTTCTAGCCCAACCCTTTGATTACTCGAATGGCCTTTTTTCCAAGCACGAATATTTTTTCTGCATGAGAGGAGTTTCCCCAAAGATACTGCTGCAAATTATTACATTCATGCTACATGAATGGACTTTTTTTGTTAAAAAGGTTTTTATTTTACTATTTTTGTATTTTTATTATTTTTTATTTTTTACTTTTATACCTCCTTTTTACCATTTGGTAATCTACCGGAATTTGCTGGTTATCGGAACCCCCCTCATAAAGCATCTCATTTTTGTGAAGCTTAGAATCGGGCCTTAAATTTGAATGTACACAAACAGTCCGTCAATCAATCAGTCGGGAAACTCGTCTTTCAATGAATTGTTAAAGTTAATTTCAAAATTGAGTTCAATATTATTTTTTGAAATTAAAATTTTGCTTTACAATCCAGTTTATCTTGAAGAAATAAGCGTTTCACTCTACCAAGGGAGGATGGTTCCCAATGAATGAGAGGGTGGTCCCCCTTGAATTTGTTGAGGGGCGGCAGGCGTCCGAGAATATGCCGTAGGGGACGGGCGGGTGGGTGAGGATATGGAACAATCTTCCAGAAGTAAACGAAAACCACGTTTTTTGAACTATTTTCACAAATTTTCGATACTTTTAACAAAGCAAAATGAAATCTGATTGAAACGGGACCACTATGGATACTTGTAGAACACATTTCAAAAAGAATCAGGCAGATTGGTGCCCGAATAAAAAAATGCTAATGGTACCTACAAAAAAAAAAAAAAAAAAAAAAATCCGTCCCATGACACACCTAACTGTATACCTCCTTCATGTATACCTCCTTGAAGTCGGTCAAAAAGGGGTGACAAGGGGGTGGCTGTCTTTTCCCCCTTCACGCCTACAGGCGCAGTATCACAGCGTTGCAAACACTAGCGTGGAACTGGCAACATCGTACCACCTTCTCACTACTCCTCAACCTAAATATAGCCCAGTAATTATACAGAGGGGTCAAATCTTGAAAAATAGAACAAGTGATATTTTTTTCTAGGATCGTTTGGTATAGTGTGAGTGTGGAAAACCAGCTTTTTTTTGTTGGTCAATAATGCTCAAGAATTCATTGTCAATAATGCCGATTTTCGCATTGCCATAGGCTTCATTTGGTACAAACATAAATATTGAAGGAAAATTGAATATCAAATAAAGTAAGTGGAAAGTTCACTCACAGTTTCTCGTCCATTTGTTGCATTGTCAACACGTAACGATTTTCAAGTGTGATCGACAGGAAATTTAGTTGGTATGTTTCCATACGTCCATGACGGACTAGTGAGGAACGTTCGAAAGTTTTGAAAAATGCATTGAAATTTGAAAGAAAAACAATCTCGCGAATGCACAATCACAACTTGAGGTTTTCTGGAAGGTAAATAGTTTACTTGTAACCATAACTACTTGCAACTATAGTGAAATATTAAGGAGTGTCCAATAATTTCATGATGTTAGTAGATACTTACTGAGACAATTTGCAAAAGAATTCAACTGAAAGATTTCTTTGAAAATTCGATCATTAATAATTAATGAATTATTCATGCTGCATGAATGGACTTTTTTTAGTTAAAAAGGTTTTTATTTTACTATTTTTAGATTTTTAATGATTTTTTATTGTCCTCTTTGAATTTCACACATCTGAGCGAATGTGATTCGTGCAGACATGATATTCGAGAAAGAATATCCCTATAGATTTCTTTATTCTCTTTTAGGAATCGCCACTGCGCATGAGCAAACTCATAATTCGTCAGGTCCAATCATATTGAAGGATTGTGAGATACGGTGAGGAAAACTGCTTATCGAAGGGGGCTCAAATGGCTTACAAACCTTCTTTTCTTTCTCGTTTTAGCCTACCGTTGCAGGTCGTAAAGTCCTTGTCGTAAGCCTCAAGGGATATCTTCAGAACAAGTTGAAAGCCTCTTCCCCGAGATTTAACTAGGAATGGGGGCTTTTAAGATTTCGCACTTCAATTATTCATCAAGCGGGGGTCGAGAGGTCATTGACCGACGGCGATGTGGTAGGTGTGACCTTCTGACCTTATTGAGGAGGGAATCATGACCCCATGTACTCCTGGAAGAGACACACGGCAGTCAACCTGTAAGTCACCATAGGTTTGTTCCAGCGCAAAAAGTTCATGAACTCGGTTCTGGGTGTGAGAACCCGAGAGAGTTGGATGAATTCATGAACTTTTTAGGTTCAGGAACCTGTGCGCTGGAAGGTTTTTATAGTTAAGATGAAATTTGACAGAGAGCGCGGAACTTGGCTTTCAACAAACCTTGAATAACCTCCTCTCATCTCAATCTTTAATGGGATTTTTTAATTTTAAGATTTAATGATTCTTCACAATTTAAAAAAACAATGTCTCGTAGCGATTTTGTTTTAACCCCTTGTTTTCTCAATTTAAAGATTTTTTTTCGTATTTACTGACTTACGTCATTAAAAGTGTCGTAACTCCTGATATTTACCAAGTAAACTCAAGTTTGAGGATATTGTTAAAAAGAGCGTTAAATTTCCAAGCTAACAAGTGCAATACCAAAATCTTTTAGCTATAAATAATTTTTAAAAAATCAAGTAAAAAGCAAATTTCAAAGTTTTTACTCTGAATCCCTGCCTATTTCGATGGGCGCTCTTCGAAAAAAACATGCTCAAATTTTCAGTTTTCCATCGGTACATGAATTTTTCTTTTCAAAATTCATATGGAACAGTAGGTACCTAAATCAAGTTTTAGTGCCAAAAAACGTGTGTTTTACTAGAAAATCGAGTGTTATACGTGGTTTATCATGGCCACCCTCGATCTCAAGATGAATTGACAAGTTTTTGGTATCATTAATTTCCTATATATACGAATTGCATGTAATTTTTCATGCTGAATCCAATGGTGATACTTCCGAATAGTGATACTTCTTGACTGCTAGAAAGTGGATTTTTCGAAGAAAACCCTCATTTTTCGTTCAATAAATACGCAGTATTCGTAGTAATGGTAATGAGCATAAAGTAAAACCTTTCTAGTCAATAAAAACATCATCTCATTTGTGTTACGTTAAAGTTCAACCTTATGAGACTCATATTATATATCAAAGACTCATATATCGAACAACATTGTTTCAGTAGACGAAACATTGCAGAGTTCATACTTTGAGTTAGGAGGTTCATATCATCGATCAGCTTCCATTATTTCTTCAAAAATTCACTTTCTAGCAGTCAGAATTATACGGAAGTATCCCCATTGGATTCAGCGTGAAAAATTACTTAGGAAATGATACCAAACTCGTCAAGTCATTTCGAGATTGAGGGTGACCGTACTCTGCGTAAAACACTCAATTTTCTTGTAAAAAGCTTCAATGTTCTCGAAAAAGTTTTCAATTTAACCCCAGCAACCCACTTTTGTAGTCAATAAATCAACTTTTGCCCCATTTCACATGAGTAATCAATCACCCAATTTTACGGTTAATATTTTCCAGAAGAGAGGGATGATGTGAACTTCCTTGACACACTCTCCGAATAAATGGACAGACCTCACTGTAGTGATAATGGAATAATCATGTATTTGTGAAAAAAGAAAGACTTGATCAAAAATGGCTTCTGTTAGAATGTAATTTCAAAACTTTACACTTCATTCGAAAAACACTTCATTCCTAGTCTAGCAATCGTCATACGAATAAAATCACTCGCGATGAGATTGTGGAAAACCTTTTAATAAAAACGGTGTTGAGTAGAACGTTGTCTATTTCCACGAAAATAATGAGTTACAAGTTAAATCGATTTCGACGGTTAGGTCATCATCAGTAACAAACTATAACAGTTATTGTTTGTTACTGATGATGACCTTAACAATGGTGTTGCAATTTCTTTTAGAAAGTTTTTTTTTTTTACACGATTCCTGGTTTTTTTGATTTTTAGTATAGCATACCAACATACTGTATGCACCGGGTATGCTTTGAAGATGTTAGGAGTCCATATTCACGTTCTACTCGTCTCTACGAACTCATAGAGTACCCACACGGCTACTGCATTTCTGGGTACAACAAATGTACGCACGTATTCATTATATACAGGGTGTTAGGCTTCGTCCTACCATTTACCTCTTCTCTTTTCACGACTACTTCATACCTGTTAATCAGCAAGGGCTGCATGCATTCCATTATCCTCAAAAGAACCGTTATACCTACCCTTAAGTGCTTCCCCCTACCTACTTCTGAGGACCACAGGGAGAATCCCTTGTCCCCTCAACACGGACAGTTGCAACTTAACCGCGTTACCGTTAAGATCTTTCTATAAACATTATTTCATTAAGACTGTACCGCTAAAACTTGTATAATAAACCGTTTGTATTAAAACGTGTGTACGAGTATCTTCGTTCTCCTCATCCTGCACTTTACATGGTCCTTCGAGCCGGATCGAGGTTCTGCGTAGTTTCAACACGCGGAATTTATTGATAGTAGTCTAATACGTTATTTCGATTTATCACGTATTCGAACCAGTGTTCATCATGCCTCCCAAACGTGCGGACATCCCTATAGTGACTCTCGTGATACAAGGTGAAACGCTCACTAAACAGCTTACTTCTCTTACACTTATGGTTGAATCAATTGACATCAACCTACCTACTGCAAGGCGCAAAGCTCGCGCTTTGAATAATGATGTTCACTCTGCGTTAAACGACACCGCAACTTTATTGGAAAATATGTCGTATTCAAACGAATTTTCCACCTTCAAAGATCTTCACTCTCAACTGATTGACTTAAAATTGAACTTGAGCATCAAATATCAAGAACTGGTTGATGATGAACCCACTTCACAAAGCGGTTCGTCCCTAAATGAAGCATCCTCTGAAGCTGATGACCAAGTAAAACAGCTACAGTTACTTCAATTCTTACTGCCGAATATCGAGCCCTTTAACGGAGATATCATGAAATTTGAGTCATTCCGTACACAATACGAAACTGCCGTTCACAATCTCGCACTTCCACCTCACATCAAAAATGTCAGCTCTTCGGAAACTCGTCACAGGATTTGCAAGGCCTCTCTTGGAATTTTACGGTACTTCCCAAGAAGACTATGAAAACGCGTATAAAGAGCTCGTTGACAAATACACAGGAAAACGGAGAGTAGCTGACGCCGTTCTTAACAGCTTTCACTCTGTACCAACGTGCTCCATTTCACCAAAACTGGCCGAAATTGAAAAATTTAGAGATGAAATTTCCGCTTCATATCAATCACTGAAAAACCTCAAAATTGAGGATCTTGCTGAATTCATGCTATTCACTTCAGCGAAATCGAGGCTTTCATACAAACTTCAGGACAAACTTCATGAAAACGTCGGTGACACTGATATTCCCACTATGAAGAAATTCACCGACTTTTTAGAAGGCTAGATATCGAAGATGAGATCCCGTGAGGGCTCTCAGAACTTGACGCCAAACCCATCAAGATCGCGCTCTCCTGCAGAAGATCACTGGAAGAACAGAAGGATGACGTCACGCTATTCATCACACCCCGTCTCTTACCATCCCTCTGTAAGTACTAACGTACCTTCTCCTAATGCATGCCCTTGCTGTAATTCTAATCACCATCTCACTCATTGTTCTCATTTTAAGGGATTAAAATTTTTTGAGCGTAGGGAGTTAGTTAAGCAACAATCAGCAACGTTACAAGTGGAATACTCCCGATACTCCGCCTACCACAGGTACCATTGTACTGATAAAAAATGACAATTTACCTTCCACTCAATGGGATATGGGTCGTATCATAGAGTTGTCTCTAGGATCGGATGGCACACCCCGCGTAGCCAGTGTTCGGACTCGAGACCGAATTGTGCAAGTCCTTCTTAGGAACCTATGTCCTCTACCCTCCCAATGACATTTCCAACCAATCACCAACTAGGCTGCTCAAATTTAGTTTTCGCTACCGCTCAACGCCGGGGAGTATGTTAGGCTTCGTCCTACCATTTACCTCTTCTCTTTTCACGACTACTTCATACCTGTTAATCAGCAAGGGCTGCATGCATTCCATTATCCTCAAAAGAACCGTTATACCTACCCTTAAGTGCTTCCCCCTACCTACTTCTGAGGACCACAGGGAGAATCCCTTGTCCCCTCAACACGGACAGTTGCAACTTAACCGCGTTACCGTTAAGATCTTTCTATAAACATTATTTCATTAAGACTGTACCGCTAAAACTTGTATAATAAACCGTTTGTATTAAAACGTGTGTACGAGTATCTTCGTTCTCCTCATCCTGCACTTTACACAGGGTGTTTCACGAAAAGGTTACACCCCCCCTTCATTTTCGCAAAATACAGCGTAAAAAATTCCGACCAACGCAATTCTTCATGATTTTTTGTGAGGATCTCAGGAAAAATACTTTTGCGCAAAAAAGTTGCGCGCAATCGTGCGCAATTGCCACTAACTTCATTTTTTCAAATGGAACCCCCCCTTTTTGGTTTATTATTTTCAATAATGAACCTTTGGAATTGACCAAGAAAAAAAAAATTTAACACCCCCTCAAAATTTGATGGTTTACGTTTCAAGGTACGTAGAATCCAAAAATCGAATAAAATTTGGCCGTCCGTCCGCCGTACGCCGTACGCGGCACTTTTGCCACTTAGCATTGACCGATTTTGATGAAATTTGGTATGTAGGCTCCATTTGGGGTCTAGTTGTGCCCCGAAGCTTTCGGTTGATGTAGGTCACTCCTAAGGGTTCCAAAATCAATTTTGAAATTTTGAAAACGCTCTAACTCAAAAAATTTTGATATAAAGGTATTGTTTTTCCTTCAATTTAAGATTCTATAGAATTTTTAGAATTTTTTGAGACCACGCGGAGCTCTGTAGGACAAACCGTTCGCTCACTACGAAAATTTAAGTGTTTATATTGAAATATATATATATATATATATAAATCAAAACACGAGAGTGAATCGCAAAAGAGGCCTAATCTCCGTTCAAATTAGAGCTGACCGAAATGCAATCGATGGTTGGTGATTTTGATTTTTTTTGATTTTTTTTCTTCTTTTCATATTGGATGGTTGGTGATTTTGTAGACGAGTGATCTATATAGAAAATAATAAACCATTGTGTAATAATTTGCAGCGTTTTATCACAGATTCGGATTCTACGTCAAATTTCATGAAAAATGCATACCCTGAAATATAATATGAAATCTTGGTCTTCCTCAAAACGGATGACACCCTGTGATTCAGCGTAAAAAAATGATGAAAAAACATGTGCTACACTAAGGGTTCTCCTAAACCTCATTTTTGCGCAATTGTGGAGTTGCGCGACTTTGAGCGTTCAAAAAGCAAGGTTGCGCGCAATAAAACAAATCGATTTGGGTATGCATTTTTCATGAAATTTGACGTAGAATCCGAATCTGTGATAAAAAAGGGGGGGTTCTATTTGAAAAAATGAAGTTAGTGTCAATTGCGCACGATTGCGCCCAACTTTTTTGCGCAAAAGTATTTTTCCTGAGATCCTCACAAAAAATCATGAAGAATTGCGTTGGTCGGAATTTTTTACGCTGCATTTTGCGAAAATGAAGGGGGTGTAACCTTTTCGTGAAACACCCTGTATATAGGTAATAATGTATCTAAATAGTTACATACTTTTCTTAATTTTGGACAATTTTCAATTTTGAAACGCATTGATACCAGAAATTTTGTGCTGAATCCGAATATACCATATATTACCATGATTTTGGAAGTAATAACCACAAAAAACGGGAAAACCCCATTTTTTTTACTTTTTTGAATTTTGGACCACTTTAGATTGTCCTAAATTGCTGGTTAACGAATTTGACCTATGGTTTGTTGTTACGAACATTTTGGCAAAAACTAAAAAAAAATTCTAAACAATTACTCAAGTTATCGTGCGGTATGACACACCAGTATTAGTACATACCACTATATATTTACACCACTATTAGTTCCATGGTGGTAAAGAGAAAAATTCATGAAAATCCGAAGGTATATTCAGAGTTTTTCCTCAATTTCAAAGCTTAGGTACAAATAGTAAGCTGTAAAGGAGCCGAAATATTTAAAAATCGGATATTTTGTGAATATTATCCCCCCACTCACCCCCCTTTCCTTTTTTTGTTCGACGCGGAAAACTATCTAGTTGTGCACTACGTCGCCGGTATTCGAATTCTATAATTATAAATTAAAGTCGTTGGTCCATGGAGGTGTTCATTATGATGGGGAGGGTTCTGTTATCCTGTTTCGTCAGAATGTGCGGCGATGCTTGGATCCTGTCTGTCTGTCTGTCTGCCGTGTGATGTTTCCTGCGACCCGTCCCTCCACATCAGCCACTTCTTCTTAATTACTCTTTTTCAACCTTCTTTCTCATTGTCTTCCTGGACGAACGGCTTGGGGCTATAATCGTAAAATCGCTCATGAGTGGTGACGGGGGCACATCGCTCACAACTCTTTCCTCAGGGCTTTCGACATAGATATGAGATTATCAACCGATAGAATCATCAAAACTTTCCAAAATTGTCGCAGTCATTCAGATATTATAATATAATAATATGATGATTATGATTATGATGATATTATCACAACCGCTATTATATCTGAGTAATTGATTTTCATTCTATTTGTGCTACTTATAGACTGGACGATCGCTAATCGAACATAAACAGCCAAGTTGGATGGGCTTTTTCACATCGAATAACCTGTAATTGCCATGATCTTCGACATCTCTTTCTGAACATAGCACAAAGGTTGATGTTTGGGATTCGGGAAAAATCTTCATCTCCTGAGCCGAACCGCAATCTCTTCCCAATGTTTCTAACTGCTCTTGTATTTGGCTGAAAGTTACTTACATATTTAGCTTCGAACACAAAGGAAATTAATTTCCGTTTTTTCTGGGCAGGCTTGACTTTCATTTTGTAGAGCTTTTTGTGAATATTGCCATCAAACTTGGTTTAGTATTGAAATAGAGTTGGAAATATTCTGATGGAATAACCAGCTCGTATTCCTATCCAATGATTCAAATATAATTTAAAGTCATTAATTAACTAAATAAATACCGATATGAATTGGGTGAGGTTCAATAACAAATCGGAGTGTGGTTTATATAGATTGACTCTTATATAGGTCCGAAATGAAATGAAAAGTGCTGCAAAGTATTACACAAAGGTTTATTATTTTTCTATATTTTAAGGGGTTCTTTTCCCTTTTGATTTTTAAGGAAAACTGTTTTAATTGATATTGAAGTCAAATTTCATTTTTATGAATATTAATTTATAATTAATTTTAATCAAGTGACAGACCTTATTTTCGAGTCGATTCGAGGGAGCCAAGGCTGCTATCTTCAGGTTCTTGAGGTTTCCTTTTCTTCTTTGTAGTTTTTAGCTGATTCCTGCTGCCGCCCTCACCCGCTCGAGTCTCCTGATGCTTTCTGTGCTTTCTCTTCCTGATTAAATTGCGACGATGGAGTTGAAGAGGAGACATGGCCAATCAGAGGGCTTATTGACCATTTCCTGCCAATATAAGGCAATATTTTGGGACTGGAGCAGGGAGGCAAAGTAGTGGACGTCTCAGCGGCAAAGGTCGTAGCTATTTGTTTGAAATATGTGAGGCCGCTATAAATCGGACCTCACAATATAGATCACTCGTCTGCGAAGAACACGGCTTTGCCATTGCCGCCTTTTTTTCTTTTTCTAACTCCCCTCAAAGACAAATCGTCTTTTGTGAGAGGGGGCACACCATAAATATAAATAAATAAGTAATTTAAATATAATGGAGAGGACGCCAAGGACTCACCCGACGCCGGCCCTAGGGATGAGGGGAGATGAAGAAGGTGGGGGCGGGAGAGAGGGATGAAGGGAAGTTCCTCTACAGAAAGACCACCACTTGAGATATGAGCCTAGCAGGACGCGGAAGGTGATACCATGGAGTACACCTACTGAGATGCCCAACTCACGCAACTCCGTGGGACTTTTCCCGCACCACACCCCGCGCCATGACAATGTTGCAGCTATCATCCTGATGTTGTTGGTTTCCACTCCTTTCAGCTCCGACACTGCTTACCATAAATCATTTGTGTCATAGGTACTTCCTTATCTTAGCCCGCCAAGTCTGTTCCATGTCCAAGCTGCCATTGACAACTTGGACATCCAGGATAATGCGCTCAGAGGCGCCCCAGGCTATGCCCCAGGAAGCTATGGATAAGGGACAGAATAGGTGCTTTTCTCTGCCAAATAGAAATTTCAACGATGTGCAAATGGGATAAATCTTGGTAACTTGTTCATCTTTAGAATTGCAAACGGTACTAAATACGTACAATATAATATATTATACGAAACATGTTTTCTAGTGGTTAAAAAATATCTGGAATACTTAATCATCAAAGGTCTAAACCCAATAAATGCATCCATCTAATTGCGATAGCTGAAATGTATATTTGCCCGTGACGATACAAAACATCGTCCAACTCGGAAGAAAAATTAACGAGCCCCTTGAAGACTCCGGGATTCCTCTCATCATGTCCACGCATGGCTAGCTAGAAAACACCACAGAACTTGATACAATCAATGATTCGAGATAGAATGTATCTATTTTTCTTAACCGTTTCGGTATTATGCATCAGATTAAGACAATATGCACTGTCGAGTTGTTGCAGTATATTTTGACGTTACAGTATACTTTGAACGGAGATTAGGCCTCCTTTGCTATTCACACTCATATTTCTGATTTATTCCTTAAATTCTAAGGTCCAGTAGTCCAAACTTTGAATTCTCGCAGGGAACCAACGGTTTGTCCTACGAGGCTCCGCGTGGTCTCAAAAAATTCTAAACATTGTATACTATCTTAAGCTGATGGAAAAACAATACCTTTACATCAACATTTTTTGAGTTAGGGCGTTTTCGAAATTTCAAACCTTATTTTTAAACCATTAGAAGTGACCTAAACCAACCAAATCTTCGGGGCACAACTATACCCCAGATGGAGCCTACATACCAAATTTCATCAAAATCGGTCAATGCTAAGTGGGGAAAGTGCCGCGTACGGCGGACGGACGGCCAAATTTTTATTCGTCTTTTGGGTTCTACGTACCTTGAGACGTAAACCACCAAATTTTGAGGGGGGGTTAAAAAACGCTGCAAATTATTACACAATGGTTTATTATTTTTCTATATCGATCACTCGTCTGCAAAGCCACCAACCATCCAACTTGAAGAAAATATCGATCGCATTTCGGTCAGCTAAAATTTGAACGGAGATTAGGCCTCTTTTGCGATTCACACTCGTGTTTCTGATCGTACGTTCAAACTTTAAATTCTCATAGTGAGCGAACGGTTTGTCCTACAGAGCTCCGGGTGGTCTCAAAAAATTCTAAAATTTCTATAGAATCTTAAATTGAAGGAAAAACAATACCTTTAAATCAGAATTTTTTGAGTTACGGCGTTTTCAAAATTTCAAAATTCATTTTGGAACCCTTAGAAGTGACCTACATCAACCAAAGTCTTCGGGGCACAACTAGACCCCAAATGGAGCCTACATACCAAATTTCATGAAAATCGGTCAATGCTAAGTGGGGAAAGTGCCGCGGACGGGGCCAAATTTTTATTCGATTTTTGGATTCCACGTATACCTTGAAACGTAAACCATCAAATTTTGAGGGGGTGTTAGAAAAATTCTTTCTTGGTCGATTCCAAAGGTTCATTATTGAAAATAATAAACCAAAATTTGTTTTCTTGGTCAATTCCAAAGGTTCATTATTGAAAATAATAAACCAAAATTGTTTGAGTTGGGGCGTTTTCAAGATTTTAAACCTTATTTTTCAACCCTTAGAAGTGACCTAAACCAACCAAAAGCTTCGGGGCACAACTAGACCCCAGATGGAGCCTACATACCAAATTTCGTCAAAATCGGTCAATGCTAAGTGGGGGAAGTGCCGCGTACGGCGGACGGACGGCCAAGTTTTTATTCGATTTTTGGATTCCACGTATACCTTGAAACGTAAACCAACAAATTTTGAGGGGATGTTAAAAAGTTTTTTTTCTTGATCGATTCCAAAGGTTTATTATTGAAAATCATAAACCAAAATAATCCAAAATTACAAGTGATACACCCATTTTCACAGATTAAATATCTGAAAAATACCACGAAGGTGATAATATCACCTTTATTTTGGTTTATTATCCTCAATGAAGAACCTTTTTAATCGACCATGAAAAAAAATTGTATAACCACAAACCCCCCCCCCTCCCTCAAAATTTGTTGGTTTACGTTTCAAGGTACTTACTTAGAATCCTAAACTCTCCTCACTTAGCATTGACCGATTTTGATGAAATTTGGTATGTGGGCTATATTTTGGGTCTAGTTGTGCCCCGAAGCTTTTGGTTGATGTAGGTCACTTCTAAGGGTTGAAATTTTGAAAACGGCCCAACTCAAACAATTTTGACATAATCGTATTGTTTTTCCATCAATTTAAGATAGCATTGAATTTTTAGAATTTATAAAGATCACGTGGAGCTCTGTAGGACAAACCGTTCGCTCCCTACGAGAACTCAAGGATTGGACGATAAATCAGAAACACGAGTGTGAATCGCAAAAGAGGCCTAATCTCTGGCCAAATTTTAGCTGACCGAAATGCGATCAATGTTTTTCTTCATGTTGGTTGATGGTAACATGGCAAAGCCTTGTTCGTTGCAGGCGGCTGATCTATATAGACAAATAATAACGATACGATACTACAAAGTTTCCAATTTGCAAAGGCGTTAAAATAATGCAATTTAACTTTGAATTTGGTGTTCATTTTGACATTTTCATGTCTTTGCTTTGGCACATAAACTGAAAATCGTCACGAAAACTAAGCAAGTCTTGCTCACGCGACTAATAAATAAATGAAATAGACTCACTGTGTTGCGTAGAGAACAATCAACTGTTTTCTTATTTTGATGCTTGGGTACATGAACTAACAACCTTACTTCATTACCTTGTTGTGTAGTGGTTGACATGAAAATGTCCCAATGTGTTGCAGACTCGTAGTATGCAAGCATTTAAAATTGAGTTTCATCACAATTATAAATTTATGATACACTGAAAGGCACGAATTGGTTTTTGTTTACGTTTTACTTAAATTTAATATTTTACCAAAATAGAATTGTTTTTAAGCTATTTTTCAGAACGTGTTTTGATTGTTGCAGATTATTAACCGAAAGATATTCTGCAACTGACTGAGAAAGAAGAGAACAGTACCTACATCAAAGTTTAAAAATACTGTCCCGTTGGAATTCGAGGAGGGTATTACGCCGCAGTTGAGAAGGTGATGTAATCACAGCCCGGAGCCCTTCTAGAAACCCTTTCAAAGGCCTAAGCCACGCCAAGTCACTTAAGCCCTCCCCCCCCCTCCACAAACAACTACCATTCAGCATTCAGGAGTCGCCCTCATTGGAGATGCAACCAAACGAGATTGTTTACCAACAAAAGGTTCGGTTTCCGCAGCTCACAACGACGACTTCGAAATGACTTGATGACCAACTGCTTGAGGTAAGAATAAACAACTGTATCGAAGGCTTACGAGTGAAGTGAACTACCAACATCATTCGTGAATATATTCGGACCTCAAAATTCAACATGTGTAAGGCAATATTTATCATACTAAAATTACTTTTCGCATGGGGAACTATGCATTTTGTAATGACTCATTTACTCGTATATGTTAGTTCTCCAATAAAGGATAGCTTAAAAACAATTCTATTTTGGTAAAATATTAAATTTAAGTAAACTGTAACCAAAAACCAATTCGTGCCTTTCAGTGTATCATAAATTTATAATTGTGATGAAACTCAATTTTAAATGCTTGCATACTACGAGTCTGCAACACATTGGGACATTTTCATGTCAACCACTACACAACAAGGTACCTAGTGAAGTAAGGTTGTTAGTTCATGTACCCAAGCATCAAAATAAGAAAACAGTTGATTGTTCTCTACGCAACACAGTGAGTCTATTTCATTTATTTATTAGTCGCGTGAGCAAGACTTGCTTAGTTTTCGTGACGATTTTCAGTTTATGTACCAAAGCAAAGACATGAAAATGTCAAAATGAACACCAAATTCAAAGTTAAATTGCATTATTTTAACGCCTTTGCAAATTGGAAACTTTGTAGTATCGTATCGTTATTATTTGTCTATATAGATCAGCCGCCTGCAACGAACAAGGCTTTGCCATGTTACCATCAACCAACATGAAGAAAAACATTGATCGCATTTCGGTCAGCTAAAATTTGGCCAGAGATTAGGCCTCTTTTGCGATTCACACTCGTGTTTCTGATTTATCGTACGTCCAACCCTTAAGTTCTCGTAGGGAGCGAACGGTTTGTCCTACAGAGCTCCACGTGATCTTTATAAATTCTAAAAATTCAATGCTATCTTAAATTGATGGAAAAACAATACGATTATGTCAAAATTGTTAGAGTTGGGCCGTTTTCAAAATTTCAACCCTTAGAAGTGACCTACATCAACCAAAATCTTCGGGGCACAACTAGACCCCAAATGGAGCCTACATACCAAATTTCATCAAAATCGGTCAATGCTAAGTGAGGAGAGTTTGGGATTCTAAGTAAGTACCTTGAAACGTAAACCAACAAATATTGAGGGTGGGGGGGGGGGTTCGGGGTTATACAATTTTTTTCATGGTCGATTCCAAAGAATCTTTATTGAGGATAATAAACCAAAATAAAGGTGATATTATCACCTTCGTGGTATTTTTCAGATATTTAATCTGTGAAAATGGGTGTATCACTTGTAATTTTGGATTATTTTGGTTTATGATTTTCAATAATAAACCTTTGGAATCGATCAAGAAAAAAAACTTTTTAACATCCCCTCAAAATTTGTTGGTTTACGTTTCAAGGTACTATACGTGGAATCCAAAAATCGAATAAAAACTTGGCCGGCCGTACGCGGCACTTTCCCCACTTAGCATTGACCGATTTTGATGAAATTTGGTATGTAGACTCCATCTGGGGTCTAGTTGTGCCCCGAAGATTTTGGTTGGTTTAGGTCACTTCTAAGGGTTGAAAAATAAGGTTTAAAATCTTGAAAACGCCCCAACTCAAACAATTTTGGTTTATAATTTTCAATAATGGACCTTTGGAATTGACCAAGAAAACAACCCCCCCCCTCAAATTTTAACCCCCCCTCAAAATTTGGTGGTTGATGTCTCAAGGTACGTAGAACCCAAAAGACGAATAAAAATTTGGCCGTCCGTCCGCCGTACGCGGCACTTTCCCCACTTAGCATTGACCGATTTTGATGAAATTTAGTATGTAGGCTCCATTTGGGGTCTAGTTGTGCCCCGAAGATTTTGGTTGGTTTAGGTCACTTCTAAGGGTTGAAAAATAAGGTTTAAAATTTCGAAAACGCCCTAACTCAAAAAATGTTGATATACAGGTATTGTTTTCCATCAGCTTAAGATAGTATACAATTTTTAGAATTTTTTTTTGACCACGCGGAGCCTCGTAGGACAAACCGTTGGTTCCCTTCGAGAATTTAAGGTTTGGACTACTGGACCTTAGAATTTACTACAACTAGACTCCAAATGGAGAAAATATTCCAAATTTCATCAAAATCGGTCCATGGTTAACTAAAAGTACAATGTACGGCGGACGGACGGTTTTTTTTAATTCGATTTTCAGATTCTACGTACCTTGAAATGTAAACCATCATATTTTTCCAGTTCGATTCCAAAAGCTTATTATTAAAACTAATAATTCAAAAGGGTCCTGTACCATTTTTTTGCTCCCGATTAACCCCCCTTGAAAACATATTTCGAAATTCCGCGACGAAGTGGACAACTTGATAGATTTCTAGGTAGAAAAAAGATCCGCACAAATCGGTGGAAAACTAAAGCCAGGGCAGAGTTAGTAAGTTACGCAAGATTATGCGCGAAAGCCCAAGTTTTTAAGCATTAAGCCACCTTCCCCCCTTCAATAGCAAAATTCAAAATTCCGGAGACGTAGGTAGTGCACAACTGGGTAAAAAAAGTTATAGGACATTCTCTTACTTAAATTAGTTATTGAAACGATTCCTGAAGTTTTGCAATACTAAACTAAACTAAGTCCTTGTGCGACTGAACAATCCTGCAGAGCCCTTGGACTCGTCAGGGACGGAAAATGCACCTTCTGCACGCCTATCATCTCCCCTCATTACCCAATTATCGGCCTATTCGTCAAGGCAGTGCCTATCTTCGGACGGGCTGGCAATGTCGTGGCATTGGAGGATGTCAACCTTGAAGATACAAGCGGGAGCGATTTCTAACGAAGCTCTTCAAATGGAGATTTTCCAAGGACCGAAACCTTGAATTAAATTCGTGACAATTGAAGCATTGCAGTCTAATTTCGAGTCGACAAAAAAAACGCTAGATAATTATTACACAATGGTTTATTATTTTTCTATATAGATCACTCGTCTACAAAATCACCGACCATCCATATGAAAAAAAAAAAAATCAAAAAAAAAAACCAAAAAAAAATCAAAATTACCAAATATCGATTACATTTCTATGTATATATATATATTTCAAAATAAACACTTAAATTTTCGTAGGAAGCGAACGGTTTGTCCTACAGAGCTCCGCGTGGTCTCAAAAAATTTTAAAAATTCTATAGAATCTTAAATTGAAGGAAAAACAATACCTTTATATCGAAATTTTTTGAGTTAGGGCGTTTTCAAAATTTCAAAATTGATTTTGGAACCCTTAGAAGTAACCAACCTCAACCAAAAGCTTCGGGGCACAACTAGACCCCAAATGGAGCCTACATACCAAATTTCATCAAAATCGGTCAATGCTAAGTGGCAAAAGTGCCGCGTACGGCGGACGGACGGCCAAATTTTTATTCGATTTTTGGATTCTACGTACCTTGAAACGTAAACCATCAAATTTTGAGGGGGTGTTAAAATTTTTTTTTCTTGGTCGATTCCAAAGGTTCATTATTGAAAATAATAAACCAATATAGATGCGTTTTGAGAGCGGCATAAACAAACCAACTAGAAGACAAGGCATCTTTCATTGAGCAATCGTTTACAACACAAACTTTCACTCGCTGTGAGTGGTGGGTTGGGAGGGGGGGGGGATTAGCTTCCAAATCGGTGAATATTTATTTATTCTATTACTAATGGAACAACACTAAATAATGGGCTTTGCCTGTCACAAAAGTTTTACAGTCACAGCCCTTTACGTCCTTGTGATGAGTTCATGGTAAGCAGTGGATAGCCCTTTAACCCTATACTCTTGCCTTTATTTAAAGAGCTCTGGGATTTTTGAAGGCCCCGAAGGTTCGGCATCGCTGCAAGAATCCGAGCCCCAGCGGAAGGTCGAGGTATACCTGCGCGACCCCTCCGCCCGTGAACCCCCCCAACAGTTTACCCTCTTCTGCAAATGCACACTTGATTCACAAATTATTTCGATCATCCCATCACCAAAATCGTGATCAGCGAGAAAAATTGAACATATCGAGTATAAACTCGAGGCAGGTACGATTAAAACTCAGCAGCCCTCTCCCGGCCAATCCACCCAAACGAATTACGCCCTCTTCGCCGAATTACAGGAAATTTGGACTCATTTTCATCAGAATAATTAGTACGTTACGAATTTAAATTACGAAAAATGTTCACCGAACGATAAATAATTAAATTGTATGTTGATAGAAGAGGAAGAAGGAAGAGGGATGATGGGTTTTGACCGCGAAGGGTTGTGAGTTGAGACCCCAAGGTGAGCACCTTGCAACGTTGCCACCTCTTGGCAGGGAAGGGGTTTTGGAACCCGCGGTCCAGAGCTCTTTAAATAAAGGCAAGAGTATAGGATGACACACCGGGGTCATTCATGACCCCACGATTTACATTTGGCCGTTTATCAAAAAAAAAAAATTTCTTCGAACAGGGATATTTTGTAAATAAAGTTGGAACTCCTCCTGAGCCCCTTTGTCAGTGGTTAAGGTCAGTCACTCGCTAGAGTTCGTGCAGTTAACTTGCAAACGTGCTATGGGCCACATCTGACCCCAGTGTGCTATAATCGGTTGACATTTTTTGTGTTGGGGACTATTTGACCCCAGTGTGACTTTCTATTCATTCTTTTGCCTTTTAAATTTTGGGGTCAGAATTGACCCCAGTGTGCCGTTTATGTATGCGAAAAATAGGTGTGCCAAGATTTATACATACGTATATTGATTTCTAAATTTCTTCTTTTACCGTGAGAAGCCCCTACTTTGAGCCAAAGCAAGTATACTATAAAAATTCACAATAATACAGGAGTGATAATACATTTTTTTTGAAAAGCAGAGAAATAAAAGTGCTGGTGAAAGTCGTCAGTCAAACTGAAAAAAGGGCCATCTTTGAGCTGATCTATTATCGAAACTATTCCATAGAATTAAATGATTTTTTTAAATATTGATTCCAAATATTGTCAACTTGGAATGCTGATAGTGGAATCTATTTAAAAAAAATTCAACAAAATATAATTTCAAATTTTAGAAATTTCATTTATTTCCATATTTTTATTGACTTTTTACGAAATTATATTCAAAACCGAAATTTGTACCTGGTTTAAACTGTTTTTTTGTATATATTTCAACAAACAGGCTATCAATAGATTTTTACAACCTAAAAACTATCAGTCCGAGGATGATGATTTTCATAGGGGACCGTCTACACACCAACCCGCACAATCCCTGAAAATTTCATAGAAATCGGACAGTAACTTAATAGTTATGCGCGTTACAAGGAATTCATGACAGACAGACAGACACACAGACACGGAACCAAAATTGTTCAGAAAGGTCTAAAACGCAAAACGCGAGTGAAAATTTTGATTTTGGAGAACTTTTTTTTCCTCCTTGAAAAGTGAAAACAGCTTCCGCTACCTTGGTAGACTCGGAAGCAAAATGTTGGCTGAAATAACTCGTTTTTTCGCATTCGAATACCTTTTCCTCCGCTTAACAAAACACACCTAAGAAATGATAGACGTTGGAAACCTGACGATTTGGCCGTGTTTTTTTTTCCGAATAGCATCCATCGAATTTTTGCAGGGACTCAACGTAAAAACTACGATAAAAAAGTCATATTTCCAAAACAAAACAAAAATTTTGCTTGAACTAAAAAAAAAAGTATGCCAAGTGGGTGTGGCACATAGCTTCCTCGTATCCATAACCCGATTATATACATGATCAGATGCCTAGTAGTTAATCTCAAAACACCAATCTCTAAGTACCTTCCACTACCCTCATAGGGGACCATCTACACGCTAATCTGGACAATCCTAGGAAATTTCATCAAATTCGGATGAAAAATTAAGTGAGTAGATGTATGTGATTGGATCAAAAAAATACTTAGCCTCGGCTGGGATTCGAACCCGCGACCCTTGGGGGACAGTTACAAGGGGCTGCTACAAGTAATTCACGTTTGCGCATGCGCAGTCGCTTCTATCAGTCCGGGGATGATGAATTTCATAGGGGACCATCTAAATACTAGTCTGTAACATCCCTGAAAATTTCATTGAAATCGGATAGAAAATGTAGAAGTTATGGCCGTTACAAGGAAATTCACGTTTGCGCATGCGCAGTGGCCACTATCAGTCCGAAGGTGATGATTTTCATGGGGGACCATCTAAATACTAATTTGTAACATCCCTGAAAATTTAATTGGAATGGGATGGAAAATGTAGAAGTTATGGCCGTTACAAGGAATTCACGTTTGCGCATGCGCAGTCGCTTCTATCAGTCCGGGGATGATGATTTTCATAGGGGACCGTCTACACACCAACCCGCACAATCCCTGAAAATTTCATGGAAATCGGACAATAACTTCGTATAGTTATGCGCGTTACAAGGAATTCATGACAGACACACAGACACACAGACAGACAGACAGACAGACAGACAGACAGACAGACACGGAACCAAAATTGTTCAGAAAGGTCTAAAACGTAAAACGCGAGTGGAAATTTTGATTTTGGAGAACTTTTTTTTTCGTCCTTGGAAAGTGAAAACAAAGCTTCCGCTACCTTGGTAGACTCGGAAGCAATAAATTTAAATTTCTTCTTAAATTTAAATTAGAGGAATTTAAATTTTGGGGTCAGAATTGACCCCAGTGTGCCGTTTATGTATGCGAAAAATATGTGTGCCATCCTAGGGTTAACATCTCTTTTAAAATTAATATTGTTGTTATCTTTGTTTTTCAAAATATACGAAATTTCTTTAATTTTACGTTTTTCAAAGTTTGGTTCGATGCACCAAATTTTCCAGGTTTTGATTTCTGGTTTGTGTTTCGTAATCGCTACATGAAAAGAGTCCTGATCCAGGACGGAAACCTCGTGTGAATAAACAAACAAAAACCTATTCAATTTTGCTTCCGAGTCTACCAAGGTAGCGGAAGCTTTGTTTTCACTTTCCAAGGACGAAAAAAAAAAGTTCTCCAAAATCAAAATTTCCACTCGCGTTTTACGTTTTAGACCTTTCTGAACAATTTTGGTTCCGTGTCTGTCTGTCTGTCTGTCTGTCTGTCTGTCTGTCTGTGTGTCTGTGTGTCTGTCATGAATTCCTTGTAACGCGCATAACTATACGAAGTTATTGTCCGATTTCCATGAAATTTTCAGGGATTGTGCGGGTTGGTGTGTAGACGGTCCCCTATGAAAATCATCATCCCCGGACTGATAGAAGCGACTGCGCATGCGCAAACGTGAATTCCTTGTAACGGCCATAACTTCTACATTTTCCATCCCATTCCAATTAAATTTTCAGGGATGTTACAAATTAGTATTTAGATGGTCCCCCATGAAAATCATCACCTTCGGACTGATAGTGGCCACTGCGCATGCGCAAACGTGAATTTCCTTGTAACGACCATAACTTCTACATTTTCTATCCGATTTCAATGAAATTTTCAGGGATGTTACAGACTAGTATTTAGATGGTCCCCTATGAAATTCATCATCCCCGGACTGATAGAAGCGACTGCGCATGCGCAAACGTGAATTACTTGTAGCAGCCCCTTGTAACTGTCCCCCAAGGGTCGCGGGTTCGAATCCCAGCCGAGGCTAAGTATTTTTTTGATCCAATCACATACATCTACTCACTTAATTTTTCATCCGAATTTGATGAAATTTCCTAGGATTGTCCAGATTAGCGTGTAGATGGTCCCCTATGAGGGTAGTGGAAGGTACTTAGAGATTGGTGTTTTGAGATTAACTACTAGGCATCTGATCATGTATATAATCGGGTTATGGATACGAGGAAGCTATGTGCCACACCCACTTGGCATACTTTTTTTTTTAGTTCAAGCAAAATTTTTGTTTTGTTTTGGAAATATGACTTTTTTATCGTAGTTTTTACGTTGAGTCCCAGCAAAAATTCGATGGATGCTATTCGGAAAAAAAAACACGGCCAAATCGTCAGGTTTCCAACGTCTATCATTTCTTAGGTGTGTTTTGTTAAGCGGAGGAAAAGGTATTCGAATGCGAAAAAACGAGTTATTTCAGCCAACATTTTGCTTCCGAGTCTACCAAGGTAGCGGAAGCTGTTTTCACTTTTCAAGGAGGAAAAAAAAGTTCTCCAAAATCAAAATTTTCACTCGCGTTTTGCGTTTTAGACCTTTCTGAACAATTTTGGTTCCGTGTCTGTGTGTCTGTCTGTCTGTCATGAATTCCTTGTAACGCGCATAACTATTAAGTTACTGTCCGATTTCTATGAAATTTTCAGGGATTGTGCGGGTTGGTGTGTAGACGGTCCCCTATGAAAATCATCATCCTCGGACTGATAGAAGCGACTGCGCATGCGCAAACGTGAATTCCTTGTAACGGCCATAACTTCTACATTTTCCATCCGATTTCAATGGAATTTTCAGGGATGTTACAGATTAGTATTTAGATTGTCCCCTATGAAAATCATCACTTTCGGACTGATAGTAGCCACTGCGCATGCGCAAACGTGAATTTCCTTGTAACGGCCATAACTTCCACATTTCATACCTGATTTCGATGAAATTCTGATGGATTATGCAGATTGGGTTGTAGATGGTCCCCTATAAAAATCATACCCCCGGACTGATAGTAGCCGCTGCGCATGCGCAAACGTGAATTCCTTGTAACAGCCATAACTTCTACATTTTCCGTCCGATTTCAATGAAATTTTCAGGGATGTTACAGATTAGTATTTAGGTGGTCCTCTATGAAAATCACCAGCTTCGGACTGATAGTAGCCACTGCGCATACGCAAACGTGAATTTCCTCGTAACAGCCATAACTTCCACATTTTCTACCCGATTTCGATGATATTTTTAGGGATTACGCGGATTAGGTTGTGGATGGTCCACAATGAAAATCATGGCCTTGAAATTTACAGAAGCCTCTGCGCATGCGCATACGTAAAATCCTTGTAACAGCCATAACATTTACATTTTTCATCCGAATTTGATGAAATTTTCTAGGATTGACCAGATTAGCGTGTAGATGGTCCCCTATGAGGGTAGTGAAAGGTACTTAAAGATTGGTGTTTTGAGATTAACTACTATGCATCGGATCATCTATATAATCGGGTTATGGATACGAGGAAGCTATGTGCCACACCCACTTGGCATTTTGACAATTTTCAATTTTGAAAAGTGCATCGGTATCAAAAATTTTGTGCTGAATCCGAATATACCATACATTACTATGATTGTGAAGGTAAAAACATCAAAACCCCGTTTTGACATTCAAGTCTTTACTTTGGCACATGAACGAAAAAACGCTGCAAATTATTACACAAAGGTTTATTATTTTTCTACATAGATCACTCTACTGCAAAGAACTCGGCTTTGTCATTATCACCACCTACCAACCATAGATACTACCTACTTACCACGTACCTACAGCGATCACATTTTGGTCAGATAGAATTTGAACGGAGATTAGACCTCTTTTGCGATTCACACTCGTGTTTCTGATTAATTTCAGATCCAACCCCGACGTTCTCATAGGGAGCGAACGGTTTGTCCTACAAAGCTCCACCTGGTCTCTAAAAATTCTAAAAATTCAATACTATCTTAAATTTCTCAGTTTTTTGTTTTTGTTTAAATTCTCAGTTTTGATTGTAGGTAGGGAATTTCCCTCAAATTTCCCCTATTTCAAGAACACCTAGAGGTCTAAATTTTCCACCCCAATTCGATGAAATTTTCAGCGATTGTGCGGGATTGGGATGGTTCCGTATGAGAATAGAGATTGATGATCTGAGATCATCTTTGCAATTGGGTTATGATTACGAGGAAGCTATGTGCCACACACACTTATCTGGCTTTTTTTTCATGATTTATAATGAATTTGAATCGATCGATTTCGAATAAATATTTTCATCTTAGGAATGTGGAAAAGTAAATTTCGTATAGGTACATTTTTGAATACCTTCTCAGTGAATGGGCACAGTAAGGCCGGAGGCCGGGGAGAATCGGGGAATGGCGGCCACCTATCTTTGTGACGTTCTCTCTTCTGGAAACAATGGGATATCGATTTGAGTTTTTCATGCTCGTTTTCCAAATTTAATGCGCTTTCAGAATTCAACAACGTTTTTTAGCTATAATCAAGTTACAATGATATGAAGATCCAAAACCCAAAAAGTAGGTATGGCTGGCACTCCCCAACACATTGGGTAATCCTGTCAACGTTGTTGGGAATGCCAGCCGTTTTCGGGAGTGCCCAAGATGCCAGGCATTTTCGAGAGTGCCCAAGATCTTCGAATGGAAGCAGATTTCAGGAATGGAAGCAACGAAGAAGTAGGTACCTATGTACTTTGAGAATTATAAATGTATAAAACGAGACAAACGAGTTTATTAATCTCAAGTAGTAAAACAAAATACAATTTCACCAATAAAACATAACTTATTTTTAAACGATACTTTTACAACTGTTCAGACTTTAGAATTCCATCCTTGGCACAAGCGAAAACGCAGCAAATCATTGCCCAAAGGTTTATTATTTTCACCCTTCTGTCCCTCCCTACCAACCGTAGGTCCCTACTACCTACGGGCGTTTTTGAAAATTTCAAACCCAACCACCAACCAAATGGAAATAAAGGGTTGAAATTTTCAAAAATGCCCTAGTAGGTAGTAGGTACCTACGGTTGGTAGGGAGGGATCCATACAGAAGGGTGATCTATACAGAAATTAATAAACCTTTGGGCAATGATTTGCAGCGTTTTTTTGTACCTACCAACTTTTTTTTACCTACCAACCATTGGTAGTTACTACCTACTACACCATACTGCCTTCACACCTTCACAATCAAGTTTATTAGAAAGAACTAAACGCTTCACACTCGATTCGAAAAATAGACAGCTTCATATGGAAATTTGATTACTAGTTGCTCAGAAAGCAAAACTGAATACAAATCGAAGAAAAGAACAGCGATCGTATTTTAGTCAGATAAACTTTGAACGGAGATTAGACCTCTTTTGTGATTCACACTCGTGATTCTGTTTTTTCGAAGGAAAACCCTTAAGTACTCATAAGGAGCGAACGGCTAGTCCTGCAGAGCTAAGCGTGGTCTCTAAAATTTCTAAAAATTCAATACTATTTAAAATTGGAAAAAAACGATACGTTTATTTCGATAGTTTTCGAGCTAGGGCACTCTTGAAAATTTCAACCCTCAATTTTCACCCCTAAGAAGTGACTGACATCAACTAAAAGCTTCGCGGCACAACTAGACCCCAAATGGAGCCCATATACCAAATTTGAACCGAATCGGTCCAGTGTTGCTAAGAAATGTGCCTCGTACGGCGTACGGACGGAAAATTTTTTATTGGATTTTCGGATTCTACGTACTTACCTACCTTGAAACGAAAAACATCGAATTTTGAGGAATTTATTTCTTGCTCGATTCCAAAGGCTTAATATTATTGAGAATAATAAACCAAAATTGCGATAACTAGTGTTGATTGGTAACTCATCAAAATTTTGGCTGTTGACTTAAGCTGGGTTCACATAGGTGCGTAATGTCCGTAATCCGTAATGCGCAAAAAGAGAAGTGGGGGTGTTCCGTAATCCGTAAAGTCCGTAATGCGTAAAAGAGCGTTCACATGGCCAAATGATTACGCGATTACGCAGAAGCGCGCAGTAGGTTATGCGCAGAATTGTTTTCCCGCTCGCCTTTTTTTCCTGCGTTCAGCTGTTTTGCTGTTTGCCCTGTTCATCGATCGAATAATTTCTTATGATTATTAACTTCGAAAAATATGAATGGGCAAAAATTAGCTATAGCTAACAGCTAAAAGCTACAGCTAAATTAGCTACGATTTAGCTGAAGCTAGCAGCTAAATATTTAGCTATTAAACAGCTAAAACTTCTAGCTAAATTAGCTATTAGTTGAAAAATTAACTAGCTAATAAATTAGTTAGCTAATGCCCAACTCTGGGTATACCCATTTCGGAAAACGAGGTAAGTACCTTTGATGTAAAAAAATAATTTTATTGAATTGTTGTGAAGAATCGCAATGTTCAAAACGACCAAATTCTCTCGAAAATGTCTTTTAACCCAGGTTTTCGGAAGTTGAAAAATATATTTTCGGAAGTTGAATCAATTGAAAAATAGGTTTTCAGAAGTTGAATCAATTGAAAAATAGGTTTTTGGAAGTTGATTCAATTGAAAAATAGGTTTTCGGAAGTTGATTCAATTGAAAAATAGGTTTTCGGAAGTTGAATCAATTGAAAAATAGGTTTTTGGAAGTTGAATCAATTGAAAAATAGGTTTTTGGAAGTTGAATCAATTGAAAAATAGGTTTTTGGAAGTTGAATTAATCATATTTCTCATAATACGCAGACTTCTTTCATACGGTTATTGGAGAATGATTTGATTTCTGAGGATTTATTGACATAATTTGATCGGACGAGATCAATGAGGCTCTCATTAAAATCACTTAAATTCATATCCAGCAAATCACAATGCAAAAACGAAAATGAAACCAAATAACAACACGGAATCGGCAATCGGATTGTTTGGTCAATAAACCATAAATTTTCAACGACCAAGTTGTAGCATAGCAACTGGAGTTAGTGATCGTACATTACAGTGAAGTTAGAATAATATTCTAATAACTAAATTATAATATTCTAATAACTAAATTATAATATTCTAATAACTAAATTATATTATAATTTAAATTTCCCATATGAAACTCCCTATTTTTCAAATCGAGTGTGAAGCGTTTATTTCTTCCAAATAAACTTGAACGTGAAGTTGTGAAGTATGTAGTAGGTAGGAAGGGCCTGTATAGGAATATAGATACACAACTAGATAGATTTCCACGTCGAATAAAAACGCGAGTCTGCAACACATTGGGACATTTTCATGGGTGTTTTCTTATTTTATTTATTACTAGGCAGATCTCACCCGTGCATTGCGGTGCATTGCACCACTACACAACAAGGTAGTGAAGTAAGGTTGTTAGTTCATGTACCCAAGCATCAAAATAAGAAAACAGTTGATTGTTCTCTACGCAACACAGTGAGTCTATTTTATTTATTGGTATCGCGTGAGCAAGTTTTCGTGACGATTTTTCGGTTTATGTGCCAAAGCAAAGACATGAAAATGTCAAAAACCACCTACCTTGATTATTGAAGGCTGAGTGGAAAATAAACATAACAGTTACTGTCTTCAAATTCTACTATATTTCATAGTTATTAACTTGTTTCAATTACTGAAGTATCCTTGGTTTGTCATTTCTGACGAGTGACACATGTGGGCGTCGGTGGTCTAGTGGACAGTGTACCCGACTGCGGTGATAAGATAAGGACCGTCTAGCGGGGACGCGCGTTCGAGTCTGGTCGCCGCAGAAAGTTTTCTGTCTATTAGACGATCGGCAATCTCTCGTTCCAACCCAGGGTGGTGATGTTTGGGAAGCCATGAGCAAAATCATCAGAACAAATTCTGATCTCCCCTTAGGGAGACAGCTGATGACGTCCGCGACGCCAAGAATGGCAGTTGGACGAAAATTCAACCTGAAATGGTTGCTTACTTTACTTTACTACTTACTACTGTCTTCAAATTCTTCTCAGGAATAAACCAACTGCAGATGTAACCTCAGGGCATTATAACCTTATTCAGATAGTTCACTACTCAGGAGTGATCAGCTTCAGAGGCTGGAGATCCAGACGCCTCTAAGGTAAAAGCACCAATAGTGGACACTTTAAGGAAATTTTTGCATTGAATTCTCAATAGATATGATGGATTTTGTTTGAGAACGATAAACCTTCATTTTTTACATTCTCCGACTCTTCGTCTTTTGATTCCACACCCAAAATCTCTAAATACGTCACTTTAAATATGCATAAAATAATAATTACAAAAAGCCTTCTATGAGGGCAAAGTGGACACCAAAATTTCCTTTCGTTTCTATAGTGGACACTTTCTGCATGTATAGTGGTCATCACTCGTCTACTGCCTTTTTCGAGGGATTTATGCTTTAACACTGGTCTGTAGGCTAGGATATTGAAAAAAAAATGTTCATTATAAAAAGTAATAGATTATTATCACATTTATAGTAGGTAGATAGGAAGAAAGTACAGATTTAACATGACTGTTTTCATCAAATTGATGAGGAAATCATTTTTCGACCACGAAATACTTTACTTCAGTCATAAATTTGTTATTTACAACTGGAACAGTCGTTCCCTACGAGAACTTAAGGGTTGGACTTACGATAAATCAGAAACACTAGTGTGAATCGCCAAAGAGGCTTAATCCCCGTTCAAATGTTAGCTGACCGAAATACGATCGATGTTTTTCTTCATGTTGGTTGGAGGTAACAATGGCAAAACCGTGTTCTTTGCAGACGAGTGACCTATATCGAAAAAAATTAACCTTTGTGTGTTAATTTGCAGCGTTTTGCAGCTGTAGCCAATGGGGTGCCATTTTTGACCTCTATATTTAGTGCTCTATACATCTCCTCCTCATCATACTGCCAGAAACTACACCTGGAGCCATTTTCCTGAAAGAAACATACAAAAAACGATAGTAATACGAACTAGAAAATGCACGAACCACCTGTATGATCACAATTAGACTTGTTGTTTCAATAGTGGACATTTGTGATTCAAAAGATGACACCCCCTGTCCACTATTGGTCCCCATGACCAGAATGATCCCAAATTAACGTAGCATATACAGCTGTATATTGAGAACAGTCTGAACACAAAAAAAACTCAGAATAAAAAAATCATTCATGTTTCAAAAGTGGACACCCAGTGTCCACTTAATGAACATTGGCTGTTTAGTGTTTGTTAAGTGGACACAGGGCCTAAATGCTCACTCAGGATAATTTACAAGAAATCCTTCATGGAAACTAATCTATTATTGGATTTTCGTACCTCACATGCGTTTTCCATGAAAGTTGCATGTGCCAAAGAGCTCATCACTCGGGTTCTTAGATTAAGCAGTCCTCAATATCATAAGTCGAATAAAGACAAGGTTGCTTCAATCCTCAAACAGAATGGATATCCACGAGCTTTAGTGTCAAGGCTTGTAGATGGATGGTCACCCAGATTCCAAGCACGTCCTGTGATGGAACAAAATGAACATTTTTTGTCTATGACCTATGTTCAAGGCATATCACCTAAATTGAAATTGTTACTAGAGAGAGAATGCTCTAATACACGGATAGTGTATAAATATAACAATAAGGTTTCTCGTCTTCACTCGTCTCTGAAGGCCAAGGATCCAGTAGCGCTGCACTCAAACGTGATTTATCAAATAAGTTGTAGGGATTGTCCCACTGACTACATTGGACAAACAAAGCAATACATAAAAGATCGCAATAGTCAACATGCAAGTGAATGTCGTGGGTATGGAGCTGAATCGGATCTATGTGCGTTGGCCAGACATTCGGTGGACATAAATCATGAATTTAATTTTGATTCAACAGCTATATTGGATCGAGAGCCAGTGCTGGGTCGACGTTTGTTTAAGGAAACGGCCTACATCCACATGAACCCAAGAGCATGCAATAAACGTACTGACACGTCTGGTCTAAGCTCAGTTTATGCGGGTATCTTGGCTGAGTTCCAAAGAATTCAATCTTCCTAATGAGCCTCAATCGACCATTTATGCATTCGGAAGATAGCTGGTAGCATTGCACTTGGGAGAAGCCTTTAGCGTGTGATAGATGTGATTACAGGGCTTTGTGATTGGGAACTCTGAATTACCACATAACGACTCACGCCGAGGATAGTCTATATCCCTAAGATAGATTTTTAGGATTACGGAATACCGCAACTGAAAGGGTCGAGGCAGCACATGAGACACGCACTAGTGGGAAGCCTTATGCCTGTGATATACATGACTACAGAGCCTCGTGACTTAGACCGTTGAATTTGTACGCACACTGTGATGATCCTCACACACGGTTTAGTGGTAGCCATATAAAATTGTTCCATTAAAATTGTTCCATTTGAATTTTGTTGGTTTATTAGGACACTGTCTTTGTTTGATTGATACTTCCTACTGGCTATAAAATAAAAAAGTGAAGAGGAAGTTACTATTGTTATCTGTTATCATTGTTATCAAAATTATTATTCTCTGTGAGCTGGAGTCCTTGCGCATTTTTGATTTTCCATTGTTCTGTTATTTAAAAAAAAAAAAAGCCGGTGTTTTTAATTAATTTCTTCATTTACCGTAAATTATCTTCTATAATTATGGGTAAGCTATTTATTTAAGTTATAAACATTAACACAACTGCCTCAACCGTACTTAACTTATTTAATAATTACATACCTTTTTCAATTGGCCGTATTTTACAATTAACATAACTTAATTTATATTATATCAAAAACAATAACTCTAAACTATACTTACCTACTTGTTTCTTTGTAGTGGCGTCTCCACCTTCTTTTTATTTATGGACTTTTGGTGGTGTCCACTAAATAGACAAACCTTCGAGTAAGTGAAATTTGTTATTATATTTATTATTAGGGTTTTATTTGTTGTCGATTCGTTATTTTGTTGTTTTTATACTCAAAGGATTGTTAGAATTTGCTATTAAGGGTGAATATTGTTTTGTTTTATAGGCCCTGAAGAAGGTAATATATTTACCGAAAGCTCGGCGAAGAAGGTGTTGTTTTTCAGTTGACCCTAATCCCGATCAATTGACATAGTACGTTTTGTTGGGTCGATCTACATAGTTGCTGAAACTTATCTATACTATCTACTTGAACGTCACAAAAAACCAGAAGTCGCTCAAGCAATTATAAATTCCAAAAATGCTGTTGCAACATGCCTATCTCCTTACGAGGTTCAGCAGCAAACAGCACGTGCGAGTGACAGACCTCAACTACGCCATTTTCAAATGGTTATCATTCTTTCCCATGATGCTCTGGAGTATCGGTAGTTCTACAGTAGCTTCATAGATGGTACAACCTACAAATTCTATGCATTTCAAAGTAGTTGGGCGTCTATTACTCTTATTTTCACATTTATGCAAGCAAGTGTCAACTATTGGGACAGTGTCCACTATACCCCCATTTACCTTATCAGCTTCTCGCTCAGTTGCGCCATTACCCAATGGCTGCCATTCCTCCTTTCTCCCCTATCAAGTACCAGTATGGAGTTTCTTCAGATTCTTCTTCTTTTGCCAAGTAAATCATCGTGATGAGGTCAAAACACGCTGCAGGTAACTGCCGTGGTTATTCATCGTGCAGTTACCGTCCGTCGCCTTGACGCGAAGCTCGTGCCCGCTTGACGAAGAGCCCCGACGGAAGATAACGAGGCGACACGGGCGGATCCGATCGTTAGGAGAACGGGACCCGTCGTCTTCCGCCGTCCGACGACAGATCTCTCCAGCTTCAGCCCCAACAATCAAGGACATCGGGCACATCACATGCCGGCTCAGGTGCGTCATCTCTCCCATTATCGTCTCTCCGCTTTTCTTCACGTTCGTTAGTGTTTAACCAGAACACTAACTGTGGCTGAAGAAGGCTGCATTTTCACTCTTTTCAGTCCAGACTTGAGAATTCTCAAGAACAATTGGCACTCAAGAATCGTAGAAATGGGTAAATTATTACGGTAATATCGACGCTCGGCAAAGGAAAAGGGCAGCAGCCTAGGGAATTGAAAAACCAAAAGATTGCCGCTGGAATCATCAAAATCGTACAATAATAGACAGAGAAAAATGGGAAAAACCGTTTATTCAGTTAGGTTTTTCCCATTTTGGTTTATTATTTTCAATAATGAACCTTTGGAATCGACCAAGAACAAATATTTTTAACACCCTCTCAAAATTTGTTGGTTTACGTTTCAAGGTACGTAGAATCCAAAAATCGAATGAAAACGCTGCAAATTATTACACAATGGTTTATTATTTTTCAATATAGATCACTCGTCTACAAAGCCACCAACCATCCAACATGAAGAAAAACATCGATCGCATTTCGGTCAGCTTTAATTTGAACGGAGATTAGGCCACTTTTGCTATTCACACGCGTGTTTCTGATTTATAGTACGTAATACCCTAAATTCTCGTAGGGAGCGAACGGTTTGTCCTACAGGGCTCCGTGTGATCTCAAAAAATGCTAAAAAAAATCTAGGTATAGAATCTTGAATTGAAGGAAAAACAATACCTTTATATCAAAATTTTTTGAGTTAGGGCGTTTTCAAAATTTCACAATTGATTTTGGAACCCTTAGAAGTGACCTACCTCAATCAAAATCTTCGGGGCACAACTAGACCCCAGAAGGAGCCTATATACCAAATTTCATCAAAATCGGTCAATGCTAAGTGGCAAAAGTGCCGCGTACGGCGGACGGACGGCCAAATTTTATTCGATTTTTGGATTCTACGTACCTTGAAACGTGAACCATCAAATTTTGAGGGGGTGTTAAAATTTTTTTTTTCTTGGTCGATTCCAAAGGTTCATTATTGAAAATAATAAACCAAAATTTAGCCGTCCGTACGCGGCACTTTCCCCACTTAGCATTGACCGATTTTGATGAAATTTGGTATGTAGGCTTTATTTGGGGTTCAGTTGTGCCCCGAAGATTTTGGTTGATGTAGGTGACTTCTAAGGGTTAAAAAATAAATTTTGAAATTTTGAAAACGCCCTAACTCAAAAAATTTTGATATAAAGGTATTGTTTTTCCATAAATTTAAAATAGTATAGAATTTTTAGAACTTTTTGAGATCACGCGGAGCCCTGTAGGACAAACCGTTCGCTCCCTACTAGAATTTAAGGGTTGGACGTACGATAAATCAGGAACACGAGTGGGAATCGCAAATGAGACCTATTGGAACATTGGCTGGTGAAGGATGAGGTGCCCTTCTATGTCCTCGATTACTACAAACCGGTAGCTGAATTTGTAGGGAAGGAAACCGCCATGGGGGAGTACTTCTGTGGACTCGTCAGAATGTGAACGCAGTCGCCCTCAGTAACATCAATGCTATTTCGGTCAAGACTAATTGTGAGATTGCATCATTAAAATTGGTAGACACAGGATTAATCGTGGTGGTGATTTACCGCTCACCAAATGGAGTATTTGATAAGTTCATCGAAACTATTCACGTCTTGTTGACCCACCTCAGTAAGATTGATCGTGTGATTATAACTGGTGATTACAATATCAACTTTCTGCATCCAGAAAGTGGTCATATGAGGACGTTCTCCAACTTATTGACTGAGTATGGTTTCAGATTCCTAATAAAAGAACTAACGCGGCTCAACGACTGTTTAGATATCTTTCTGGTCAGATTCGAAAGCGACCATCTAGATACAAGGGTACATATATGTACATATATGTACATATATGTACCGAGATGAATCGGACTGTGATCCGATAAGGAGGCTATATATAGCCTCCTTATCGGATCACAGTCCGATTCATCTCTCAACTGATGTCAAATACGATGGGAGTACTTTTACTCCTTACTATTTTGAAACCAGACCTTTAGCTCAGGTTGGACTCCAAAAGTTGCAGAATGAGGAGGGAAACGGATTGGGGTTTCGTCACCGACGTCAATGTTGACTTGGAAACCAGATGGTCCACTTTCGTTGAGAAGTTGCGTTAAATTATGGAGATTCACCTACCTACCAAGAGAATAAAAATAAAAAACCTCACTATGGAACAGGTCAGTATTTGGTACGGAAGAAACCTGAAGGAGATGAAGAGACATCTTGATATTCTGGTCCAGGAGCGAAATGACGCACCTTCCGACTCTTCAAGAAGTGCAGTGATACGATTCCGGAAGCAATATCGTAAAGAAATCAGAAAATGCAGAATAAATACAAGAGACAAATGGATAGCAAGCTCGAAAAATCCTTCAGATTTTTTCAATAGCAAACGAGGGAAATCCAAAAACGTGAATACTAGCGAATGCAAAATCTCTGCTCAAGAATTCAATACTTATATTTCATCTGTACCAGCAGATGTTGCAAGCAAAATCCCCCATTCTAGCAAGGATCCACTAAACATCTTGTCTCATAGAAATGACTGCCTCAACTTCAGTTTTAGTAGGGTCACTCAAGGGGTTGTGTTGAAGGTAATAAATAACCTAAAAAATAATGAATCCTGCAACGTTTATGGCTTCAAAACAAAAATGATCAAGTTAATTGCACATGAGAAGGAGCACATGAGATATATGTTCCTCTCACACACCTGATAAATTTGAGCATCATTGAAGGAGTTTTCCCGGGAGCGCTAAAGAAGTCGACGGTGGTTCCTATTTTTGAAAAGGGGGATAAATCGGATATTTCAAACTATAGGCCAATATCTCTTCTTCCTATAATTTCCAAGATACTTGAACTACTGATGAAAGATCAAATCTCCGCATATCTCGAAAAGAATGAGCTTCTATCTCCTCAACAGTTTGGATTCCGACCTGGAGTTAGCACAACTAATGCTATTATGTCATTCGTGGACTTCTGTACAGGGCGGAAGTGCTTTGAAGAAACGAAATTTGCAAGGGTCACACTTTTTTGACCGACTTCAACTCGCCGAAGGCGCGCAAAAGAGGAGGTACTCAATCCATGTTGTCGTGGGACGACGATTTTTTTGTTTTTGTTTTGTTTTTTCCACTCACCAATACATCAAAATACTATATTGAATGTTTCAAAGTTGTTCTCTTGAATTGCCTCGAAGTAGTGTTCCCCTTTCAGATATTCGAATGGCTGGACTCATTAAATTGTTATGGGAAGAGTGAATCTCTTCTGCGAACTATGAAACTACGAAAGCTCAGCTGCAGAACGATAACGAACTGGATGCTGGATTTGTAAGTTGGGGAACCGTTCACCGAATGCAGAACCTTTCTTTTTATCTCCTCAAAGATGGTAATCCTTGATATACCTACTATGAGTACATAAGTTACCTATTGAATTATATCAAAGCTACAAGTATTTTACCATCTAATGCATTCTCATTCAGAATACACATTGATGAGACGAATCATTCGGGAATCATGCAGAGTAGTTAGCACTTGGTCTTACCTGAAACAAGAGAAGAACATTTTTATTGCATATGTTTTTAAAAATATATGAACTTATAAGGAAAAATCAGAAACATTATGTGACCAGAAAGTATGTAGGTTCGTTTCAATCAAGAAGTTCAAGGCAAATATTGGAAGTACCAACTTCAAAACACGAAAAAAAGAAAACAGAAAGGTCTCACAGTTTTGTGTCATAGGAGGACGGGTGTTTAAAAACATTTGTTCCAGAAAAATGTAAAAACCGTAAAACTACCACAATAGAAACGATTTCCAAAACTTCTACACGATTTTGGTCTTAGATCATCAATTTCTCTTAAGAAATGTGGATCAAATTTTTCAGTAAGATTCCTAACTGTAAAAAGGTCTGACAAGTAGCTTCCTCGTATCCATAACCCGGTGGTATGAATGATCCGATGCATCCTAGCTAATCTCAAAACATCAATCTCTGAGTACCTCGCACTACCCACATTGGGAATCATATAGTCGTCGTTTGGGAACCGTGTAGACCCGCACAATCCATGAAAACTTCTCTCGAGAAGTTCTCGCTCTCAAGAGTGTTTACGTTTGCGCATGCTCAGAGGCTACTATCAATCCGGGGGCCATGACTTTCGTTATTCACCATCCACACGTCAATCTTCACAATCCCTTAAAAATTCATCGAAATCGGATGGGAAATGTAAAAGTTATGGGTATTACAAGGAATTCATGTTTGCGCATGCGCAGTGGCTACCATCAGTACGGAGGTGATCATTTTTCTAGGGGACCGTCTACACACCAACCCGCACAATCCCTGAAAATGTGATCGAAATCGGATGAGAAATGTAGAAGTTATGGCTGTGACAAGAATTTCATGACAGGCACATAGACGCGGGAGACTCTTCTTCAAATTTTCACATTCCCTAAAAATTTCATCAAATTGGGATGAACAAGATTCTTACTGCCAGACGTCTTACAAATTTGTAAGACGTCTTGCAGTAAGAATCTTGGTCATCCTACATTTAATGTAGGAGTTATGGCTGTCACATAGATTTTATGTTTGCGCTTGAGCAGATGCTACTATTACCTAATACTGTAGCAGATACACCTATTGCTACTATATCTACACGCCAATCCAGACAACCCCTGAAAATTTCATCGAAATCGGACAATAACTTCGTATAGTTTTGCCCATTACAAGGATTTCATGACAGATGGACACAGAACGATAATGGGGAATTTGCCTCAATTTTAGATTCTGGAATTTCAAGTCAAATCCTATAATAGGGCCCTAGAATAACGTTTAACACTAGGAAGTTCAAGAAACCCTAGCACGTAGAAACGCAAGAGAAACCGTAGGTACCTACTCCTACTACCTACTAGGGCATTTTTGAAAACTTTTCATTTCCATTAGGTTAGTGGTTGGGGTTGAAATTTTCAAAAATGTCCTAGTAGGTAGTAGGTATGGTTGGTAGGGAGGGATCTATACAGAAGGGTGATCTACATGATAATAATAAACCTTTGGGCAGTGATTTGCGGCGTTTTCAATACCTAATGAACTCGATTTTTGGTTTATTATTTTCAGCAATGAACCTTTGGAATCGACCAAGAAAACATTTTTTTTAACACCCCCTCAAAATTTGTTGGTTTACGTTTCAAGGTACGTAGAATCCAAAAATCGAATAAAAATTTGGCCGTCCGTCCGCCGTCCGTCGTACGCGGCACTTTCCCCACTTAGCATTGACCGATTTTGATGAAATTCGGTATGTGGGCTCCATTTGGGGTCTAGTTGTGCCCCGAAGATTTTGGTTGATGTAAGTCACTTCCAAGGGTCGAAAAATGAATTTTGAAATTTTGAAAACGCCCTAACTCAAAAAGTTTTTTGTAAAGGTATTGTTTTTCCTTCAATTTAAGATAGTGTAGAATTTTTTGAGACCACGCGGAGCCCTGTAGGACAAACCGTTCGCTCCCTACGAGAATTTAAGGGTTTTACGTACGATAAATCAGAAACACGATGTGTGAATAGCAAAAGAGGCCTAATCTCCGTTCAAATTTTAGCTGACCGAAATGCGATCGATGTTTTTTTTTATGTTGGATGGTTGGTGGCTTTGCAGACGAGTGACCTATTTAGAAAAACAATAAACCATTGTGTAATAATTTGCAGCGTTTTTCAATACCTAATGAACTTTTGGAATCGAGCAAGAAAAAAAATTGTTAACCTCCCTCAAAATTTGTTGGTTTATGTTTCGAAGTACGTAGAATCCAAAAATCGAATAAAATTTTTTTGGAGAACCCTTAGTGTGGCACATGTTTTTTCATCATTTTTTAACGCTGAATCACAGGGTGTCACCCGTTTTGAGAAAAACCAAGATTTAAGAGGAAAAATTGACATTTCTTTCACGAAAACATCAGTTTTGAGGTCGAAATCATGTTTATTTTTTATTTTCTCACCACCTTTTGAACCACGGGCTTGGGGCCGTCTACGTTGGAGTTAAAAATAAAAACTGACAGCATGATCATGCTTGAACTGAATAAAATTACCTAAAAACTCATAACGATTTAAAAAGAGCGATTTTTTCACTAAAAACAACCGAATTTTTGGCCACTATTTTGAAAAATTCCAGTCAAATTGAAAAACGGATGTCACTATGTGATTTAGCGTTAAAAAATGATGAAAAAACATGTGCCACACTAAGGGTTCTCCAAAATCTTATTTTTGTGCAATTGTGGAGTTGCGCAACTTAGAGCGTTCAGAAAGCCAGGTTGCGCGCAATAAAACAAATCGATGTGGGTATGAATTTCTCATAAAATTTGACGTAGAATCCGAATTTGTAATAAAAAAGGGGGGGTTCCATTTGAAAAAATGAAGTTAGTGTCAATTGCGCAAGATTGCGCGCAACTTTTTTGCGCAAAAGTATTAAATACTTTTAATCCTGTATTAATTGTATTAATTGTATTAAATACAGGAAAAATTTTTTCCTGAGATCCTCACAAAAAATCATGAAGAATTGCGTTGGTCGGAATTTTTTACGCTTTATTTTGCGAAAATGAAGGGGGGTGTAACCTTTTCGTGAAACACCTTGTATATAGAAAACAAATAAACCTTTGTGTAATAATTTATATCGTTTTTCGATTACTGGCATCCAAAATTCCATCGTAACAAGAATTATTACAGTAACTTGAAACTCCTGATTAGATTGCGTGAGCTCTAATTCGGAAATTGTGTCACGGAAAATAGCGAATTGCCAACATTTTGTATTTTGGCGTATACAACCTTTTCCTTGCCGAGCGTCAATAAGAGGTTTTTCAAGTGTAATTTAATTGTCAAGACTAATGAGGTTTTTAATGCGAAAAGTTCATTTGCTAAACCTGCCACCTCGAGAAAACACCAAAAGAAATTTTCGTTGATTCTTCAATTTATACAGAAAACATATTTTCATTCTGCACCGGATTTCTCTTCTACATTCACATTGAATTGTGGGTAATTGTTTCAAAAAGCGAGCAATTTTTTTTGTCATTGTTTCAAAAACTTGTTTGTAACCTCTTGGAATTTCGCCTCAAGGAGAACTCTAGATTGGTTCGAGTTGCGGCCAAATCTACACACATTTTTGTTAGTGGACATTTTCATAACGCCCTTGATCATTTCAAAATAGAATTAAATTTTTCGAATTCATGAGACCACTCGAAGCTCAGTAGGACCAACCGTTAGCTCCAATAACTCAATGGATAGGAAGAAAATATCTGAAACACGAATTGAATCACAAATGAATACCTTAAGCGAAAAGGGCCGAATTTCAGCTGATGGAATGCGCTCTTTTAGCGAATTTTCAAGAAAAATGAAGCTATTGCAATGGCCTCAAAATTTTTAGAATGGACTTTTTCGCAATTTTTCTTCACTGAAATCCGTTTTGGAACATTCTGAAACGATCGATGAAGTTTTTCCAAAAATCATATGTGCATATATTATATATCATATATATGTGTCACTCCAATAATTGTTTAGTAACTGGAGTAATTGTTTAGAAAAAATTTTTAGGTTTTCGTCAAGATGTTAGTCGAGTGATCTATATAGAAAAATAATAAACCTTTGTGTAATAATTTTCAGAGTTTTCACTGGCAATTATAGTTCGATTTTGATGATTCGAGCAGCAATCTTCAATTTTTCAATTCCCAAGGCTGCTGCGCTATTGAATTTCGAAATTCCTTGAAAATATCAAATTTAGGTGCAACTTTTAAACTTTGAGCGCCGGTAATCTAGGGAAATACTAACCCGGAACGAGGAACGAACGGCAACCGACTGAGACCCTAGAGTTTCATGTTTCTCGGTAGTGCTTCCGTATGAACCAAGAACCATATTTCGTAATGAAATCACCAATAACGCTAATACGAGCAATAATTACCCCTTATGTAATAATTTGCTGCTTTTAAACTAAGGCTCCTACTGATTGGATTGTGTGAAATCAATAAGCATTCTTTGATGGCTCACCCCCAGACTACCCTCCAAGTTTAAGCAAAACCCAAAATTTTAGGGGACCTTTCGTGGCAAAACTGTATCATTCATGAAAATTTCATAAAAATTGAACTCAACTCAGGAGCCAAAGTTTTTGCTCAAATTTGGAGGTTAGTAGAGGGCTGGAACATTAAATCAATCAAGTTGAGTTCATCACAATCTGACAATAATAGGTACCACTGTACTTGCGGAAAAATTGTCAACATCTTAGCGAATGAGTTCACAATCGTGTTGCTGATTGTCTCCTCAGAAAACAGCAACATCATCGAGACAATCATGTTCCATATTAGGCTATTTATCAGGCTGCTCAATAATAAACATCTTTCCACTGCACACCCAACTTGGTAGACGTTTCTATTGATCAAGGTAGGTATAGAATACGTAGAACCCATGAAACCACTTAGTGTACAATAATTAGGATTATACATGCGAAAACTATAAGAACAGGGAAAAAAAGTAAAGTAAACAACCATTTCAGGTTGGAATTTTGTCCGACTGCCATTCCTGGTGTCGCGGACGTCATCAGCTGTCTTCCAAAGGGAAGATCAGAAAGAGATACGAACAGGGAAGTTTCATGAACTTTCGAAAATCGAGGAATCTGTTGATCTGTAGGTTGCCTATGTAATTTATTTCAAAACTTTTTTTGTTTACTCTACAAGTAAGAAAAGAAGTCGATCGTGAATAATTATGCATGTTTGGTAGGTCAGTTTGGTTAACAAATATTTCTGTGACGTATTTCACAAAATGCGACGTGAGCGAGTAATATTTTCCATCTCTCGATAGTTTTAAAATAAATGCGTTCCCAGGTCGGTGAAGGGATTTGAAAAGTAGTTTTTACCACCGAAAGTGAAGTCGCAATTTCTTGGGAGAAAACGGGGTAAAGGCATTCGAAAGAAAGGGAGCCGAAAATACATTGGACGGAAGCCAAAGCTTGACTTTTAGGGAGTTAATAGAAGAATAACTCAATATCTCAGAGGGTTTTTACGTGAATCACCTCACAGCAGCGTTCCTACGAAATAGTTGATGCGAGGTGTCATCAGTGCGTTTCACAGACCGGAACAAGTAGAGTCATAATTGAAAGTCGGCAGCCTCGTCGTGTCTGTCGATTGAAAGCTTGACTCACAGAAGAAAATAAATAGTCTAAGAAAACTGTTTTGTATTCATAGAGGGAAACGTTTTGAGACTTTTCGGCTAATAAAAGTTTTCTTTATAGGAGACCGTTTTCGGGTCAGAACCCCTTCATCAGTCTAGAGACTATGTTCACGCAGAACCGCAGTAGTTCACAGTAGCTGTTCAGCTTTTGGATGTGGCGGCTCTGATCTGAAACTGGTCTCCAACAAAGAGAATTTTTATTAGCAGTGGAGTCTTAGAATTTTTCTCTCCATGATATACATCACCTCTGCACAATCGGCAACAATCGAAAATCTGTGCTTTGTATTCGTATTGTCTTTATTGAAATAATACAATATTGTGATTCGGGCGAGTGAAATTTTATTACAACAAACAGAAACCCGTTGCAACACGACAATCAAAGACGACAGCTCTGGATTCGACAATTTATTCGCTAGGTCAAAAATGTAATGACTTAAAGCACGACATGGAATACATTACTTCCTGATCCCAGAGAGAACATTGTGAAGCTGAAAGAGAAAGAAGCAGACAGCGCAATGAAGGAAGATAAGGACGAACAAGAAGGCAGATACTCAATAAATTTCCACGAGTTGTTTCGCACACTTACTTTTCGGAACTTAATGGTGAGTGGATGTGAAAGCCACGTATGGTTCAGTTCCAAAACGTGAGATTTTGGAACTGAACTACAACTGAACGACTGAACAACGGAACTGAACCCCTACCCTCCTCAAAGGTACTTATTGTCAGGATAGAACTTATAATAATCACAGGTAGATACGAAAAACTGTTCACTCTAATCAACTCTGTTTCTTTTGTATTTTTTTAAAAGTATCTAACTAGTTGAAAACTAATTGAAGTTCTCAAATTTTGTCCCAATTTTCTTGTGACTGGCGCCGTCTAAAGCCGGGTCCACACTTCCAACATTCGGCCGCTCCGAACCTCGCTCCGCCAATACAAAGCTCACCCCACTCCGAACATTTCTTTGATGCAAGAAGAAAATCCGCCAACGGAGCGATCGGACTGCGCTCCGCTCCTCCGATCCTCATTCCTTTGTAGTTTTGCCACCCCGAACACGCCAGAGGATCAGAGCAAAGTTTGGAGCGGACCCACACTATCTTTTCGAGAAATTTTTCCGATTTTCTGTTGCGGGCTTGGAAGGTAGAAGGAAGGAAGCCGCGAAAAGGTATTCGGCTCAGACTCATTACATAATGTTTCCGCGATTATATTTTTATGCTCCAAGTCGTACAACTGGTTTTTCGGGTCATTCCGGCCTTGAAAAGCTTTGACCGGTTTCGCAAAACATCGCTTTTAGGCGATGAACGTCCTTCTGCCTAAATAATTTCATTGTTCCTCGGCTCAACTGACTTGTATGTGGCATGAAGGATGCTGCGGAGTTTATTGGAAATCATGGATTTTCAAGTTTCATGCTACCATTTCTCACGACAATTCTCATAATATGACATTATTATTATTATTATTATTATTATTATTATTATTATTATTATATGTTATGGTGGGCTCCTCCTCCCGAAGCTGACCTTCCTCTTTGTCGGAAGACACGGTATTTGCAAAGGAACAACACTTCCGAATTGTAAACTAATTTTATTACCTGAAGAGACTGTACTATTTCAGAAACGGAACTCGAGTTAGCGATACTCCCCCTCGGACAGTATTTACTACAAATTTGATATCAAAATGATCACATGACACCTCAAAGGTTCACACTCAAGCGAGCTACAACGATAACTGTTCGGGCAGAACTAAAGAAGGGCTTAACAGGTGCCCCCTCTCTTCTCTCAATAGTTTCAAAACCTGTCACGAGGGGATTTACGAGCAGCTTTTGGCGACACTACTGTGTTTCTCGAGTTTCAAATAATAAAGATTGTTTAAAATAACAATGTCAGTGAATCTGATGATAATGCAAGTAAAATGGTAAACGTTCAATCGGGTTCAATCCGGGTTTGAGTCTTCGTTTTCATCAATCCATCACATATAATTATTATTATCATTATTATAATAATTATTATTATCATTATTATCTCATAATAATGAGAGAATAGGATATTATCCTATAAATAAAAAAAAATTGCTACGGTAATGACAGGATTTCAGTACGGAGTTGAGATGTTAGGTTTCAAGCATTATGTTGGTCCTTGGACTTAAAAGGAACTGGTATGATGTATCGTCACACAGTAGATTTCAAAATTAATAAAAAAGAAAGACAAATAGATTGGTGGGGAATACTTGCATACTGCAAAACTCACTGACCGACTTCAACGCGCCAAAGGCGCGCGAAACAGGAGGTACTCAATTCGGGTTGTCGTGGGACGACGATTTTTATTGTATGTCTGAACACCTTGCATATAATATATGCAAGGTTAAAGAAATTTCTTCAACCTGGTACCAATCTGTCTGATTCATTTTAAAATGTGTTCTACAAGTATCCGTGGTGGTTCCATTTCAAACAGATTTCATTTTGCTTTGTTAAAAGTATCGAACATTTTAAACGAATGATAAAAGTTTAAACATATTGTTTAGTTGTATATGCATGCATTCTAGGGGACGTCTAGCTACTAACTAACTAGCACTAAGTACCCCTTTCCCTCCCTTAAAATTTAAAATTCGAAATTCCGGCGCCGTAGTGCACAACTAGATAGTTTTCCGCGCCGAACAAAAAAAGAACCACGAAAATCGGTTGAGAACTAAGGCCTGGGTAGAATACACAAGATGATGCCCGAAAACACACGTTTTTTGAGCATTAACCCCCCCTTTTCCCCCCTTAAAAAGCAAAATTCGAAATTCCGGCGTTGGTGTGCACAACTAGATTTTTTTCCGCGTCGAACAAAAAAAGAACCACAAAAATCGGTTGAGAACTAAGGCCTGGGCAGACAACACAAGATTTTGTCACACACACACAGACATTCACCTGTGGTTTTTTCGAGGATTTGTATTCAGAATAGTCTAAAACGGATTAGTGTGTGGTTTTTTTTTTTCTGTCCAACTTTACCCCAGATCGATTGCATAAGGACGCACAAGTATTACTGTGGGATGTCCTAAAAACGTGGTTCCCGTTTTCGGGAACATTGGTCTGCATTCACTCTTCTTGCCCTGTGACTTCCGACTGTGCCGATGATGGGCTATTTGTGTATAGCCAAATTGAAGGTCTGATTGTAAGCTTTAAAATGATATGCTATGCGTCCTAAAAACGTGGGTTCCGATAAATAAAAGGTATATAGTACAATTAGGTGATGAGAGGGTATTCTATCAAGTGGGTGTAGCACATAGCTTCCTCGTCATCCATAATATATTTGGGTAGGTAATGGTACAGGAGATCGTCAGAACTGATTAATGCTGTACCAAATATGAGGGATATAATAGTACAGTTAGGTGATGAGATGGTATTCTACCAATTGGGTGTAGCACATAGCTTCCTTGTCATACATAATATAGTTGAGTAGGTAATGGTATAGGAGATCAAATATAATGGGGAGGATGCCGAGGACTCACCCGACGCCGGCCTTAGGGATTAGGGATGATGAGGAAGGTGGGGGTGGGAGAGAGGAATGAAGGGAAGTGCCTCTATAAAATGACCACCAGTTTAAATATGAGCCGAGCAGTTCGCGTCTGGTGACACCACGGAGTACACCTACTGAGATGCCCAACTCGCGCAACTCCGTGGCACTTTTCCCGCACCACACTCCGCGCCACGACAAGGTCGCAGCCATCACCATGATGTTTTTGGGTTCCACTCCTTTTAGCTCTGACACTGCTTGCCGTAAATCATCTCTATCATACTTATCTTAGCCTGCCAGGTCTGCTCCATGTCCACGCTGCCATTAACAACTTGGACATCCAGTATAATGCAAGACCTGTCGGGCTTGACGGCAACAATGTCAGGCTTCTTGCCCTGGTCACTTGGCATGTGGTATAATCTCTCCTTCTCAACATCCCAGCCGCTGGATGACAAGGCACCTGCCATCTGCTTGGCGACCGCATCATGACGTAGGATGCGGCCCCCTTGAGTTCGTGGACACTGCTGCACTACATGATACAGGACCTGTATCACCTTTATCACCTCGAAAACTCTTGAAATAAAGGTATCGTTTTTTTAACCAATTTTACGGTACCGTGTTCAAGGGTTAGTCGTGAACACCTGGTGTTCATTTCCACTTAGACAGGCACGGCAAAGGGTATCTGTCATCCCACGACTAACCCTTGAACACGGTACCGTAAAATTGGTTAAAAAACGATACCTTTATTTCAAGAGTTCTCGAGCTAGGGCACTCTTGAAAATTTTAACCCTCAATTTCCACCCCTCAGGAGTGACATCAACCAAAAGCTTCGCGGCATAACTAGACACCAAATGGAGCCCATATACCTACCAAATTTGAACCAAATTGGTCCAGTGTTGCTAAGAAAAGTGCAGCGTACGGCGCGCCGACGGCGTACGGCGGACCGACGGACAATTTGTTATTCGATTTTCGGATTCAACATATCTTGAAACGTAAAGCATCAAATTTTGAGGGGGATTACATTTTTTCTTCTTGTTTGATTCCAAAGGCTTATTATTGAAATTAATAAACCAAAATAAAGCACCCAGTACCTACAAGTTTTCAATGGGATGGTTGAGCTTGCGGTATGCAATCGTAGCTGAGAAAGATCGTAAACTGATCAAAGGTAGGTATTTTGATCAGCTTACCGATGCGGGGGTTAAAACTTTTTGCCTTCACCAGCCGTAAATCAAACTCAGGATTTGCCAGCTTCAAGTTGTTATTATTTCAAGTTTGTGCATGCGCACAAAATGCTTTCAATTGGGAGGCCATGATTTTCATAGGGGACCATCTACACGCCAACCCGCACAATACCCGAAAATTTCATCGATATCTGATGGGAAATGTAGAATTTATGGCTGTGGCAAAGATTTCATGAGGGACACATAGACAGACCGACACGAAACCAGAGAAGATCTGGAAGGTCTGACACGTAAAAGGCGAGTGGAAATTTTGATTTTGGAGAACTTTTTTTTTTCAACCTTGAAAAGGGAAAACAAAGCTTCCGCTACCTTGGTAGACTCGGAAGCAAAATAAACAGTAGTGTATTCATTCTCTTCACCTCCTTCACCTCAGATTAATTGCATATAAGGGCTCCCAAGTCTATTTGGCGAAGTAGTGCAAAGTAACCTCCCTCTGGTTCAGAGTTACCAGGATTGACTTTAACAAAAGTTGTTTCTACAAACTGCATTTCCCTTGCATTCCAGAGATTTTTAACGATTGTGGTTCAACTTGACGTGAATGTCGCCATGAGGAAGGAAATGAGCCCAATTAACCTGGCATGACAGAGTGAGTGTATAAACCCTGAAATCTCTTGGAATCCTTCTCAAGACAAAACGTCCCCACATTGAAACGGTTCCCACTAGAAAGGGGACTGCCAAACGCGATTATTAGGTTTGGCGAAACGTGACTCCGAGAGACGCTTTATATGACAGAAAGGTGATCCGCGGCCTCCATCATCTCATAAACGCCTTTTCCTTCGTCTTTGCCTCTCCAACTCGATGAAAAACGTAAAACCGTCCCCACATTCACCTCTCATTTCCCTTTTACTCGCGGAGCTTTCCCTTCCTGCTAAAGTACCGAGCTGTCCCTCTCAGGTGCCCTGGATATCTCCATAATAACTCCCACGCTTTGTCGAATGACTGTGTTCCTTACGGATGTAGCACTTTCCGGAGCTTGAAGTGCTCAAGCCACTTCTTACGTGTGGTAACTTTTTTTTTGTTCTTCTACATTCTTTAGACGACTTACAAAAATGAAAGATCTCACCAGTCCATATTCTCTACATTGACTCGTTCAGTGAACGACGTTCACCTAATTTCCAATGAAAAATGTCTCGTAGCAGCTTTTAGCATGAAACATGGACTAACCACCTGAAAACGTTACTTGGGAGGGTGACACGGAGGTTGTCCCAGAGGGCATGTCCCATGGGAGGCCCGAAGGTTTAACCCCTAGTTTTCCCAATTTTTTTTTTTTTTTTCAATTTAAAATTTTTTTCACGTCTCCCACCTTATCTCACTATGAAAATCTTCCTAACAAAAATATGGATCGACTTCAAAAATGATGTCTGTAAACACGAGAAAGGGGAAAATAATAATCTTGGGGAATTCGAATGGGAAGGTGGGTAGGTAGGTACGGATTGAAGTCGCCGCCGTGCCCATCTGTAGAAACCATCATACGCAAGTAGATTCCACTTCCATCTGGTTAGTATTACAACATGCGTCGATAGTACAATACAAAACAGGAATTAGAATAGGTACCTATCATTGAGGTAATAAATGTGTTCCAAAACTATTAGGTCACTGCTTTCGTATGGAGGATGAGAGAGTGACAATAAGTGTGAATCTTGTAAGGGTTCCTTACATTTAAATTGAAATAGAGTTATTTTATAATCAAAACATCAAATTTGTTCCAATTCAAAACTATCTCTCATTTTTTTGTATCCATGTTGTTATGGTAACACAGCGAAAGCATTATAATGTTATGAAGTAGTTACATCCCCCCACTCAAGTTCAATCACTGCTCCGACTGTGATAAGGTAAAGCATTTCGGCAGGATGCCACTTTGTCTCCTCCATCATCATCTTGATAAGTAATTGTTTTTGGAAATCCATCCATCCAACAAATCTTCTTGATCAAACATGGTCCTTTGATGATTGGGGTTTTGTCTTTTGATCAACATTGGACTAGAATCGATCCTTCTTCTCTGAATTGTGGTATTCTCGATGAGTGCCTCTGATCAAACTAAGTCATCATTGAAATGTTGTAGTCACTTGGTGTTTTCTCTGTTTCTTCGACCATGTCTTCGGTAATACCGTATCTTGCGTGTGCTGGAAGTAGAGGTTTGGTTTTAAAAGCCTTGAACTTAGGTGAGCATCCAATTAGTATACAGAAGGATCTGCATCCTGTACAGTGCTTGATTGCTGCCAGGCCTTCATCATGAGGTATCTCTGTATACAGCGAACTTACATCTATCGTTGCAAAGATAATTGGATGATTTTCGGGATTGTTAATTTGCAAATTGTGAAGGATTCTCAAAAAGTCATTTGTGTCCTTCACATATGACGGCTGTTCTTTCACTATAGTTTGAAGACTGTCGTCTACAAAAGCCGAAATCCTTCCTGTCAGGCAACCAAAACTTGCTACAATAGGCCGACCTGGGGGCAGTCGATCAGGAAGAGAGTACTCTTTGTGTATCTTTGGGAGGAGGTAGAATTCCGGGCATCTAGGATCTTCTGGTACCAGAGCTTTTACATCTGCTGTAGAGACCTTCTGTACGTTTATTTTGTTTAATGAACCTCTCTATATCTCTGACAAATCTTTTCATTGGGTCTGTATCAAGCCGTTTATAAAACCTTACGTCATAAAACCTGATCAACTGCCCCCAGGTCGGCCTATTGTAGCAAGTTTTGGTTGCCTTACAGAAAGGATTTCGGCTTTTGTGGACGGCAGTCTTCAAACTATAGTAAAAGAACAGCCGTCATAATAATATTATGACATATATCATATATTATATGACATATATCATATTATGTGAAGGACACGAATGACTTTTTGAGAATCCTTCACAATTTGCAAATTAACAATCCCGAAAATCATCCAATTATCCTTGCAACGATAGATGTAAGTTCGCTGTATAGAGAGATACCTCATGATGAAGGCCTGGCAGCAATCAAGCACTTTTTAGATCAGCGTGTACCTCCTCATAAACCAACAACATCCTTCATAGTCAGTCTGGCAAAGTTTTTTCTGACCATGAATGTTTTCAGGTTTGAGGATGAAATCTTCTTGCAAGAAAGAGGGACAGCAATGGGTACAAGAATGGCTCCATCTTATGCTAACCTTTTTATGGCCCACCTGTAACAAAGATTCATTTCATCAAGAGATCTCGTGCCATTGTTATGGAAGAGATTTATTGACGACATCTTCCTGGTTTGGCAACATGGAGAAGAAACTCTAAAAGCATTTCTGGACGATTTGAATTCAGACATCTCTGTAAAGTTCACGGGGACGTACTCAACTACAGCTGCCACATTTCTTGATGTCGATATAGCTTTCAATGATGGTAGACTGGAAACGACGGTTCATATCAAGCCTACCAATAAGCAGCTCTACCTTCATTACGACAGTTGCCGTCCTCGACACGTGAAAAAATCAATACCTCGGGCTCTCTCGGTCAGGGGTCACAGGATTTGTAGCAGTCAGATGGAGAAGGAAGCATATATTGGGGACCTACGAAAGAAACTCCTTGCTGGAGAGTACCCAGAAAGGGTAATTCAGCAGCGGATCGTTCCCCCTCAAGTGCAATACCAAGCAGGGCCTCGAGGAACAGATGAAAAGCTGATGCTGGCGACCACTTTCTTCTTTGGGATTGAAAAACTGAATAGAATTCTGAAAGAACTCCATCCCCTACTAGCAACCAATCCAGCAACAAGAACGGTTTTCCCAAAAGCATCTACCATGAGCTACCGGCAGGCATCCTCCATTGGAGACATATTGTCTCATAGACGCCCACAACAAACCCAGTCAGCAACAGTCACAAAAGGGTTGCATCCATGTGGTCGCGCCCGATGCAAGCTGTGTGGTATTGTTTTACAAGGGGAGACATTCAGCTCAGCAAATAACGCTAACACGTACCGCTGCCGAGTGTCAGCTGAATGTCAAACCCCTATGTGTGTGTACCAACTATCATGCAGGAACTGTCAGGCCTTCTATGTAGGGAAGTCGGAGACGCCACTAAACCTGAGGATAAATAATCACAGAGCATCAGTAGTGATCGTTATCTAATGCTTATCCAATGGGAAGTCCCCTGGAATGCATGCATTACTAAACAATATGTTTTCTATTTGAATCACAAATGTCCGAGTTTTAATTAGTATTTCCGTCAGTCACTTATGATAATGAAAGTCTAGTTTTGAACTTGTTTGTTTGGCTATTTTGAACCAACTGCCAGTAGACCTTTGGAAGGGTTTTTTTCCCTCTTCGACAATGTGCCACTTATCAGATTCTTTGAATTTGAGAATCCTTGGAAAATATACCATTGCAAAGTTTCCTTCTCATAAAGATTTTGGTTTATCTTTGGACATGTTCAAACTTGCAGACGGATTTCCAGGAAGGATGAGCAAACTGTAGGTTCTTCGCCTCACAATGGGAGTAGATATTTTTCCAAGAAAGATCCTCAAACCAGCCCAGTCAAATTCCCTGAAATGCCAAAAGTAGCCCCTGCTCTGCTGGCCCTACATCTACCTGAACCTGTACCTGTCTACCTACAGATAACTAACACACATTTCATTCAATTCAAGACACCTAAAGGCATTTTCATTTCAAAACGCTGAAAATTATTACTCAATGATGTATAAATCACCCGTTTGCATAGAATGTGGCTGTTCCATTAATACTATAATTAAACTTGAAATTAGCACATTAAAGGGAAGTAACAAATCAAAACGAGAGCTTCACCTATATTCAATAATTCTGACGGATTTTTGCCAAATTGTGAATAGTTTTGAATTTTGAAGTTTTGTTTTGTTGAATAAGCAGAAAAAGGGTCATAACAAACTATAAACGCAGCAAATTACATCACAATGGATTATAATTTTACTGAATAGATAACCCTTCTGCATAGAACACGGCTACTATTACTAACAACCTGTTAGCAATAACATAGCTACCCGAGAGTTGTGGGTGCCTTCATGACGAAATTTTGTTCTTGGTTGCTAAGGATTCACAACTGAGTACAAAACGAAACTCTTTTCTACGAATCGAACAATGAAAAACCAACATTCATCTCTTTCTTTGATCAGCTGAAATTTGAACGGATATTGGGCCTATTTCAGCCAGTGAACAATCTTTTGCGACTCGCACATATGTTCTCATGGGGAGCGAACGGTTGGTCCTTCATAGCTCTGGGTGGTCTCATTCGATACTAAAAATTCAATTCCATTATAAATTTATGGAGAAACGAAAATTTTTTTCGATTTTCGGATTTTGCGTACCTACCTTGAAACGTAAACCATGAAATTTTGGGTTACAATTTTTTTACTTAGATACTTCTTTTTTTGACTGAATACCTAACCTCAAAAAAATACTCTCCTCGTCACCCCGAATTCTTTAGCACCCACTCTCGGCTATTGCATTCTTGGGTATAACATTATAAATTATGGTTTTCATAATACATTTTTATACAATTTTTAATTTCTGAAATTGTACCTCTCTTAGAAAATTGGTGTTTATTCTGAATGTACCATATAGGTACCTACTTCAATAATTATAAAATAATATTTAGAAAAACCCTAAAAAAAACACGGTTTTCACCCTATTGTTTGAAATTTTGACTCCTTGTCTGCTGTAATTTGTTGCTAACGAACTTGTCCTTTTCCTTTGTTATTATGAACATTTTGGCCCAATCTTTTTCTTCGAAAATTCGGTAGTTGATCCCGCTCACGGGGTGGGGGAGAGAGAGAGAGAGAGAGAGAGAGAGAGAGAGAGAGAGAGAGAGAGAGAGAGAGAGAGAGAGAGAGAGATGAGAGAGAGAGAGAGAGAGAGACCGTATCGAGGGGTGTAGAAATTGTCTGCCTTTGCAGCTGTGTAAGAAGTGATCGGGAGGGATCCAAGAGAAAATAGAGAGGAAAGTCAGATCGGTTGAGTGCACGTACTTTTGATACCGCTCTCAGACGATATTGGATGGAAAATTGTTCAGGAAGGTGAAAAGCGAGTGTAATTTTACTACGTCCATATAAAGTTAAAACATTTAATCCTACTTCTCTGACGATTTAAAATTGGACATTGATAAGAATTAGTTGTGGAATCTATCTTTCAAGTTTCAACACAAACACTGAACCTCTTGTACAGCTCATTACTTCACTAACAGCTAATTCGAGTAAATATGTAAGACCATAATTGTTAAGAATAGATTCGATGAGCAAAGCAAGTGAATGCTTACAATAACTTTCTTGTATTAGGAGCCCTCCCGAAAAGCAGGCTTTGGTTCGGATCGCCGCAACATGACTGGGTTTTTTTTTCCTGCTGAGTTCGTGCGCATCGAATGGAACATCGCTCGAACAATGAAAAAGATTTTACTAACAGAAATGACTTTGCGAGTCATGCAACGGCCTCGCACTGACTTCACATCTCCATTGTAAAGTGGAGTGAGAGAATAACATTTCATAATAATTCATACATCATGTTTTTTTTTGTAGCGGATGATGCACCCGGTGAATGTTATAGTAAACTGTGAATCTTGAAATGACGTAAATTGCCTGTAGTTGTAAGATATCACTATTATTTTACGTGGGAAGGACGAAAAAACATGAGATCCAAACTTGGATAGAAAAAGTTGAACACTGCTGAGCGACAATGGATTTGAGTTTGCGGTGCAAGGAATCACGCTTGTTTGTGTAAGGACAATGAAACACATCGCAGTCTGTTCCAGGGTGGATCTGCGTCATCGAGCGGGGGGATTCGCTTCGAACCGACTGTTTGAAAAATATTATAAAATGGAAAAAATAAAAACCTTTTTAACAATAAAATGGACCGACCTCAAAAACAATGTCCGTGAACACCAAAAAGGGAAAAATAATTATCCCAGCGAAAACATACTTGATGTAGTAGGTTGTTGGACGTAAATATCTAGTCAACAGATGGTATGTTGGAATACCAACAATTATTTTTATTGTGACTCACTTATTGTCACACTCATATCCTCCATCATACAATAGCAGTTACATACTACCCAATAGTTTTGGAACACTGATATCTACTAGTATTCATGTTTTGTATTGCACGATCGACGCATGTTTTAATACTCATCAGATCATGGGAGTAGTGCTTAATAACCACAGCGTATCCAGATAGGTAGGCAGGTACGAATTGAAGTCGCCCCCGTGCCCATTTGTAGACACAAACTAACCACCTTCCTACTCGATAATCTGGTTAGCATTACAAGAGTTAGTACCATTGAGTTAAAATGTGTTCCCAAACTACCAGGTAACTAGTACGTCTCTTCTGCCATATGAGTATGGTAGTCACAGTGAACCACCCTAAGAATGGTTGTGACTAGTATTTTGAGACTTTATAATTAGATGACGATGTTTATTATATTGGTCGACATATTATAATGTAGCTACATACCTTTGGAAGCGTTGTTACTAAATTAACGTTCAAAACCTCACACACCCTCTCACAATTTTAAACGAACAGATATTTACGTTCATACTCGGTATGGAAGCATGTCCGTAGTATGAAAGGTATGTACTTATATTTACGAAAAAAGAATAATATGTTGGCAAGTAGAAGATCTAGAACACTTTGTGTCTACAGATGGGCACGGCGGAGACTTCAATTCGTACCTGCCTACTTATCTGGATACGCTGTGGTTATTAAGTAATACTCCCATGATCTGGTGAGTATTAAAACATGCGTCGATTGTGCAATACAAAACATGAATACGAGTAGATATGAGTGTTCCAAAACTATTGGGTAGTATGTCACTGATATAATATGATGGAGGATATGAGTGTGACAATAAGTGAGAATCACAGCACAAATAGATATTCCAACATACCATCTGTTGACTAGATGTTTATGTCCAACTACCTACTACATTAAGTATGTTTTCGCTGAGATTATTATTTTTCCTTTTTTTGGTGTCCACGGACATTATTTTTGAGGTCGGTCCAATTTTTTGTTAAAAAGGTTTTTATTTTAATATTTTATCCATTTATAGTATTTTTTATTTTTCACTTTTTAGTTTTCCTCAATTTAAATCTGAAATTAATTTACCCGCAGATTTTCGATCGTTTTTCGTAATGTAGATCTAATCCCATACTGTGAATCAGTTTCATTAAGGTGAACCAGAAGCCGTAGGGTGGGCCACATTCTGTAATCCGGATCAGTTTCCATATGTGTAGATGGGTTTCCGTACTTTGGATTGGTTTCAGTAGGTATTTGGGTCATTTTTTTTTTTTTTTTTTTTTTTTTTTTTTTTTTTAAATAAACTCCCCTCAAAGACAAAATGTCTTTTGTGACGGAGGGGGCACGCCATAAATGAAAATAAATAAATAAATCAAATATAATGGGGAGGACGCCCAGGACTCACCCGACGCCGGCCCTGGGGATGAGGGAAGATGAGGAAGGTGGGGGTGGGAGAGAGGGATGAAGGGAAGTGCCTCTATAAAACGACCACCAGTTCAAATACGAGCCGAGCAGGACGCGGGTGGTGATACCACGGAGTACGCCTACCGAGATGCCCAACTCGCGCAACTCCGTGGCACTTTTCCCACACCACACCCCGCGCCATGACAAGGTTGCAGCCATCACCCTGATGTTGTTGGGTACCACTCCTTTTAGCTCCGACACTGCTTGCCGTAAATCATCTCTGTCATACTTTCTTATCTTAGCCCGCCAAGTCTGCTCCATGTCCAAGCTGCCATTGACAACTTGGACATCCAGGATAATGCAAGACTGGTCGGGCTTGACGGCAACAATGTCGGGCTTCTTACCCTGGTCACTTGGCATGTGATACAATCTCTCCCTCTCAACATCCCAGCCGCTAGATGACAAAGCACCTGCTATCTGCTTGGCGACCGCATCATGACGTAGAATGCGGCCCCCATGAGTCCGAGGACACTGCTGCACTACATGATAAAGATGTTCATTTCCACTCCGACAGGCACGGCAAAGGGGTAGGGTTGTCCCGCGACTACCTCTCGAACACCGTACCGCAGTTGGCAGAGTTGCCATGCGGACGGCGTGAAAGTGTCGGTAGTCACGGGCCCCAATGCCCTCCGAAGCCCAATCTACCCATTGGGATGAGACAAGGCTTTCGGAGCACTGCCGGAGTTCTTTACCATCTACTGACTCATGCAGGGCAGCAGCAAACTCAGCAGACGAACTGGGTTTTGGAGCAGATGGTGTTGCTCGGTCGCACCATGCTAACTGCTGCCTGACAAAATCAAGATCAGCAGCCGCACGGGCGACCTCCCAGCTCGACCCTTGAAGGGCTAGCAGGCGCTGGCGGCGCAGGGAAGGGATACATGCCGAGAGAGACACAATGCCAAGCCCACCGGATTTGACCGGTGCGTGGAAATAGGCACTTGGGACACCAGGTGGGAACTTCAGCCAAGAGCGCACAGCAGAGCGAACTTGTCGATCTAACTCTTGCAGCCTCCCCGCCATAAGCCTGCCAAAGACTAACCCATAGGTCAGCTTTGGCAGTAAGTACGTGCGGAGGAGGCGCAGCTTCTGCTGTGGCTTCAATGGAGCCTTGGTAACGCGAGCTAGCGCTCTACCAAGGTCCACACGGCTGGTGGTAATGGTGGCCACCCCCATGAAGTCGACTCCAAGGTACCGCCAAACCTCCAGCACGGATCGAGATGGAATGGGGGACTGTCCTACGACAAAACCCCCATCCACAACTTTCACCTTGTGCTGGCGACCCGACGGGACCAAGGAGACCGACCCACACTTATCGGGGTTAACCACGAGTCCACACCTGGCTAGCTGCTTAGCAAATGCATTGAGGGCGATCTGCAAGCCCTCACGGGTTTCTGCGAGTAGGATAACATCATCGGCAAAAGCCAATGCTCCTACTCGCACCCCAGGGGCGAGATCAAACCCTACTTCAGTGGGCAGCTTACCCAAGGCCGTATCCACGACCAGGTTGAAGAGGAGTGGCGATAGGGGATCCCCCTGGCGTACCCCACGCCCGATCCGTACATCCCCTGAAACCTCGCCCCCTGCCTCGAGGACCGTCACGCCTTCATGGTACAGACAGGCCACATACTCAATTAATCGAGATGGGGCCCCGACACCACGAAGGCAATCGGTCAGGGCAAAGTGACTGACTGTGTCAAAAGCCTTAGCGACGTCCAGAGTGGCGAGGTGGAGTTGCCGGCGTTTAATACGGGCCAGCGAGATGACAGTTTGGAGAACTGTAAGGTTCTCCGCCGTGCCATCTGCTGGCCGAAACGCTCTCTGGACATCACCAATGACACCAGCCACCTGGAGGCGAGATGCCAGTACTTTTTGGAAGTGGCGGAAGACTACCGAGGACACTGAGATCGGTCGATAGCCTCCAGGCCCACTTCCCCCTTTCTTGGGAATAAAAACGGTTCGGGTACGGGTTAACGCTTTCGGGGGTCTTCCCGCAAGCATGAGCAGGTTGAGGATGAGCAGCTTAATCGTATTCGGTGCTTTATTCCAGCGACGGGCAGAAACACCATCCGGTCCAGCGGATGTGGAGTTCTTGACACGGCACTTGTGTGCCTCGTCAAGTAGCACCGGCGAACACAAGATGCTACGTAAGGAATCCCTGGTGGAGACTGGGGGAACCACTCGCTCCCCAGGGTTGTGGCTGGGAGCACTCAAAAGTGGCTCCCAGAAATCCACAAACTCCTGAAGAGGGGGCTGAACTTGATCTTCCCCAGGCTCCTCCAGTACCTCCGCAGCTACACGTGCCGGATGCTTCCTCCACAAACTCTGAACCCGGTGGTACTCCCGCCGTCTTGCTTGCTTAGCTGCTCTGCGACCTCCACGCAACACCACTCTGGGAGGAGGTCTCCCCTGGTGCCGCGTCACGGTCGCATCCCCAACCCGCGGGAAGATTCTCCCTAGATAGGCCGCAACCATGTCCTCCAGGTTGTCCAGCCCTTCAGCAGCCCGCCTCGCCAGATCCTGCAGGTAGGTGCTTTCGTAGCCTTCAATACGACCTACCTGCCCCCCAAGCCTCAAGACTTCGGTCTTCAAATCGGCAAGAAGACCGGAGGTCCCGGGGGAGGGATACTGAATGGCAGACTGCTGGTCCACACCAGCAATAGGAGATGCGGGAGAAGCCCCACCGCTATTTGCCAGAATAGCTTCCTGGACAAGCTGCTTATAGTGGGGCTTCAGGCGGAGGTTCTTGATGGCAATGACTGTGCGCGTGGGAAAACGTTCGCTTAAATAAACATTTATATTACGTACCCCATTGCGCACAGCCACCACCTCATCTGCCGCCATCCTGCGCAAATCCTCGGAAGCATACCTAGGCTGTACTCTTTCTATTTCAATTGCAGCATTAGCAGCAACAGGATGCTTCCGTCTGACGTGGACACCAAGGCCAGACCTGGAGGTGAATGCCCGCTCACAATGGGCACACTGGTGGTCTAAAGAGGCTGTGGAAGAGGAAGAGGGTAGGGATGATGAGGAAGAGGAGGAGGGAGAGGATGGCCGACGCCCCTGCCTGGGGCGCCTCTGAGCGCCTCCCCTAATACCCCGCGAGCCAATGGGCTGGCGGGGGTTATGAGGCTCGTCTGCTTCATCAATCATAACGGGGGGCGCTAATATTGGAGGGTCAGGGAACCCGTTAACAGGGGTCCCCTCCCTAGTCGCCAGAGGGTCATTCAGCCACCCCTGGAAGTTCAAGAGGGGTCCACCAGGGAAACCTAATGGGACCACCTCTGTCCATCCCAGGGGGCCCGGGTTGTGCGACGGGGACGCATGACCTTGACTTGGGTAGGGATAAGAAGGGCTCCGAAGAGATAAAAACACCCTCTATTACCCTACCCCAACAACCCAACCAACAACCCAGTTTTCCTACTTGGAAAACTACTCTCTTATCCCCTGACTGTTCGAATTCCCTCATATTTGGTAGGAACTTGGTATTTCTGACTACAAAATTCAACAACTCAACCATGACATGATTGACAAGGGAACTATGTGCTACACCCACTTTGTAAAATACCCTCTCATCACCTAACTGTACTATTATATCCCTCACATTTGGTACGGCACTATGCAGTTCTGACAGTCTCCTATACCATTACCTACCCAACTTCATGGATGACGAGGAAGCTATGTGCTAGACCCACTTGATAGAAAACCATCTCATCACCTAACTGTACTATTATATCCTTCATTTTTGGTACGGCACTATGCAGTTCTGACGATCTCCTATACCATTACCTACCCAACTATTTCATGGATGACGAGGAAGCTATGTGCTACACCCACTTGTTAGAATACCCTCTACATCTAACTGTACTATATCCCTCATATTTGGTAGGAAAACTCACATACTTGAGCATTCATAAACACATTTGATACGGCTCATGCAGGTTCTGAGCGAATAACCCACTATAATTTCCCCCTTTCTCATCCCCGCAGCATCTTTTAGTTATCGGAAACCCCTTCATATAGCATCTTATTTTAAAGCTTGCAATCAGATCTTTAATTTGACTATACACAAATGGTCCTCCAATGACGCAGTCGGAAGTCACAGGGGAAGAAGAGTGAATGCGGACCAATATTCCGGAAAACGGGAACCACGTTTTTCAACTTCTTTCACAAATTTTCGATACTTTTAACAAAGCAAAATGAAATCTGTTTGAAATGGGACCACCACAGATACTGGTAGAACACATTTCAAAAATAATCAGACAGATTGGTACCAGAATAAAGAAATGCAAGGTGCTCGGACATACAAAAAAAAATCGTCGTCCCATGACAACCCGAATTGAGTACCCCAACTTTCGCGCGCCTTCGGCGCGTTGAAGTCGGTCAAAAAGGCAAACAGTCAATATTGATGATTCTCTCTAAACTTTTTGCTTCCGAGTCTACCAAGATAGCGGAAGCATTGTTTTCTCTTTTCAAGGTTGAAAAAAAAAGTTTTCCAAAATCAAAATTTCCACTTGCGATTTATGTTTCAGGCCTTCCTGAACAATTCTGATTCCGTGCCTGTCTGTCTGTCCGTGTGTCTGTCATGAAATCCTTGTATCAGGAAAAACTACACAAAGTTAGGAATAACATGAAATTTTCAGAGATTGTGCGGGTTTGGGGGTAGATGGTCTTCTATGAAAATCATCGCTCTCAAACTGATAGTAGTAGCCACTGTGCCTGCGGAATTTCCTTGTAACAGTCATATTTTCACTATTTTCTCCACAAACTCGGTGAAATCTTCAGAGATAATGAGTGTTGACGCATAGACGGTCCCCTGTTGGGGTAGTGCAACGCACTCGAGTGACTTAGAGATTGATTTTTGAGATGAGTTACATATCATCGGATCATGTATACAGGGTGTCTACACTTTCGATGGGCATAACTTCAGGGTTCGATTCTACAAGGTATTTCCAACAAAAAATGTCTCCTAGCAATTTTCTTTTAACCCACTCAAAATTCTATTTTTTTCACTTTAAAGTTTTTCTTCGCGTTTTCGACCTTACGGCACTGATATGGTCATAACTCCCTCATTTCTCCTGAAAATTCAAATCTGACTACACCTTTAGAAAGAGCGTTAAATTACCAAACTACTTGAAGCAAAATCAAAATTTTTTAGCAATAAAATAGTATCAAAAAATCAAGTCAAAAAGCGAACTTTAAAATTTTTTTTGAAACTTGACTTTCTTCGACCAACGTTTTCACTCTAAATCCCTGCCCATTTCTATGGGCGCTCTTCGGATAAAACATGTTCAAATTGTCACCTTTCCAACGGTCTATCAATTTTTCTGTTCAACATTCAAAAAGAAGGAGTAAATGAAGTTTGAATGTCACAAAACGTGTGTTTTACAAGCAAATTCAGTGTTTCAAGCCGGTTTATGGTCCCCCTCGATCTCAAAATGGCTTGACGATTTTGGTATCATTTTCTATGTAATTATTTACGCTGAATCCAATTGTGATACTTCCGAATGATTCCGACTGCTAGAAAGTGGGTTTTTCGAAGAAAACCTTTGTTTCTCGTACATAAAATCCGCATTATTCGTAGATATGGTAGTGAGCATAAAGTAACACCTTTCTACTCAACAAAAACTTCAATCAGCTAGAAATTCGGTGTTTTTATTTAGTAGAAAGGTGTTAATTTATGTACGATGCGAATTTTATGTAATGTGCAGGGATTTAGAGTGAAAACGTTGGTCGAAGAAAGTCAAGTTTCAAAAAAAATTTTAAAGTTCGCTTTTTGACTTGATTTTTTGATACTATTTTATTGCTAAAAAATTTTGATTTTGCTTCAAGTAGTTTGGTAATTTAACGCTCTTTCTAAAGGTGTAGTCAGATTTGAATTTTCAGGAGAAATGAGGGAGTTATGACCATATCAGTGCCGTAAGGTCGAAAACGCGAAGAAAAACTTTAAAGTGAAAAAAATAGAATTTAGAGTAAATGAAGTTTGAATGTCACAAAACGTGTGTTTTACAAGCAAATTCAGTGTTTCAAGCCGGTTTATGGTCCCCCTCGATCTCAAAATGGCTTGACGATTTTGGTATCATTTTCTATGTAATTATTTACGCTGAATCCAATTGTGATACTTCCGAATGATTCCGACTGCTAGAAAGTGGGTTTTTCGAAGAAAACCTTTGTTTCTCGTACATAAAATCCGCATTATTCGTAGATATGGTAGTGAGCATAAAGTAACACCTTTCTACTCAACAAAAACTTCAATCAGCTAGAAATTCGGTGTTTTTATTTAGTAGAAAGGTGTTAATTTATGTACGATGCGAATTTTATGTACGAAAAACGAAGGTTTTCTTCGAAAAATCCACTTTCTAGCAGTCGGAATCATTCGGAAGTATCACAATTGGATTCAGCGTAAATAATTACATAGAAAATGATACCAAAATCGTCAAGCCATTTTGAGATCGAGGGGGACCATAACCCGGCTTGAAACACTGGATTTGCTTGTAAAACACACGTTTTGTGACATTCAAACTTCATTTACTCTTTCTTTTTGAATGTTGAACAGAAAAATTGATAGACCGTTGGAAAGGTGACAATTTGAGCATGTTTTCTCCGAAGAGCGCCCATCGAAATGTGCAGGGATTTAGAGTAAAAACGTTGGTCGAAGAAAGTCAAGTTTCAAAAAAAATTTTAAAGTTCGCTTTTTGACTTGATTTTTTGATACTATTTTATTGCTAAAAAATTTTGATTTTGCTTCAAGTAGTTTGGTAATTTAACGCTCTTTCTAAAGGTGTAGTCAGATTTGAATTTTCAGGAGAAATGAGGGAGTTATGACCATATCAGTGCCGTAAGGTCGAAAACGCGAAGAAAAACTTTAAAGTGAAAAATCGATGGCATTTCGGTCAGCTTTAATTTGAACGGAGATTAGGCCTCTTTTGCGATTCACACTCGTGTTTCTGATTTATCGCACGATTATTATTTTTATGGTTTATTATTTTATTATTTATTATTATTATTTTAATGGTTTATTATTGCTTCCTCACTACCGAAGGTAGGGAAGCTTTGTATTCGTGAAAGAAGTGAAAAAAAAAATGTCCTCCAAAATCAAAATTTCCACTTGCTTTTTGCGTTTTAGAGCTTCCCGAACAATTTTGGTTCCGTGTCTGTCTGTCGGTCTGTCTGTCTGTCTGTGGTAATCCTTGTCCCGGGCAAAACTATACTAACCTGTGGTTCGATTTTGATGAAATTTTCAGGGATTGTGCGGGTTAGGTCCTAGACGGTCCCCTATAAATTTCAGCACCTTCGGACCAATAGGAGCGAGTGCGCATGCGCAAACGTGAATTTCCTGGAACCTCGGTTTCTCGGTTTCTAATGAACCGATTTTGCTCAAATTTGGAGGTTAGTTAGGGACTAACTTCTAAGAGACACCCTATAAGTTTCAATCAAATTGGTCAAGCAATAGCCGCTGCGCATGCGCGAACTTTAAATTTATTGTTACAACCAAAACTCCGCAACTATTCAACCAATTTCGATGAAATTTTCAGGGATTGTGTGGGTTAGGTCCTAGACGGTGGACCGCTAATATTTTGGTATTCAATAACTCTTTGAATCATAATTTTTTCGCCAACTGATTCTATACGTCCATGTTACAATGAGTGAGGAAGCTATACTGCCCACCCAACTTGGCAGACGTTTTTTTTCTATATAATCGTCTATAAAGCCACCAACCATACGGAGATTAGACCTCTTTTGCGATTCACACTCGTGTTTCTGATTTATCGTACGTTTATTATTTTTATGGTTTATTGGTTTTTAATGGTTTATTATTTTTCTATACAATCGTCTATAAAGCCACCAACCATCCAACATGAAGAAAAATACTTGGAAAATGTCACCCCACGCATATTTAAGCAAAAACCTCTTTTTTGGCCGGTTATTTGCCCATAACTTCTATACGAATTAAGCGATCGGAATAGTTCGACGTTAGGACCAACTAGACCCCAAATGGAGTCTATGTGCGAAAGATCGGGTTTTTTAGACCGATTCTAAGGCCTTTTATGGCCCGGACGGCGAACGGCGGACGGCGGACGGACATTTGACAAATTTGGCAAATTTGGATTCTACGCACCTTGAAACGTAAAGTGACAAAGTTTGAGGGGGGGTTATAAAAATTTTTTGCGATACGATCACATAGGCTTATTATTAGAAATAATAAACCAAAATAGAATTTTGAGTGGGTTAAAAGAAAATAATTTTCTTTTAAGAATTTTTTTTTAATTTTCAGCAATTATTGCTAGAAGACATTTTTTGTTGGAAATACCTTGTAGAATCGAACCCTGAAGTTATGCCCATCGAAAGTGTAGACACCCTGTATAATCGGCTTTAGGATACGAGGAAGCTTGGCAGACGTTAGTTTCCCATAAAGTAAAAACTAACAGACCATTGTACAAAAACGAGCGCTAAGCGTCGTCACCTTTTCGAAAATCCATACTGACAACAACCTGAAAAAACTCGTCAAAACTGTAAGGCGGTAGCTAGATTGAGTGTTCGCCAAGATGGGCTCTGAATGATGATGAAAGGAGTGGCACCCGACAACATCAGGGTGATGGCTGCAACCTTGTCATGACTCGGAGTGTTGTGCGGGAAAACTGCCACGGAGTTGCGCGAGTTGGGCATCTCAGTCGGTGTACTCCGTGGTGTCACCAGACGCGTATTGCTCGGCTCGTATTTAAACTGGTGGTCATTTTATAGAGGCACTTCCCTTCATCTCTCTCTCCCACCCCCACCTTCCTCACCTTCCCTCATCCCCAGGGCCGGCGTCGGGTGAGTCCTGGGCGTCCTCCCCAATAGTATTTGATGTATTTATTTATTTTTTTAAATTTTAATAGCGTGCTCCCTCCGTCAGATAGACCTGGCCAAAAAAGCTGGACAGCAGTCTTCCTGGTATTTTAAGTTAGCAATGACTCTAACCGCTTTCTTTTGGCACTCAAAATGGAAAACATATACCACATACACCGTCCTACTTTGGAAACGAGCGTGAGAGGCTGTTAATACAGCAGACTCTGACAGAAAGGCGCCTCAGGAGAATGGTGTACTTGTAGATGGTGTGTAGAGCTGAAGAAGTTTGCTTTTCATTATTCACCTCTCAGAAGGAACGTCCAGCGACACTGCGACTAACAAGAACCTGGACAAATCCTTGAAATGAGCGAGAAGTGGTCTTTTCTAGGCATGCAGTCATTTCATATAACATAGTGCGCTAAAAATAATTGGGAGTCAAAATGTCGACCAAAAAGAAACGAAGTGAAACAAATTTCAACTTTTACGACCTCCCAATGAAAGAGGATGACAGGTCAGAAGATATTTATTCCTAGGGATGACTCAGTGGTTCGTGGTTTATTTCACAGTTCGAGCTCTCGTTGGAGCTCGTGTTCAATCTGCTTAGTTGATCTGTTTAGAGATAAACTGAACGAGGTCATAACACTTCAGAGGTCTTCAATAACTTTGTCTTGTTTATAACAATAATGAGTTACAGGCTTTTCAGTAGGATAGACTGAATTACCTACAGGAAATTAGTTTTCACTAAAATCTGAAAACTTTTAAACGCTTTTAAAATTCAACCTCTAATGTAATACTACCAGCATACTTCCTTAGTATTACTGATACATCATAGTCATTCTGCAATTAGGTCTGCCGGTCTATGCATTCGGAAATCCTTGTAACGGGCAAAACTGTGCGAAGTGACTGTCCAATTTCGATTAAATTTACGGGTAGGTATATGGTATTTGTGGTGGATAATTGTGATCGGATCATTACGAGACCAGTCGCAGCTCGATTGTATTGGATTATTTTCAGAACGCAGAACTACGATTTTAGTACACACCATTAAAAGGACATTTTTGGAAATCGGGTGAGCGATCGATCGATTGAATTTTAGTAGGCATGTATCACAAACACCGTTGCACTTTCAGCGGTTGGTTCTTATTTTCTATCAAACGTGATTTATGAGGCTTTTTGGCCTCACTAAACACTCGATTCATCCGTCCGTCCTAGTTTCCATTACTCTTATCGTTTACTTTGACTTGCTCTGTTCACATACCTGAGTTATCAGACCTGGAAAGTTCCACCATTCAGGACCTTCCTTAGTTCTTATAGAATAGGCCTTGCCGCTCAATTGCTTCATGTTCTCACGAAAATGATCGAAGAAACTAAAAGATATATGCTAATGTTGAACAAAGTCTAATTTGAGACTCCACATAAATATCTGCTTTAAATCCCTAAACGTTATTTATTGCTGATACTTTTACTATTGTTATTTATTGCTAAGTTTTATTTTACAGGTACTTTGGTGTTTCTGCGAGATTTTGACGTTATTGGGTAAGCAAGGAAGGAATACCGATAGCACTTACAATTTAAAACGCTGCAAATCATTGCTCAAAGGTTTATTATTTTCTGTATAGATCATCCTTCTGTATAGATCACTGGTTCTCCATCAATAGCACCTACCACCATCTGTATTCTCCCTTGACCTTCCCTCTCAAATTTCAGCTCCTGCGTTCAATAGGAATGAAAATGGATTCGGAGCTCACTCAGCTGATCAGTGATCTGAAGAGTGAAGAAGATCTCCTCGAATGCTGGAGACGCCTGGAAGAGCACTTCCATTCAATAGGATTGAAAATGGCTTTCGAGCTCACTCAGCTGATCAGTGATGTGAAGAGTGAAGAAGATCTCCTCGAATGCTGGAGACGCCTGGAAGAGCACTTCCATTCAATAGCATTGAAAATGGCTTCGGAGCTCACTCAGCTGATCAGTGATCTGATCAGTGAGCAATGATTTGCAGCGTTTTAACACAGAATGTGTTTTTGCGATGACCTACCGAAAAAAAATCGTCACGAAAAAGCGACAGAAAAAACATCTGGTGATATGTTTATTGGTTGTCATGTTAATGTCAACTCCACATTTATTATTGTTGTTTTTTATTTAACGGATGACTAGTATCGCAAAAACACATTCTGTGTTCCTATGATTTCATACAGAGTATGGAAAAGGAAATAAACCGGGGGGTGCAGGGGGGCGGAGCCCCCCGCCGAGGCGCAAAGCGCCGAGTTTTTGGTTTATTATTTTCAATAATAAGCCTTTGTAATCGAGCAAGAAAAAAAAAATTTTAACCCCCCCTCAAAATTTGATGTTTTACGTTTCAAGGTACGTAGAATACGAAAATCGAATAAAAAAATTTCCGTCCGTCCGCCGTACGCCGTACGCGGCACTTTTCTTAGCAACACTGGACCGATTTGGTTCAAATTTGGTATATGGGCTCCATTTGGGGTCTAGTTGTGCCGCGAAGCTTTTGGTTGATGTAGGTCACTTCTAAGGGGTGAAAATTAAGGGTTGAAATTTTCAAGAGTGCCCTAGCTCGAAAACTCTCGAAATAAAGGTATCGTTTTTTCACCAATTTTAAATAGTATTGAATTTTTAAAAAATTTTGAGACCACCCGGAGCTCTGTAGGACAAACCGTTCGGTCCCTACGAGTACTTGAAGGTTTTCCTTCGATAAAACAGAATCATGAGTGTGAATCGCAAAAGAGGTCTAATCTCCATTCAAATTTCATCGGACTAAAATGCGATCGCTGTTAATTTCTTCGATTTGTATACAGTTTTGCCTTCTGCGTAACCAGTAATCAAATTTCTATATGAAGCTTTCTATTTTTCCAATCGAGTGTGAAGCGTTTAGTTCTTTCTAATAAACTTGATTGTGAAGGTGTGAAGCAGTATGGTTTGATAGGTAGTACCTAGCTGGTAGGTAAAAAAAATTTGGTAGGTAAAAATAATGTTGGTGGGTAAAAAACGCTGCAAATCATTGCTCAAAGGCTTCTTCACTCTTCAGATCACTGATCAGCTGAGTGAACTCCGAAGCCATTTTTACTCCTATTGAATAGAAGTGCTCTTCCAGGCGTCTCCAGCATTCGAGGAGATCTTCTTCACTCCTCAGATCACTGATCAGCTGAGTGAGCTCCAAAGCCATTTTCAATCCTATTGAATGGAAGTGCTCTTCCAGGCGTCTCCAGCATTCGAGGAAATCTTCTTCACTCCTCAGATCACTGATCAGCTGAGTGAGCTCCAAAGCCATTTTCAAACCTATTGAATGGAAGTGCTCTTCCAGGCGTCTCCAGCATTCGAGGAGATCTTCTTCACTCCTCAGATCACTGATCAGCTGAGTGAGCTCCAAAGCCATTTTCAATCCTATTGAATGGAGGTGCTCTTCCAGGCGTCTCCAGCATACGAGGAGATCTTCTTCACTCCTCAGATCACTGATCAGCTGAGTGAGCTCCAAAGCCATTTTCAATCCTATTGAATGGAAGTGCTCTTCCAGGCGTCTCCAGCATTCGAGGAGATCTTCTTCACTCCTCAGATCACTGATCAGCTGAGTGAGCTCCAAAGCCATTTTCAATCCTATTGAATGGAAGTGCTCTTCCAGGCGTCTCCAGCATTCGAGGAAATCTTCTTCACTTCTCAGATCACTGATCAGCTGAGTGAGCTCCAAAGCCATTTTCAATCCTATTGAATGGAAGTGCTCTTCCAAGCGTCTCCAGCATTCGAGGAGATCTTCTTCACTCCTCAGATCACTGATCAGCTGAGTGAGCTCCGAAGCCATTTTCAATCCCATTGAACGCTGGAAGCTTAAATTTGAGAGGGAAGGTCAAGGGAGAATACAGATGGTGGTAGGTGCTATTGATGGAGAACCAGTGATCTACACAGAAGGGTGATCTACACAGAAAATAATAAACCTTTGAGCAATGATTTGCAGCGTTTTTTGTTTACCTACCAACTTTTTTTTACCTACCAACCATTGGTACGTACTACCTACCTCACCATACTGCCTTCACACCTTCACAATCAAGTTTATTAGAAAGAACTAAACGCTTCACACTCGATTCGAAAAATAGAAAGCTTGATATGGAAATTTGATTACTGGTTACGCAGAAGGCAAAACTGTATACAAATCGAAGAAATGAACAGCGATCGCATTTTAGTCAGATAAAATTTGAACGGCGATTAGACCTCTTTTGCGATTCACACTCATGATTCTGTTTTATCGAAGGAAAACCTTCAAATACTCGTAGGGACCGAACGGTTTGTCCTACAGAGCTCCGGGTGGTCTCAAAAATTTTTAAAAATTCTGTACTATTTAAAATTGGTGAAAAACGATACCTTTATTTCGAGAGTTTTCGAGCTAGGGCACTCTTGAAAATTTCAACCCTTAGAAGTGACCTACATCAACCAAAAGCTTCGCGGCACAACTAGACCCCAAATGGAGCCCATATACCAAATTTGAACCAAATCGGTCCTTTGTTGCTAAGAAAAGTGCCGCGTACGGCGTACGGCGGACGGACGGAAATTTTAACACAGAATGTGTTTTTGCGATGACCTACCGAAAAAAAATCGTCACGAAAAAGCGACAGAAAAAACCGTTACGCGCCTTTTATAATGATTTTCACGTGCAACCAAGCCGTTGGTAAGGAAATAGAACTCCCGCAGTGTTCGTTGCACAGAAATTGTTCACCATTCGTTGGAAAGCTCTCAATTTATATAGTATTTTTCTTGTAGTTACATATTTATTTATATAAAATTTATAGGGTTTTAGACCAAATTAAATGTCTAACAATTATTTATTTTATTATTGCCAAAGACTCCACATTTATTATTGTTGTTTTTTATTTAACGGATGACTAGCATCGCAAAAACACATTCTGTGTTCCTATGATTTCATACAGAGTATGGAAAAAGAAATAAACCGGGGGGTGCAGGGGGGCGGAGCCCCCCGCCGAGGCGCAAAGCGCCGAGTTTCTGAGTTTATCGAGTTCAAAGACTAATATACCTAGATTGGGAGCAAACAAGATTTTTTTATTCGATTTTCGGATTCTACGTACCTTGAAACGTAAAACATTAAATTTTGAGGGGGGGGTTAAAATTTTTTTTTCTTGCTCGATTCCAAAGGCTTATTATTGAAAATAATAAACCAAAATGCAACATCAACGTACTCAATGGGGGATGCGCCTTGATTTTTTTTAGATTTTTAATCGAAAGAAGACTACACCCTGAGAATTTTGGCACCGCGACCTTCTAGCGTAAGTAGATCTGTTTGTATGATTTTTCAAAGTTTCGACCGTTTATGACGTCACGCGCCCCTCTCGCCTGGGCGGGACCCCCCAGCCCACTGTGACGTCATAAACGGTCGAAACTTTAAAAATTCATAGGAAAAGATTTACACACGCTAGAAGGTCGCGGTTGGTACCAAAATTCTAAGAATGAGGTCTACCTTATATTAAAAATAACAATAAACAGTTTTTCCTACCCAGGCGCACACCCTATCGGCATCAATTTTTGCACCGTTCGATGAAGTAAGTGTCGTGTAACTCTGTCTTACTATTATAACACTTGTGCTTGTCTGTTGCTAAGGAAGAGATTTTGGAGAATACACGTCATTATTATGATGGCTACTGCTTAAAAGTCTCGAACTATTTTTATTCTTAGCGATAACTTGAATACATTACATGGTGTCAGGTGTAAATCTTTCAAAAAGTAGTAGAAAGGAAAGAGACAATGTCAAAGAAATCAAGAGGAAAGAAGAAGTTGGTGCAGTCAGAGGAGGATGAAGCTGGAGCTCATGGGGATCCGTTTCCGCCGGCAGTTGTTGGTATGTCTTCTTTTCAAATTTCACCTCCTGACCACTTTGATTTCCAGAACCCTCATGGGTGGGAACGCTGGATTAAAAAGTTTGAACGATTTAGAAACGCATCAGAATTGTATAGAAAACCTCAGGCTCAACAAATTAGTATGCTGATTTACTGTCTTGGTGAGGAAGGGGAAGATTTATTCGATACTTTTGGGCTGAATGATGACGAAGAAACCAGTTATGAAGTAGTTAAGGGATATTTTGAAAATTATTTGGGGCTCAAGAAGAACATCGTCTACGAGAGAGCAAAATTTTTGAAACGCCGACAGCTGCCAGGAGAAACAGTCGACAGTTTCATCAATGATTTGAGAAAACTTGCTGAATCATGCGAGTTTGGAGCTCTAAAATCGAGTTTGATTAGAGATCTTATTGTTATAGGAGTTAGTGATTCCAAACTTTCAGAAAAACTACAGTTGGATGAGTTATTGACATTGGAAAAAGCAATAGTGAAAGTGCGTCAATCTGAATCTGTCAAGAAACAGCAAATTGAAATCCGTGGGGAAAATTCTGATGTTTCCATGATAGCACGGAAATTTAGAAACTCCTTCTCTAAGCCGACAACTTCCAAGTCAACGAAATGTGAACGTTGTGGACTTTTTATTTCTCATAATTCAAAATGGCCTTGCCCAGCCGTAAAAGGCACTTGTCATATTTGTGGGGTTCAGGGTCATTTCAGCCGATGCTGTAAGCATAAAGGAAATTTGAATAGAGAAGTAAGAGAAGTTGAGGGTGATGAGTTACCGGTTTCATCTACTGGAGCGGAATATTTGGGGGAGCTGACCATCTCGGAATTGAGCAAAGACCATGCCTTGATGCGTTTTGTATCTTTTCAACTGAACGATCAGGCTGTGAGATTCAAGATAGATACTGGGGCTGATGTCACTGTTATTGGATTATTGGCGTGCAAACAGTTAGGTTTGCAAATTGAGCCCTTTACGCGTACTCTTCATGGACCTAATAGTACGAAACTTGATGTTTTGGGTAGAGTCACGTTGCACTTGATCCATAAAGCAACGTCAATCCACGAAGTTGCTTATGTACTTCGGGATCAAAAGACTCCTCTTCTGAGTTTTTCTGCGTCGGTCGTGTTAGGTCTCGTGAAGTTTTATGTAGACTCCATTGATGCAACCCAAGCTCAAGTAGAATTTCCTGAATTATTCTTAGATAAGATGGGGAAACTCAATCACCCCTACAAAATTATCTTGACAGCAGACGCCCAGCCATACGCAGTAGTTAGCCCTAGGAGAATTGCGTTGCCTTTATTCGATGCTGTGAAGACAGAACTGCAGCGAATGGTCAATGAGGGTGTCATCAAACCAGTAACCGAACCGACTGATTGGTGTGCACCGATTGTCGTGGTACCTCGAAAGGATGGAAGAGTTAGGGTGTGCGTTGACTATACCAAACTCAACAAATTTGTTAAGAGAGAGAAATTACAGCTACCTTCAGTCGAGGAATGTTTAGCAAAACTGGATGGTGCTAAAATTTTTACAAAACTCGATGCTGCCAATGGGTTTTGGCAGGTCCCACTGACAGAAGATTCCCTTGAGTTCACCACTTTCCTGTCTCCTTTTGGACGGTTCCAGTTTTTGAGGCTTCCTTTTGGAATAAGTTCAGGGCCCGAAGTTTTCCAAAGAAGGTTGGCACAGATTTTAGATGGATTGCCTGGCGTAATCAACTTGGCAGATGATGTGTTGATTACGGGCCGAACTAGTGAAGAACATGACAGAAATGTGAGAGCTACTCTGGAACGCTTGCGTCAGAATGGAGTAAACTTAAATAGAAGTAAATGTGTTTTTGGAATGAGCAAAGTTAAATTTTTAGGAAGTATTGTTTGCGAGTCTGGAATCATGCCTGATCCTGAGAAGGTGTCAGCTATATCTAATATCAAAATTCCGAACAATGTTTCTGAACTACGTTCATTTTTAGGGATGATAAACTATCAGGCAAAATTCATTCCAAATTTAGAGGAGCTCACTTATCCATTACGTCAGCTTCAGAAAAAAGGTATTCCTTGGTCTTGGAATAAAAATCACACTGACGTATTCGAAGAGATAAAACTAGCCATTTCGTCAGCACCAGTTCTTGCTACATTCAAGAGGAATACCCTGACAAGAGTGACAGCCGATGCTTGTAATTATGGACTAGGGGGTGTTATGGAGCAATTTCAGGATGGTGAATGGCGTGCAGTGTTTTATGCTTCAAAAAGCTTTTCTCCCGCTCAATCTAAGTATGCAATGATCGAAAAGGAAGCTTTAGCAATTACCTGGATATGCGAAAGATTCAAACAATTTTTGATTGGTAGTGAATTTTTGATTTTTACTGACCATAAACCATTGGTGCAAATATTTTGTGAAAAGCCGTTAGATGAACTTTCAGGTCGTTTACAACGTTTTCGAATGCGGTTGCAGACCTTTGATTTTAAAGTTGAGTATTTGCCTGGAAAAGAAAATTTTGTAGCCGATGTGCTTTCGAGAAACCCTTTGGAGGATCGGACTACTCAAGACGATGACGTTCCGGAAGAGGATTTATTTATAGGTAGTTTGATCCAAGCGTTACCGTGTTCTGATTGTCGTTTGAAAGAGATCAAAGAATGCCAGGATAAGGATTTGGAGAGCGCTAATTTGAGGAAATGCATCATGAATGGTAGATGGGAGAAACAATCTCAATTTAGAAAACACAAAGATGAATTGGTTATAGAAAAAGGTATTATCATGAGAGGAAGACGCTTGTTCATTCCCAGTAGTTTACGAAAGGAAATTCTTAACCGTATTCATGAAGGTCACATGGGAATTTCAAAATGTAGACGACGTGCGAAAGAATCGGTCTGGTGGCCTGGTTGTTCAAAGGATATTGAACAATTGATAACTAACTGTACCATTTGTAGACAACATAGACAAAATAAGTCAGAACCTCTCATTGTCACAGACCTTCCAAATAAACCCTGGGAACTTATTGGTATCGATTTGTTCAAGCTTTCTAACCAGTGGTACATGGTAGTTGAAGACTATTACTCAAGATTCATTGAGATTATTGCTTTGACTTCACTAACATCGAATGCTGTGGTTGAACGTCTCAAAAATATGTTCGCAAGACACGGAATACCACTGAGAGTTCGAACAGATGGCGGTGCCCAGTTCACCTCAAGTGAATTCAAGGATTTCTCGAAACATTTCGGATTTGAAATAGCCGTCAGCAGTCCCTATTTTGCTCAATCGAACGGTGCTGCTGAACGAGCTGTCCAAACCGCTAAAAGAATTCTGACCATGAACAAGGATTGGAACCTTGGTTTGCTGGCATACCGTACAAGCCCTCTGGAATCGGGATTATCTCCTGCTGAGTTGTTGTACGGTAGGAAAATTCGATCTACTCTGCCCTCATCGCAAGACTTCACAAAAACAACGGTTCAGAAGAAAGAAATTTTTCAACAAAGGGACTTAAAAATCAAATTAAGGAACAAGAGAAATTATGACAACCGAAGGGGAGCCAGAGAACTTCCCGATCTGAAGAAGGGTGACGTGGTCTGGATCCCAGATCTAAAAGAAGAAGGAAAGATAAAATGCAAGCATGAAGAGTTTCCCAGATCCTACATTATCATTCTCAACCGTGGCGGTGAAATAAGAAGAAACAGGAAACACATAAACAAATTAATAAACATCACGACTACCCAAAATCTAAATTCAGTTTAATTTATTTAAAATTTAAAGTTTTCTAAATTCAATTTGGAGAAAATATGATGTCGTGTAACTCTGTCTTACTATTATAACACTTGTGTTTGTCTGTTGCTAAGGAAGAGATTTTGGAGAATACACGTCATTATTATGATGGCTACTGCTTGAAAGTCTCGAACTATTTTTATTCTTAGCGATAACTTGAATACATTACAGTAAGGACCACAGTGTTCCTCAGTGTTCTACAAAATGCTCCAAGTGAGACAAAAATTTTACTACGAATAGCATTCAAAATTGATTGTTTCATGAATTCACGAGTAAAGCTTACAATCAAACCTTCAATTTTTGGTTTATTATTTTAAATAATGAACCTTTGGAATCGAACAAGAAAAAAATTTGTTAACACCTCCTCAAAATTTGTTGGTTCACGTTTCAAGGTACGTAAAATCCAAAAACCGAATAAAAATTTGGCCGTCCGTCCACCGTCCGCCGTACGCGGCACTTTCCCCACTTAGCATTGACCGATTTTGATGAAATTTGGTATGTAGGCTCCATTTGGGATCTAGTTGGGCCCCGAAGATTTTGGTTGATGTAGGTCACTTCTAAGGGTCGAACAATAAGTTTTGAAATTTTGGCAACGCCCAACTCAATGTTGATATAAAGGTATTGTTTTTCCATCAATTTAAAATAGTATAGACTTTTTATAATTTTTTGAGACCAGGCGGAGCCCTGTAGGACAAACCGTTCGCTCCCTACGAGAATTTAAGGGTTGGGCGTACGATAAATCTCCATTCAAATTATAGCTGACCGAAATGCGATCGATGTTTCTCTTCACCTTGAATGGCTCATGGTGGCTATGCAGACGAGTGATCTACATAGAAAAATAATAAACCATTGTGTAATAATTTTCAGCGTTTTATAAACACAAGTGGTCCGTCAACGACTCAGTCGAAAGTTCAGGGAAAGTTAAATGAATACGAACCATTCTTCCCGAAATCTGCGACCACATTTTTCAACTTTTTCTTCAAATTTTCTCAACTTTCAACATAGCAAAATTAGATCCGGTTGAAACGGAACCATCATGGATTCTGAGAGAACACATTCAAAAAGAACAGGTGTTGAAACATCCAACAGTTATTTTGCTGCTTTTATAGGATATAAATTACTAACCTAAGCATACAAAACGAATGTGAAAACGTCACATAAACAAATAAATAATTCACAGAACAAAATTAACTGAAAATCAGTTTGAATATTTGAAAAACGTGCTTTGAAAATTCGCTCATCCACTCATGCTGCAGAAATGGGACTTTCTCATTTCACATTACGTTTATGTTCTGAATCATATTACTAACTTCAGTTGTGAACAAAAGAACAGTGATTATTACTACCTATCAAACTACTCACTTATAACTCACTCAGATCTAGAGAAAATTGCTAGAATCGATTTAGAATGAAATGACGAGGATGTGATTTGTGGCAGGAAGGTAATCATCAAGTAGTTATAGATTATAGGTAGACATTGTGCAGTTATCAATCGTAATCACATTCCCATACCGAAAATACCTTCTTAATGCTTGTTGGTTTAAGAATTGAACATCAATGTTCAAGTTCTTTCATTTTTTTACCAAAAGTATATTTTATCATTATTAGTAACAGATTTATAAAGATCAATGGTCGGAATCGACGATGTGGAGAAACAATGGCTCCAACTGTATTCCTTCTAGATGATAATAAATTATAGATAGCTATTAACTAAGTGGGTAATGGTGGCGTTCAATCCAGCATTGCTTTGCTGATTGTTTGACTTCGCAAGGGTTCGGATAAGAATGTAAGTACAAATTAGATAGTTATCAAGTATCCAGTCAGTTCTTACTGTTTAATAGATCTCTAGTCAGTGGTAGGTAGTGCACCTCTACTTCACATGATATCGCCCTAGTTGGTAACCAGTTTGACTTTGTTGATTAACCTTCCGGTGGGCGCGTGGCAGCACTCAGTGCTGCCACGCTAAAGTTCATGTGATAAGTGGTAGTTGTTTTTTTTTAACGGCTGGGGACTTTCAGTACCTGCAGTTGGCTACACTGGGAACACAACACACGTGCCACACGTAATTTTCCATCCTCGTAGCAGTCACTAGTAAAGGTCAAACGTAAGGACTCCACTTTGGCAGCACTCTGTGCTGCACGCGCTCACTCATGTAAGTAATTTTACTTTCCGAATGTTGATGTGGGTTATTGTTTTACGAGATTCTTTGGCTCTATATAAGGTGTTTTATTGTTGTACAACGATTTTATCATAATTATTTAGTAGAAGTAAGTAGGTAGATCAACTGTTTTTCATGCAATCAACGAAATTTTATCAGTATGATGGGTTATCTGTTTCATCTATTCATATCAGCAGTGTAATGCAAATATTATCATTGCCTACTTACACTGCAACTACTATTTATATTTACCTATCTTTTACTATTGGTCCTCAATGTCATATGTTTTATCTAGGGCAAATTCTTACATTTCTGATGAGGAGATCAGGCGGCTTCTTGAGCAGTTTGAAGATGAAGAAAACTAATTCTAGTTTGATTTTTAAGAAATTGGCTGTATTGAAATAATGTAAGTTCTTTCTTCCAAAAGGATAGTTTACAAAATAATGTTACCAACGATAATGGAATATACTCGTGATTTTGTTTTAGTCATTTATTTTACCATTGGAAATAAAATATATTGATAGGCTGTAATATGCCAAAGAGCCAAATATATAGTTCAGTTCGCTTATGAGAGTTGTTTCAAATGATATTACCTTCTTTACCTCGAAAACATGAGCAGAAAAGCCAATTTTTTGGAGGCAGCACTCAATGCTGCACGCGCCTCCTTGTGTGAGTTTCGAAGGCGCGCCCACCGGAAGGTTAATAAACTAAGTTTCAATTCCACAATCTAGAAGTTCTTCTCACTCACTAATAAAATGAATAAATATAAATTAGTAATGAACCTCATAAAGATGGAATACGAAGGTAAATTGGGTTATACCTACCAAACGTAACCGAACCAGTAACAGACAAGCTTGAAACATCACTTCAGGTTAATTGGATTTTCTGAGATTTGTATTCAGCGTTTTCCAATTTTATCTCTTTCATGCAACAACATCTCTTCTAACGTTAGGTTCTCTTCAGTAATACTCAGTTATGAAAAGATGTCCAGTAACAGACACCGATAAATCTGATGATCCCCAGTAACAGACAGACTCTTAACAGAAACATACGAAATGTTCTGTATCTCTTCAACATATGGAAAATTTCTTCATTCTCAGAATGAAATTCTCATTCAATTCAAATGAACTACAAGTAAGTAGGTAGAAGTCATAATATATATGACGAATAATATATATGACGAAATAGTTTATGTGGGCTCATATTATGAGCCCACATAAACTATTTCGTAGAACGAAAAACTCACGAGATGAATGTAAAATTTCTAAATCATACTTATGCTATTTAATACTGAGACTGGCGTAAAAACACCCAGAATGCTGGTACAATGGTACCCCTGTTTAGGTTAGGTAGCATGGATTATTTCCCTGTAACCCGTTGCCAAAAACATGCGTAAGTAAAGTTGTTGATGGTCTGAACAAGAGATTTTATTATTCCGACTTGGCTAAAAAATAGGAGCTGAAAAACTGTAACTTGGTACTTACCAATGTTGAGTGGGATCCATTATCTGAATGACAGTATCTCGGCATTGTAGTAAAACTACAATGCCGTTCCACCAAATTCTCTTCCTAGATGCTCATGTAGTTTTGGACCCAAACACCACCTGACTTCGTGGTTGCTATGTAAACCCTTCCACTATTGCCTTGTAAATACAAATTCGCTCACATGACACTTTATGGCCAAGCCTTTCTCTTGGATTAGGGCAGTGATGGGCAAACTTTTTAAAAGGAGGGCCAGATGAAATTTAAAAATTTACAGGCGGGTCAAAAAAAAAATACAAGTTATAGGCCTAAACCTTTTTATTGTTTAATTTTACATCATACACAACTTATATACTAAAATGGTAAAAACTTCCAAACAAGTCACAAAAAATGATTAATCTTTAGAAGAGCATGAAGGCGTATGAGACAGATGAAACTGTGACTGAGATTCTAAAAGTTGATCATAATCTGGTAGAATCTGAGATGAGCTGATTCGCAGTAGTGAAGCTAAATTATGGTCAGTCAATCGGTTTCTAACACTGTTTTTGCGAAGCTTCATAGTAGAAAACACCTGTTCACAGATGTAAGAAGAGGAATACATCGAAATTATCTTCTGAGCGTGAGATTTCAGGTTTGGAAAAGTTGTTTTTGACAGGGCCTTGTAGAACTCAATCTTCGAAACATTGAGAAATAGTTGTTTCAATTCAGTGTTACATTGCAACTCAATTAGTTCGAGCTGCAGTTCTGGTTTAAATGATTCACAATCCAAAATGGATTGCTGGCATGCTAAAAATCCAAGGCCAGAAATCCAAAGAACAGAATTTAAACGTGCTTATCTTGGATTCTAGTTGTGTTACAAACTGCTTGTTAAAAGCTTCAATTCTAGACGTAATGGTTTTTCGGGACAAACTTACTGCTTCAAAATCCCTTGTTTTTTCAGGACACAAAATATCACTTACTTGAAGTAAACAAGTTTTTACAAATTCGCCATCAGAAAATGTTTTTTTACTTTTAGCAATATTGTATGCTACAACATAGCTGGCACGTGTAGCAAGCTTTTGAGAGCTGTTCTGCTTTTTAAAAATATTTTGCTGACCTGATATTTGCTTACGTAGAGCTCCTGATTTTTGCTTCCGTTCTTCTTCAGTCATCTTTTCATAAGTGGCGTTGTTATGTTTTGTCATGAAATGTCGAGAGAGGTTAAATTCCTTGAATACGGCTACAGCTTCATTGCAAATTAGGCACACAGGTTTATCCTTAATAGGTGTAAAAAAGTATTTCCAAGTCCACTCATCTCAGTTAGTGTTAGATGCGATAATACCATACCTAAGGCTCCCGTTAACTATTATAGCTGCACAAAAAAAATTATCACTTCCTTTGTGCAATTAATTTTAGGGGTTAATCAAAATCGTGTCGCGGGCCGGATCAGACTAGCCCGAGGGCCGCACTTGGCCCAGGGGCCGTACTTTGCCCATGACTGGATTAGGGCAACATCAGTTTTACACGTCTAAAGCTTTATTATTTCGGTCCAACCCTACCTAATTTCAAAACGAAGAAGCAATGGTGTATGCGCATGGGTCGGAAAAACTAGTTATTGTTATTTGTAGTCCAAACTAGACCTCATTCTAAGAATTTTGACACCAACCGCGACCTTCTAGCGTGAGAAGACCTTTTTCTATGATTTTTCAAAGTTTCGAATTATTATGACGTCAGAATTTTGGTTGGGGGGTCCCACCCAGGCGGGAGGGGCGCGTGACGTCAGAATAATTCGAAACTTTGAAAAATCGTGGAAAAAGATCTACTCATCGAAAAAGAGAACGGCTGGTGTCAAAATTCTCAGGATGAGGTCTACTTTCGATTAAACATTTAAAAAAAATCATGCGCACACCCATTTTGCCTCACTATTTGACTTATTCCCTGCCTGCCGTAAAAATACACATTTCACTACCTACTCATATCAGAATCTGACGTTCACAACCTGCTTCCCTTTCCTTGCTATATTTGAATTCAACGGATTGTTTATTGTCTGTTTCGGAAGCCTGTCGGCGGACGCCCACTCGCGGAATTAGAGATCGCGCCTGCTGGACCTCTGCCACCGGCACGCGCCTCCTGTCAACTCTGTCTTTATATTCGTGTTTTCCTTGTTCTGTATCGTTGACTCGTCTATTTTCTATGAACCGACCTTTTACTGTATAGCTGAACCAGGTACCTTAATTCTTTCCACGTTCTCATCAACTTTGAGGTAATCATCAAATTGAGGTAAAGTGCTAACATTTCAAGTACCTACCAACTCATGAAGACATATACCCTCAAAATTTTACCGTTCTATGGCATTCCGATCACATGAACGGCTCAACTCGCAAAATTTATGTAGAAAACATAAAAAGCTCCCCGTACAAAAACATCTGCCATGTTGGAAGGCCAGTAAAGTTTCAATCAACAATAAAATGGATGTATTGAAAAAGTCCGAGTGAAAATGATTGATAGAGCGTTTCAGGACAGTACAGAAGATAAATTGCCTGGAACGAACTCATCCGTATTAGAACATTCTAGATGTACAATTCCTGAATAGAGTTTGTTACTCCGTCTCCCAGGTGCAGTTTATGGATTTATCAGGCATAATTATCTAGATAGATTGCTCTTGAAACAATGAACAATGGAAGAAATGCAAGATATTTATATTTTAATGGAAGGTATTCCAAGTGTGGCGCCTCTCACCATCCCCTAAGGGTACATAGAAGCCCATTCCTGGACTCAAATCAATGCTCACCAGCTTCAATAGACGTCCAGCTGAGCGCGATGAATAGCTTCGAACGGCAAATCTTTCAAACCCGATTTGACTATCAAAAGGCCCTCATTCAAAGCCCTATCGCAAGAGAGGCAGCCTTTAGACTTGGTGCTTGGGCCTTTCTCTGCCAATGTAATGAAGGATTATTTTCGCAGGCTGCCCATTTCCCGAGAGTGGATATACCTTGCCTATAGGTACGAGAGAGCTTCCCGTTCATGGGATAACTTCTAAGATGAATCCGTGCGCCTCCATTACCGCAGTTCATTTCAGAATTCCGACCGCAACAGATACGAATTTATGATTGTACGGTTTAGCGAAGTATTCGTACCAAAGCTGGTAGTCCTACCTAAGATAGGTATTCTTGATTACCCTAGCACGGATCCAAATTAGGATTCGTCCACGTACGGAACATATCGGTGAAATTTCACGTTCCACTTTCAAACATAATAGGTATTGACGTAGATGCGTTTTATAGGATGGGGGTCATTCCGAAAATTTACCTTAAATTAACATTAAATTTTCCGTAGCTTTGAAGATTTCTATGAAAATTGGCTCATTTACTCATGCTTTACTTTTTCGTAATTTAGTCAAAAGGTAAGAGCGTGGAAGCAAGCGTGTTAAATGGATAAGAATTTAACTGTAATCATTATCATTTGTAATTGGCGTGCATTACACGTGAGAAAACGTGAAATCTTTCTACCACTAGTGACATTTTCAAGAATAGTTCTCTGAGAAATGTATGACTCCTACAACCTCGATTCCTCCAAACATCGTCTTCACATTACCTGCCAAATAGTTCGATTATACTGTATCTAGGAGGGTAGTTGGAGTCTGATGTTTTGTTCGTTCCATCGGAATTTCATAAAAGATTGTGTAGTTTGGGCTCTGGGTGGTCTACAATCTATTCCATTGAATATAACTTCATATCAAGTTCTTCTATAGCAGCTGAGATAGTGCTAATTTATAATCCGATCCATGATGTCCGTTGAAAGCAACACCTGGGCTTTAGATAGTGGAAACAAAACGATGGAAATATCACTTTGAAAACTCATTAAAAAGCAATGAGTCTCATCAAGTTGCAAGGAAAAAGAAAGTTACGTAATATCATCACCGGTTGAGCGAGTGGGGTATCACTATGGAAAACCAACGCTGGATTCATTTACCTCCGAAAAGACTTCTGTTGAATATTAATATCGAATGGAACTGTGCCCCCACGACGCTTCAGACCGGCAACTATATGTTTAGAGTCAGCTATGTATAAAGACAGGCAGTGGAAATCTACATAGGCATCCGAGGAGGACGTGGGAACGGGACGAACCAGTGGGAAATGTGCGGTGGAAAAAGGAAGAGAAATTTATGCGGCTGCACGTCCTTAGTTATTTCTATTGGTTTTTGGTGTTGGAGGTATAATTTTGTTCCTATCCACTGTGTGTGTGTCACACACACACAGTGTGTGTGTGTGGTTTGTAGGCTCGCAGTGCGTGCATTGGTACGCATAATGGAATAGTCTGGGTCGGAATGTCGACCGAGTCGGCAAGCAGATTGAAACTTCGTAGGAAAAAACGATAGGCAGAAAAGAACCAGACCATTCGGAAAGAAAATAGTAAATAATCGAAAATGTATATTCGACTGCGTTTCAATAGCCGATGTTCTAAATTTGGAATAAAATGAAATATTGGACTTTGACCTACCTAACTGGGAAATTTTACTGATTACCTGACCGAATTAACTTTTGACTCTAATTTACTTGAAATGGCGATAATATAACATAAGAAGGTGAATTTCGTCGCATAAGAAACCACATGTGCTATCTTACAATTTGGCAAAAGTGTCTGAATCTTCTATCGCCATATTATTTCAACCTATTCCTATCTTTGCTTACCATTATAAAGCTCCTGTTACCCGTTGTTCTGAATCTACGCCCTTTCCATAAAATTTACATCACAAAGCAGTTGACAGATTATACTTAGGCAGACATTTTTACTCAACATAAATTTTCATCGTCAATGATTTCCCTATCTACCACTTTAAATTGTGTAAAGAACAAATTTTCGGAACACTTTTTTCTCAAGTTATATGTATTGAAGAAGAGTAGCTATTTTCATGTAACCTGTCCTGGAACCGTACGGAATTTTGCAAATATTTCAGGGAAAAGACGTGGTTGAGTCAAGTCAGACAAGATTAGTTTAGGTATCTGTTATCATTGTTATCAAAGTTATTATTCTCTGTGAGCTAGAGTCCTTGCGCGTTTTTAGGACGTCCCACAGTAAGACTTGGGCGTCCTTATGCGATCGATCTGGGGTAAAGTTGGACAACACTCAACAGAAAAAAAAATAACCACACAGTAATCCGTTTTAGACCATTCTGAATCCAAATCCGCGAAAAAAACCATAGGTGTATGTCTGTGTGTGTGTGTGTGTGTGTGTGTGTGTGTGTGTGTGTGTGTAACAAAATCTTGTGTACTCTGCACAGGCCTTAGTTCTCAACCGATTTTCCTGGTTCTTTTTTTGTTCGTCGCGGAAAACTATCTAGTTGTGCACTACGTCGCCGGAATTTCGAATTTTGCCTTTTAAGGGGATGAAAGGGGGGGTTAATGCTCGAAAAACATGCGTTTTTGGGCATAATCTTGTGTACTCTGCCCAGGCCTTAGTTCTCAAACGATTTTCGTGGTTCTTTTTTTGTTTGACGCGTAATACTATCTAGTTGTGCACTACGGTGCCGGAATTTTGGATTTTGCTTTTTAAGAGGGGGAAAGGGGGGGTTAATGCTTAAAAAACGTGCGTTTGCGGGCATAATCCTGTAAACTCTGCCCAGGCCTCAATTTCCAACCGACTTGCGTGTTTCTTTTTTTGTTTGACTCAAATAACTTCCGAGTTGTACATGATTTTACCAGAGTACCAAAATTCTCAAGGGGAGGGGGTGAGTGGGGGGATAATATTCACAAAATATCCGATTTTTCAATATTTCGGTTCCTTTACTGCTTACTAATTGTACCCAAGCTTTGAAATTGAGGAAAAATTCTCATTATACCTCCGGATTTTCATGAATTATTCTCTGTACCACCATGGAACTAATATTGGTGCCACCATGGTGCCAGGACATGGTGCCATGATGCCATAAACCGCTTATTTCGTGTTTTTTTTTTTGTGTTTCACCTTGAATACGGATGTGAATTTGACGGACTGCCTACCAAAACTAACAGATGAAAGTTCAATGTTACGACGTATTTCCGCTTTGGTGCCAGACCGGCACCATTGGAGGAGGAGGAGGGGGGGGGGTGAACTCGAATTCGCATGTTGGGTATCGTAGAGCATGGATTTTAAAATGCTCTTCAGATTCGATGCTCCCATGCCGCTAGAAATGTTAAGGTGGATAATGGTGGGGGGGGGGGGGGGTCAGTATTTCTTGCCTAAAGTAATAAATAAATTACATCGAGTGAAACAGTTTTATCACTTAACAACTGGTTAAACTGATCTAATGCTTATCCAATGGGACGTCCCCTGGAATGCATGCATTACTAAACAATATGTTTGATTTTCCATTGTTCTGTAATTTAAAAAAAGCCGGTGTTTTTAATTAATGTCTTCATTTACCGTAAATTTATTTTCTATAATTATGGTGGCGTCTCCACCTTATTTATGGACGTTTGGTGGTGTCACTAAATAGACAACCTTCGAGCCCTGAAGAAGGTAATATATTTACCGAAAGCTCGGCGAAGAAGGTGTTGTTTTCAGTTGACCCTAATCCCGATCAATTGACAGTACGTTTTGTTGGGTCGATCTACATAGTTGCTGTTTAGGAACAATATTAATGGAACTCGCATTTGTTTCTGTCGTGATGAGACCCCTTATTCCAGTCGTGTTCCTGTAACCTGCCCTAGAACTTTGCTATTTTGAGTCTTGTATTTGTAGCCCCACAGGCGTTTAAACTCGTAAATCACTCTGGTGAAAGACGTGGATGGCTTAACGGCGGTTACCTCTTATCTTATCTCGCCTCTTTTGGTTTAAACGTGTTTCAAAGTTTTGGTGAAAGTGGGCCTTAGTCTGCAAAAAACCGAAACTTGAGGTGTCAGCTTCTGGTCTGCTCAGAATCAAGTTACTAAAGGAAATTTTGGTAGTTGACCGATGGCTCCGGTCTGCACAAAATCAGCTTTCCGAAACTTCATGTGTCAGCTTCTGGTCTGCACGAAACCAGGTCGCTGAAGGAAATTATGGAAGTTGATGGCGATGGCTCTGGTCTGCACAGGTTAGGAAAGGGAGTCGTCCCTACTGATTTGCTTGGGGATTGTCTGAGACCGAACTGATAAATAAGATTTAGCGTGTAAAATGGATGCGGATGGGCCCTCGACTGGTCTTTATATTAATACGGTTTCTCCCACTCGAGTTGGAGAAGATTATCTCCGTCGATCTGGCGCGTTGACTGACCGAAAATGGGACACCTGGTCGTCGAGTGAACACCTGCAAGCCACATGTTTTATTTGAAAAATACAAATGCCTAGTTGAGGTTCACAACAACCGATTATAATCGATATTTTCGGAGTGCTCTGCTAATGCTAAATACAACAGCCTGGGCATCATAATTTGATTACTAGACGTTCAAGGGAACAAATTTCACACGGCTTCGGCTATCGGCGAACAAGGCCGAACCCAGCCGATTGTCAGTCCGCGCCTTTTTCCGTTTTCATGACGATCTCCGGTCTCAATTTTTTTCAAGCTGTAAACTTTCTATTTCCTAGCTAGAGCTGTAGATTTCCGATTCCTACCTGGATTTATTTATGACACCCTAATTTTATTTCATTTTCATTTAATATTTTTCTAATTAATAATAAGTAAATAAGAGGGTCGGGTACTGTATGAATTTTGCTCCTAGGAGTTCACGAACTTCAAGAGTAGGTACCTATGCGGCATCATTTTTGTATTATTTAACCTAGAACTTGTATCCGAAACGTATGAAATGCCCTTGTAATACTCACTTTGGATAGCATTTCACTATGACATCTCCAACAATTTCAAGTTTCCCTCTTATTTGAAAAAATTAATTTATAAACTATGCTCAACCAAGAATCTTACTTCCATAGTTTTTAGGTAAATTATGAAAATTAATAAGTTCATTCTCATCTAAAATTAGTTGCATTTTACTTAACCAGTGCACCAATAGCAAACTTTTACTCTCCACTTTTCACTAAAAATGCATATAACTCAAATCTGAACACATCTGAGCCAAAATGGTTTGCAAGTTAGATTATCATCAACTCACAGTTTTCTCCCAACCCTAAACTTTCTGGAATAATTATGGTATTAAATTAACAGGAAACAGTTTAAAATGAAGAAAATTTATTACAAAACATTCATTCATACATAGGTACTTGAAGTGGATAGATCATTGATAACAAATTACGTTTTTCTCAACCGAGAATCATGAATTAAAATGAAAACACTTGAGTATAGATACATTACAACACAACTAAATTACAATCACAATTTGAGGTGCAGTACAAAATAAATCAATAAAATGACTAAGCCAGTAGGTAGCAATTCTACGTAGCTTACAAATTTTGGATTTGATGAAATGAAAGTTCAGAGTAGCCACACGACCTGAAAGTCAGGAAAATTCTTCTGGGAAAGGCAGTTTTTTTCATGAGATAAAGACATCACTGTGGAGGAATTGACAATTTCAGTTGTTTTTTAAGGTAACAACTTCCATGTTTCATGTTGTAAATTAAAGTCGTTTAAAATGAATGTTATTAATTTTGGACCCCTTTGACTTTCAGTTTGGAATGTATTTATACTCAGTTTGGAAACGTGGCCACCCTGAGATTCGAAAATCGGAAAATCCATCTTGCACCACACAGCTCTATGAAGTAGATTTTGACATACTCAACTCAATTGAACTTTTGTCAAATCAATGTTTGAATACAGATTGAACTGGTCGTGGGAGAAACCAAACAAATATGAACATCGTTACAAATTATTTCTTTAGGTACAAAACATATTCAGGAGGTTCCAGAAGCCCATTTTCTTCATTCATGCAGTCATCTCCAACAGTCTCCATTACCATCACGACCGAGAAAAAACATCATCATTTATACTTAGGTACCACTTGGTAGGTTGCTAGAGGTAGAGTCCAGTAAGTCCCATTTGAGTGTCAATATGTAATCCCTTCTTACTTGAAATTGAGCCTATAAAGAAAAATAAAAGAGAAATGAAGAGCCTATATAGAGAAATACAAATAGTATAGTATAGTATTTAGTGTGTTAGGTACCAGTGGCGTCAGATCAGCATTTAGGTAAAGATTCGTAAAGACGCGGCTAGTATGCTGATATATCACCAGAACTTCATTTATTACCTGAGGTAAAACTATCCTACTGAATAAACATAGAAAGGTAAATAAACATAGAAAGGTAAATAAATTTACTTACGTTTGCCGGTATGAGAGTGCGGCCTTTTGTAGTCAAGGTTTTCTGAGGTTTCATCAAAGTGCTTGGAGCAGACGGTGGTATCTTTGTATACCTATGTTCCGTACCTTCTGTAATCTACCATCGGCTCCTCTGGTTCTCGCCAACCATCCTGTTACAGGAATGCAATTTTCGCAAGATTTTATGAGAACCTTCTCATCATATTCCTTCAGTACAACAGTCATTATCCCGCAACAGCAAACAGTGCTAAACAAATCGATAGAATTTGGTGGCCGGGTCTTCTAGTCGTCCCACTTTCGAGCGAATGTTGCACTCATTGTAAGGACAGTAGGTATGTCGTTGTTATACTGTTCTAGTTCTCGAAGGAATAACACCGCACGACGACGAATATTCGTACGACAATACGACACAGTAGGTACGACTATCGTTGTGGGCAAGAACTTTGTCACAGATTGATACACTTAGCAGAGTACCCGTCGTCCAGATATACTATAATCACACTGGGAAATCAGGAAAAACACACGTGTAAAATGAGCAAGGCAAAAACTAAATACTAGAACTCAAGGTAAAATTAATCAACGATGTTGTCGCGTTGAAAAAGAACAACTTCACGCGCCGCGTTATCGCCTTGATAACAGATAAACGAAGGACTGACACTCGGCAAGGTTCGGCCTTGTTCGCCGATAGCCGAAGCCGTGTGAAATTTGTTCCCTTGAACGTCTAGTAATTTGATTTCATCTTTACATTGCAGACTGACATGCATTCACCCAGTGTTGATTCGTACGACATCCAAACAAGAACAGTGCTTTTTCCCAGTACTTTTCAATTCCTTCTGTCGAGCTGAGAGCATCGACCTAATTTCTCGGATAAGTCGTTTGAAACATGATCCGCTCGCGACACTTGATATTACCTCAAAGGTACTTCACTTCGACATCAAAGGCTGAACACCTTTTAAGCCTAGCCGAGAACCCAAGAATGCTCGACCAGTGTGGACACAATTTCAAAAGATGTTCAGAGAAAACAAACTCAGTTTGTTATTGGAACAATTCACGGTTTTGGAAGTTTTGAAGATTGAACTCCGTGCATCATCCACAATAATTAATTTTTTTAATTAACATTTTTCTAAATTTTCTTTTAATATACCTACTATTGAATGCGGAGGGAGCACTAAAGAAAAAGTTAATTAAATCCAAAAAGTACATATTGAAGAGGGTAACTGGGTCATTTCAAAATTTGGGGTTATTTCTTGTCACGCAGCTTTTGTGAACACTCTATTTGTCTTGGAAATTCAGAATTTTTTCAGAGAGATACAGCAGGTTGGTGTCTACAAAGATCACATAGAATGAATTTCACTAATCAATTAACTCAGATAATTAAAAATCATTAATGATCCCAATTCTCTCTCCCTACACCTGTCACAGAGAGTAGGTTGGGAACTTTGAAAATTTTTGGAGAACTCTATATTCATATTTTAATTTAAGTAAAAAACGTTATTGGTCCAGGATACTCTCCTCTTCAGGAATAAATTAGAAACGAACGAAAATTCCATGAATTGGAAGGGTTTTGCTATGTTTTGATGCTGTCACAAGGTTTTATTCTCTCTCCCTACAATTTTTTTGAAATGCCTGCTCACTCCTGGAAAACGATTATTTTGTGTCATGAAAAACAAAAGTGAACACTGCTGCAAGATGGCTTCCGAAGCTACTGAAGTTTATTGAATTTCCAAGCTCCCAGTTGTGTGGGTTATGTTATGAAGTGTTGAAGCTTTGAGAGTAGGTAAATACTTTCTCTCTCCCTACAACCACCTCACTCATCAGGGTAAGTGTTCAACTAAGTTTATTTAAACTCAAATTACAATTATGAATGCCATAGTGTTATGTATTTTTTCTAACGTTCAGAATCAATAATGGTGAGGCCAGTAGAGAGTGATAACCTCACAAATCTCTCTCCCTACAACCTCTCTCCCTACAACTTCTGGGAAGAGGCTGGTTTGTAGGAAGAGAGATGGAATTGCAGGGAGAGAAGTTTTTTTTTCAAAGCCGTTTACATTTTTAAGAGTTACCTGAACTATTTACAACGCTGGGTCATACAATTCTGACTTTTCACTAACCTACATTTTACGAAAGATTAGACTGATTGAAAGACTTAAAGAATCTGATAATTCTGATGTACCTAGATTATAGCTTCGGACTGTGATTGCGATAAGTAAAAGAGACTCTCCTAAACTAAGATTCTCGTATTTTGAAGGAATAAAACGCTGCAAATTATTACACAATGGTTTATTATTTTTCTATATAATCGTCTATAAAGCCACCGACCATCCAACATGAAGAGAAACATCGATGGCATTTCGGTCAGCTTTAATTTGAACGGAGATTAGGCCTCTTTTGCGATTCACACTCGTGTTTCTGATTTATCGCACGATTATTATTTTTATGGTTTATTATTTTATTATTTATTATTATTATTTTAATGGTTTATTATTTTTCTATATAATCGTCTATAAAGCCACGGAGATTAGACCTCTTTTGCGATTCACACTCGTGTTTCTGATTTATCGTACGTTTATTATTTTTATGGTTTATTGGTTTTTAATGGTTTATTATTTTTCTATACAATCGTCTATAAAGCCACCAACCATCCAACATGAAGAAAAATACTTGGAAAATGTCACCCCACGCATATTTAAGCAAAAACCTCTTTTTTGGCCGGTTATTTGCCCATAACTTCTATACGAATTAAGCGATCGGAATAGTTCGACGTTAGGACCAACTAGACCCCAAATGGAGTCTATGTGCGAAAGATCGGGTTTTTTAGACCGATTCTAAGGCCTTTTATGGCCCGGACGGCGGACGGCGGACGGCGGACGGCGGACGGCGGACGGACATTTGGCAAATTTGCAAATTTGGATTCTACGCACCTTGAAACGTAAAGTGACAAAGTTTGAGGGGGGGTTATAAAAATTTTTTGCGATACGATCACATAGGCTTATTATTAGAAATAATAAACCAAAAGGTTTCATGAGTTCAACTCACACTTGGTTTTCTCTCTCCCTACAAAGTCGAAATTATGGAAAAAAATTCAAAATTCTATAAATTTGAAACTACTTGATAAAGTGTGCGCCCACTTCAGGATCTGCCTCAGTGGCCAAAACAAAGGACGTTTACGGGAGAAAAAACGTAAAAACTTCAACAATAATTTATGGAAAAGTTCGAGGACAAAATAACCCCAAATTTTGAAATGACCCAATTCTGCAACCCCGATGTCGCTCCTAGGGTTAATAGGCGTCTCATTTGAACATTCCATTCTATATATAGCATTTCCGAATTGAGTTAAACCTTTTCCATTTAGATTTAAACCTTTTCCATTTAGGTTTAAACCTTTTCCATTTGGATTTAAACCTTTTCCATTTAGATTTAAACCTTTTCCATTTAGATTTAAACCTTTTCCATTTGGATTTAAACCTTTTCCATTTGGATTTAAACCTTTTCCATTTAGATTTAAACCTTTTCCATTTGGAATCTAAATGGAAAAGGTTTAAATCTAAATGGAAAAGGTTTAAATCAAAATGGAAAAGGTTTAAATCCAAATGGAAAAGGTTTAAATCAAAATGGAAAAGGTTTAAATCAAAATGGAAAAGGTTTAAACCTAAATGGAAAAGGTTTTAAATCTAAATGGAAAAGGTTTAACTCAATTCGGAAATGCTATACATCAATGTGAAAAAGAAGAGAAGACCATTTTAGGTAAGTAACCGTTTCTAGCCAATTTGCATTTTGGAATCGTATAGATCATGGGTTTTAGAATGGCTATAGTTTTTTCCGCCTTTTGGTTTATTATTTCTAATAATAAGCCTATGTGATCGTATCGCAAAAAATTTTTATAACCCCCCTCAAAATTTGTCACTTTACGTTTCAAGGTGCGTAGAATCCAAATTTGCAATGTCCGTCCGCCGTCCGGGCCATAAAAGGCCTTAGAATCGGTCTAAAAAACCCGTTCTTTCGCACATAGACTCCATTTGGGGTCTAGTTGGTCCTAACGTCGAACTATTCCGATCGCTTCATTCATATAGAAGTTATGGGCAAATAACCGGCCAAAAAAGAGGTTTTTGCTTAAATATGCGTGGGGTGACATTTTCCAAGTATTTTTCTTCATGTTGGATGGTTGGTGGCTTTATGGACGATTTTATAGAAAAATAATAAACCATTAAAATAATAAAATAATAAACCATAAAAATAATAAACGTACGATAAATCAGAAACACGAGTGTGAATCGCAAAAGAGGTCTAATCTCCGTATGGTTGGTGGCTTTATAGACGATTATATAGAAAAATAATAAACCATTAAAATAATAATAATAAAATAATAAATAATAAAATAATAAACCATAAGAATAATAAACGTGCGATAAATCAGAAACACGAGTGTGAATCGCAAAAGAGGCCTAATCTCCGTTCAAATTATAGCTGACCGAAATGCCATCGATGTTTTTCTTCATGTTGGATGGTTGGTGGCTTTATAGACGATTACATAGAAAAATAATAAACCATTGTGTAATAATTTGCAGCGTTTTTTTACAATTTGCACTGAAAATCATAAAAAAATTATGATTTTTACCGGAATTTTGGTCGTAATTATTCCCTATAATTGTCAAAATAATCAATAACAATTCGAAACGCTCACAAATTCTTATAGGATTTTTCACGCAGAATCGAATGAGACCAACCCCAGGTCGCCACGACCAACCATATAGAAACTAAGACGAAATTTCCGCTGAAAATCGTAATTTTTTTACAATTTGCACTGAAAATCATAAAAAAAATATGATTTTTACAGGAATTTTGGTCGTAATTATTCCCTATAATTGTCAAAATGATCAATAACAATTCGAAACGCTCACCAATTTTTAAAAGATGTTTCACGCAGAATCGAATGAGACCAACACCAGGTCGCTACGACCGACTGAATAGAAAGTACGACGAAATTTCCGGTAAAAATCATAATTTTTTGATGATTTTCAGTGCAAAACGTTAAAAAACACGATTTTCAGCGGAATTTTCGTCGCAGTTACAATACAGTTGGTCGTAGCTACCTGGGGTTGGTTTCATTCGATTCTGCGTGAAAAATTCTATTCGGAATTTGTGAGCATTTCGAATTTTGATTGATTATCTTGACAATGCTAGGTCATAAATAAGTCCAGATTTCGGGAGAAAATCATAAACAAAGTATGATTTACAGGGAAAATACGAATACGGGGGAATATCGTTTTCAAAGTGTGAATACAACTGTATTCGTATTCATAATCATAAAGTCGCAGATATGATTTGTATTCATAATCGTATTTATGAATAAGAATTCGCCCATCTCTGATATTCGAAATCAAATTATTCTTTCGATATTCTATCTATAACACTGATATTGATTTAAACAAATATGCAAAAACATCTTCGAAATAGGTGAAATCAGTAATTTTCTTTCGATATTCTATCGATATCACTGAAATTGATTTGAAAAAAAAAATAAAAAAACATTCGATATTGGTGAAATCAGTAGGTATTTTTCTTTCGTTATTCTATCAATATTACTGATATTGATTAAAAAATAATAAAAAATGCAAAAACATATTCGATATCAGTGACAATGTCATCAATGTTTTTTTCGATATTCTATCGATATCAGTGATATCGACATTTTTCTTCCGATACCTATTTCATCGATATCGATACTGCTTTCCGATATCATTTTGATGTTAAATGTCGCATCGAAAGGTACATCGAATCGTCACTACTTATCCCCAGTTCACAAAGAAAAATTAGTTGGTTATCATTATTTACGCAGAAGGTAAACAACACAGCTGTTTCGTGACATAAATACTTTATGTTAAAACAGATTTAACAATTATTGATAAAACAGAACCGAGGAAATGTTGCAGAATTGGAATCAGAGTTTTTGATAATATTTTCTGAAGGGTAGGTATTTATTCTTTGTGGGAATCGTAAGGAAACCCTGAGGCGATACGAATAAAAATCACTCGCGATAAGATTGTGGAAAACCATTTTAATAAAAACGGAGTTGAGTTGAACGTTGTCTATTTCCACGAAAATAATGATACAGTTACAAGTTAAATCGATTTCGACGGTTAGGTCATCATCAGTAACACACAATAACGAGGCAGGCAACTGAGCCTCCTCCAGTTCCAGGTATATTCTACCGGTTCTCTGATCCTTTTTTCCAAGACACCAGTCAGAGTCCAAGTGATGTTCAGACTTTTCTGAAAACTCGAGAAAGCTGGCCGGGGAGCCTTCCTGAGAACCCTGGTTCTTGGAGCCGATGGAGAATAGAACAAAACAGGGTTCAAAGTATCGTTTCCGACGGATTAGGGAGTTTTCAATGCCAATATTCTTTCTTCTTCTGGGAAGACGGGTAGTTGGTTGACACCTGTCAATCTTGCTTGGGCTGTCTAGGAAGTGACAAGTAAAACTGAGTTGGAGCTGAGGAGTGCTGGAGTGCCAAGTCTCCAAGTCGTACAGTGTTGCCATTCGTCCAAGATTATTTCTACCTGAACTCCAGTAGCTCAACGTTTTACTTGAAGTGATGGTCATCGGCTTGGTGCTTTGTCTTAACCAAAATGAAACTTTCCATACAAAAGCGAGCGATATTTCGTTTTGATAACCAAGCAATGATATTTGAATGATTACAAAAACAATCAATTAAGTATGTTTATTCTGGATTATTCGGATAAAATTAGTATAAAAAAATTAGGAACTCGTTACCTAGCTACCTTCTGGATTATTATTTTCAATAATGAACCTTTGGAATCAACCAAGAAAAATTTTTTTAACACCACCTCAAAATTTGATGGTTTATGTTTCAAGGTAGGTACGTAGAATCCAAAAATCGAATAAAAATTTGGCCGTCCGTCCGCCGTACGCCGTATGCGGCACTTTCCCCACTTAGTATTGACTTATTTTAATGAAATTTGGTGAGTAGGCTCCATTTGGGGTCTAGTTGTGCCCCGAAGATTTTGGTTGATGAAGGGTTCAAAAATGAATTTTGAAATGTTCAAAACGCCCTAACTCAAAACATTTCGATATAAAGGTATTGTTTTTTCCTTCAATTTAAGATGGTATAGAATTTTTTGAGACCACGCGGAGCGCTGTAGGACAAAACGTTCGCTCCCTACGAGAATTTAAGGGTTGGACGTACGATAAATCAGAAACACGAGTGTGAATCGCAAATTCAAATTTTAGCTGACCAAAATGCGATCGATGTTTTTCTTCATGTTGGATGGTTGGTGGCTTTGTAGATGAGTGATCTATAGAAAAATAATAAACCACTGTGTAATAATTTGCAGTGTTTTTAGGACGTCCCACAGTAAGACTTGGGCGTCCTTATGCGATCGATCTGGGGTAAAGTTGGACAACACTCAACAGAAAAAAAAATAACCACACAGTAATCCGTTTTAGACCATTCTGAATCCAAATCCGCGAAAAAAACCATAGGTCTGTGTGTGTGTGTGTGTGTGTGTGTATGTGTGTGTGTGTGTGTGTGACAAAATCTTGTGTACTCTGCACAGGCCTTAGTTCTCAACCGATTTTCGTGGTTCTATTTTTCTTCGTCGCGGAAAACTATCTAGTTGTGCACTACGTCGCCGGAATTTCGAATTTTGCCTTTTAAGGGGAGGAAAGGGGGGGTTAATGCTCGAAAAACGTGCGTTTTTGGGCATAATCTTGTGTACTCTGCCCCGGCCTTAGTTCTCGAACGATTTTCGTGGTTCTTTTTTCGTTTGACGCGTAATACTATCTAGTTGTGCACTACGGCGCCGGAATTTTGGATTTTGCTTTTTAAGAGGGGGAAAGGGGGGGTTAATGCTTAAAAAACGTGCGTTTGCGTCATAATCTTGTAAACTCTGCCCAGGCCTCAATTTCCAACCGATTTGCGTGTTTCTTTTTTTGTTTGACTCAAATAACCTCCGAGTTGTACATGATTTTACCAGAGTACCAAAATTCGCAAGGGGAGGGGTGAGTGGGGGGATAATATTCACAAAATATCCGATTTTTCAATATTTTGGTTCCTTTACTGCTTACTAATTGTACCCAAGCTTTGAAATTGAGGAAAAATTCTCATTATACCTCCGAATTTTCATGAATTATTCTCTGTACCACCATGGAACTAATAGTGGTGCCACCATGGTGCCATGATACCATAAACCGCTTATTTCGTGGTTTTTTTTTTGTGTTTCACCTTGAATACGGATGTGAACTTCGACGGACTACCTACCAAAACTAACAGATGAAAGTTCAATGTTACGACGTATTTCCGCTTTGGTGCCAGACTGGCACCATTGTTGGCGTTGGGGAGGTGGGGGGGGGGGGTAACTCGAATTCGCATGTTGGGTATCGTAGATCATGGATTTTAAAATGCTCTTCAGATTCGATGCTCCCATGCCGCTAGAAATGTTAAGGTGGATAATGGTGGGGGGGGGGGGGGGGGTCAGTATTTCTTGCCTAAAGTAATGAATAAATTACATCGAGTGAAACAGTTTTATCGCTTACCAACTGGTTTAACTGATCTAATGCTTATCCAATGGGACGTCCCCTGGAATGCATGCATTACTAAACAATATGTTTTTCATTCGAAAACTAACGAATTGGCGATTACACAAGTTCTTAGCACAACATAATTAAAGTTTGACTCGACCTTTACAATTCATTCCAAGATGTATTTCAATGCTATCTGTTTTAAATCGATACTACCCACTTACAGATGACGATCCATTAGAAATTTCCCGAATTGACTCATTTTGAGCTTCAAAAATTAATGAGCGAATTTTCAAAGAAATCGTTCAGTTGAAGTTATGGCTAAGAAAAGGAACAATGGTATTGCAATTTAACTTGTAACTCATATTTCGAGGAAATATACAACGTTCATTAACTGCGTTTTTTAGGACGTCCCACAGTAAGACTTGGGCGTCCTTATGCGATCGATCTGGGGTGAAGTTGGACAACACTCAACAGAAAAAAAATAACCACACAGTAATCCGTTTTAGACCATTCTGAATCCAAATCCGCGAAAAAAAACCATAGCTGTATGTCTGTGTGTGTGTGTGTGTGTATGTGTGTGTGTAACAAAATCTTGTGTACTCTGCACAGGCCTTAGTTCTCAACCGAATTTCCTGGTTCTTTTTTTGTTCGTCGCGGAAAACTATCTAGTTGTGCACTACGTCGCCGGAATTTTGAATTTTGCCTTTTAAGGGGAGGAAAGGGGGGGTTAATGCTCGAAAAACGTGCGTTTTTGGGCATAATCTTGTGTACTCTGCCCAGGCCTTAGTTCTCAAACGATTTTCGTGGTTCTTTTTTCGTTTGACGCGAAATACTATCTTGTTGTGCACTACGGCGCAGGAATTTTGGATTTTGCTTTTTAAGAGGGGGAAAGGGGGGGTTAATGCTTAAAAAACGTGCGTTTGCGTGCGTAATCTTGTAAACTCTGCCCAGGCCTCAATTTCCAACCGATTTGCGTGTTTCTTTTTTTGTTTGACTCAAATAACTTCCGAGTTGTACATGATTTTACCAGAGTACCAAAATTCGCAAGGGGAGGGGGTGAGTGGGGAATAATATTCACAAAATATCCGATTTTTTCAATATTTCGGTTCCTTTACTGCTTACTAATTGTACCCAAGCTTTGAAATTGATGAAAAATTCTCATTATACCTCCGGATTTTCATGAATTATTCTCTGTACCACCATGGAACTAATATTGGTGCCACCATGGTGCCAGGACATGGTGCCATGATGCCATAAACCGCTTATTTCGTGTTTTTTTTTGTTGTGTTTCACCTTGAATACGGATGTGAATTTGACGGACTGCCTACCAAAACTAACAGATGAAAGTTCAATGTTACGACGTATTTCCGCTTTGGTGCCAGACTGGCACCATTTTTGGCGTTGGGGAGGTGGTGTGGGGGGGGGGGGGTGAACTCGAATTCGCATGTTGGGTATCGTAGATCATGGATTTTAAAATGCTCTTCAGATTCGAGGCTCCCATGCCGCTAGAAATGTTAAGGTGGATAATGGTGGGGGGGGGGGGTCAGTATTTCTTGCCCAAAGTAATAAATAAATTACATCGAGTGAAACAGTTTTATCACTTAACAACTGGTTAAACTGATCTAATGCTTATCCAATGGGACGTCCCCTGGAATGCATGCATTACTAAGCAATATGTTTTACCTGTCAACCATGTTATCGCGGAAGTTAACAATCAAGATTATTCCGAGAGAAAGTTCCTACCAGCAAAATATCGTTATCATTTCAATACGAAAATCGATTCGTATTTGTAAGGGAAGCATAAGTGAGTGACATGAAATTCTATTTGATCAGGTGAAATTTTGCTCACTTCTGACAGCGAAGGTTCTTGTGTGATTCCTATTCGTATTTCTCAATCTGGATCATTCGTCCAAGAGTAACTGAAACAACTAAGCTTGTGAGAGAAATGTCAACATCCAAGAACTTAGAAGGGATTGGTGGAATGGAAAGGGCACTCGGCTCATGGGTTCTCAGGGACCACGTGATCTGATTAATTCCACAATACATGGATATTTATTGATTGTTGTTCGTCTTTTTGGCACCATTCGATTCAAAATTTTGAACACTATCTTAAATTGATGAAAAAACGGCTTGAACATTTATTAATTAGTTGATTAATTATGCTCATTACCGAACGGTTTGTTCCATAGAGCTCTCAGAGGATTTGAGGAATATGGTGCGTAAGACAGACGGACGGAAACAGTTTTATTCGATTTTTAGATTCTACATACCTTGCAACGTAAAAAATCACATTTTGAGGTGGAGGGAAGAGGGCTTAACATTTTTGATTGCTCGATTCCAAAGATTAATAATTATTATTGAAAATTTTAAACCAAAATGACATGGTACTTCCTCAAGATACCTGCTGACGAAATTACATTGGGTAAAACTATTTGTCATGTAGAAAAGTAAATACAAATTTTTGTTTTGAAGGCTTACTGGTTGAAATTTAACTAATCCTTATCCAATGGTACGTCCTCTGGAATGCATGCAATACATGCATGCACATGCACTATCTATATTCTTAAGTAGGGCTAATTTCTAAGTAATCTCAGAGTCAGTAAAATCCTGTCAATTTTATCGGTTGTCATTAAAATTTAGTCAAAGTAAAGCAGAGTCAGTACATGTCGTTACAGGAAGTAATACGGAATTTCTGAGAAATGTCGCATCACTTCTCGGATTGCTTCAGTTCCCCAGTTGCAATTTCATAGCTCACATTCCGCAACTGTTGGAACAAAGGATTTCCAGGGAGATTGTTCTCTGCTATCCAGCTCGCAGGTTCAGTACGTGGAGTGATCTATGCTCATCTATTTTCTTCGTCCGATGCCCTTGATCGAATGCGGCAGCGACGTAGCAATCTATGGGATCGTGGAAGAAAAAAAGAGAAGCGCAATCTCGCCGCCGTTTTCATGGTTAATATACAACATTTTTTCATGTAGGTAGAAAAGGTGCTTCGAAGAATCCGGTTCACAAGCAACAAAGGGCTATTTCCACACTGCCACCGAGCTAATCTGGCGAAGGAAACACGCTCTGCACATTTTTGTTGGTGTTACCACCTCTTTGTCATTTACCTTCTTTGTATCTATAAAACTCTACAAATTGTTAAACAACGGCTTATAATTTTCAATTTTTTTGATTTTTTATAATTTTCAATGATGAACCTTTGGATTCGAACATGAAAAAAAAGTATCCACCTCAAAATTTGAAGGTTTACGTTTCAAGGTATGTAGAATCCAAAAATCTAATTAAAAAAATTTGTCCGTACGACTTTCCTTAGTTACCTTGGACCGATATTGATGAAATTTGGTACACCTATCGGGTTGATGTCAGCCTCTTCTTAGGGGTGATGAATAGTGGTTGTAATTTTCAAAAACTCGAAAACTCTCGAAATAAAGTTTTTTTTTACCAATTTGAAATAGTATAGAATTTTTAGAATTGATTGAAACCACCAAAAGCTAAAGCTCTGTAGAACAAACCGTTGGGTCCCAATGAGAACTATGGGACTTACGATAAATCAGAATCACGAGTGTGAATCGCAAAAGAGGCCCAATCCCCATTCAATTTTAGGCTGATCAAAATGCGATCGTCGATGCTCGCTCATTATGGGTACTAAAAACTGAATCTTCACAGCATCCTCGCGACAGGATGACGAGTTTTTATGGGGAGGATTATACGCTAGAAAGAGGAATGCCAGCGGTCAACCGTCCCGTCGTTCATCTTCTCTTTTGCCTCTCAGATTCCATCTCACTACTGGAACCACAAGACTCCTAGTTTACATTCAGGCTGGAAATAATTTTTAGAAAAAAGAGTCTTGTGAAATTCTTTCTAGTGGTTTCCATTTTGATTATTTCTGGATGATATTAATAGACTATTATAGTATTGATTCCTGGTTATATTCCTCAAAAATGAAGTTTCTGATGTGATTTAATTCAAATGGATGATTCCAAGCGTCTTAATGCTGTGTTCAAGCTGTGTTCTGAAAAGACAAATCATTCAAATCCTCCCTGTTTCTCCGTATACGTACTTTGAGACCTCTGTTGGTGATTCGGTGTGAAAAGTCCTGAAGCTCAGGTCTTCTATACCATTACCTACCCAACTATTTATGAATGACGAAGAAGCTATGTGCTACACCCACTTGGTAGAATACCCTCTCATCACCTAGTTGTACAATATACTACTATTCAGTTCTGGCAATCTACTATACCATTAAGTACCCAACTATGTTATGGATGACGATGAAGCTATCTGCTACACCCACTTGGTAGGATACCCTCTTCATCTAACTGTATATCCCTCATATTTGGTAGGAAAACTCACATACTTGAGCATTCATAAACACGTTTTATATGGCTCATGCAGGTTCTGAGCGAATAGCCCACTATAATTTACCCCTTTCTCATCCCCGCAGCACCTTTTAGTTATCGGAACCCCACTCATATAGCATACCTATCATTTTAAAGCTTATTTTTGTATTTTAATTAATTTTTTATTTTTTAGTGATTTTTAATTTATTTTTAAAATTAAATTGTTAAATCATTCGTTTTAATTACCTACCAGCATTATAGGTCGATCGTTCGTTTGAAGGTGAAGATTCGTAGCTGCGCTCCCACAAGGAGGAGTTCGGGACAGCGCGTCTTGAAATAGGCCGATCTTGGACGGAGTTCAGGAATTCAGGCTGTGCCGGTGGGGACAGTGGAAGCCCGTTACGTCCCGACTATCCGTAAATACGATTAACTACGACCCCCCATTTCCGTACATCACTTCATAATTTATTATGAGACGTCTGGTTGGTTTGAGAGGCTGCCACTAAGGAAAGCTTCACCAAGATTGATGTCGGTCGAGCAACGTCCTGTCATTCATAAATTCAACTAGCAAGGAAAAATCGGTACCAGAAATCAAAAACGTCTGCCAAGAGGTGTGGCACATAGCTTCCTCGTATCCATAACCCGATTGTATAGATGATCCGATGCATAGCTGTTAATCTCAAAACATCAAAACAAGTTAATCTGTAACATCCCTGAAAATTTCATTGAAATCGGATGAAAAATGTAGAAGTTATGGCCGTTACTAGGAAATTCACGTTTGCGCATGCGCAGTGGCTACTATCAGTCCGAAGGTAGTGAGTTTCATAGGGGTCTATCTTAATACTAATTTTTAATATCCCTGAAAATTTCATTGAAATCGGATGGAAAATGTAGAAGTTATGGCCGTTACAAGGAATTCACGTTTGCGCATGCGCAGTCGCTTCTATCAGTCCGGGGATGATGATGCTCATAGGGGACCGTCTACACACCAACCCGCATAATCCCTGAAAATTTCATTGAAATCGGATGGAAAATGTAGAAGTTATGGCCGTTACAAGGAATTCACGTTTGCGCATGCGCAGTGGCTTGTATCAGTCCGGGGATGATGATTTTCATAGGGGACCGTCTACACACCAACCCGCACAATCCCTGAACATTTCATAGAAATCGGACTGTAATTTCGTATAGTTATGCGCGTTACAAGGATTTCATCACAGACAGACAGACACGGATCCAAAATTGTTCAGGAAGGTCTGAAACGTAAAACGCGAGTAGAAATTTTGATTTTGGGCTCTTGGAAGAAATTATTTTGTTTTTCAAATTACATAGAACCTGGTCGGTCGCTAGGCAAGATTTCTGACGATTTCGTTGAAAACGGGTGGAAAATATATACTTAAACTACTTATTTCTGTTACAAGTTGATACGTTTGCGCATGAGCGATGGTTAAGTACCATAAACTTGGGAGCCATTATTTTCATTGGGGACGAGCACAGTGGCTACTATCAGTCCGAAGGTGGTGATTTTCATAGGGGACCATTTAAATACTAATCTGTAACATCCCTGAAAATTTCATTGTATTTCAGATGGAAAATGTAGAAGTTATGGCTGTTACAAGGAAATTTACGTTTTGAGTGTTTCTTTTCTTTTGCTCGACTCATAAATCTTCCAAATTGCACACTATTACACCAGAGTATCAAAATTCGCAAGAGGAGGGGGAGAGTGGGGGATTATATTCACAAAATATCCGATTTTTCAATATATCGGTTCCATTAAAGCTTACTCATTGTATCCAAGCTTTGAAATTGAGGAAAAATTCTCATTATACCTCCGGATTTTCATGAATTATTCTCTGTCCAACCATGGAACTAATAGTGGTGCCACCATGGTGCCAGGGCACCATAAACCGCACATTTCATGGGTTTTTAAAAGTTTTTTTCGTATTTCACCTTGAATACGGAAATGAACTTTGACGGACTGCCTACCAAAACAAATGGATGAAAGTTCAACGTTACGAAGTATTACCGCTTTGGTGCCAGACTGGCACCATTGGTGAGGGAAGGGGGGGGGGGGTGAACTCGAATTCGCATGTTGGGTGTCGTAGATCATGGTTTTTAAAATGCTCTACAAATTCGAGGCTCCCATGCCGCTAGAAATGATATGGTGGATAAGGGTGAGGGGAGGGGGTCACTATTTCTTGCCTATAACACTTAATAAATTACATCGAGTGAACAGTTTCGCTTACCAACTGGTATTATTCGACCTAATGCTTATCTAATGGGACGTCCCTTGGAATGCATGTATTACTAAACAATATGTTTGTTCCCTTGAATGGTGGTGTATCCACCTTTTGGTGTCCTGCCCCTCCCTCCATGTTAGCCCTCTGAATTTCTTGATCCAATCACATACATCTACTCACTTAATTTTTCATCAGAATTTGATGTAATTTTCTAGGATTGTCCAGATTAGCGTGTAGATAGTCCCCTATGAGGGTAGTGGAAGGTACTTAGAGATTGGTGTTTTGAGATTAACTACTATGCATCGGATCATCTATATAATCGGGTTATGGATACGAGGAAGCTATGTGCCACACCCACTTGGCAGACTTTTTTCTGTGCTCGCCTGCAAAGAACACGGCTTTGCCATTGCCACTTGTTGGAATTGTATAGTAGTGACACTCGATAAGACATCCAATATTATATTAAATGTGTTTATCTTACTTCCGGTTGATACCACGCAGTGAACAAACATTCTTTAAAATCTCATTCTTGCTAGAACTTTCGTTCGTGTATGTAGTATTCTTGTATCATAATACAGTTTGCCATTGCTACTCTTCATTACTTCTTCATAGCTTCAACTTATACATTCCTCTAGGCTTATGGGCCCAGCACGCTTCTACGGTGTGGCATGCTACCTAAGAAAAAATAATTTTCGCATTTCGGTCAGCTAAAAATTGAACGGAGATTAGGCCTCTTTTGCGATTAACTAAGGATTCAACGTACCTTGAAACGTAAACAAACAAACTTTGAGGGGGAAATGTTAATAAAAATAATAAAACAAAAAAGTTTTCAAAATCAAAATTTCCACCCGCGTTTTACGTTTTAGACCTTCCTAAACCTCTCATGAAATCCTTGAAACGGGCAGAACTATACGAAGTTATCGTCCGATTTCAATGAAATTTTCAAGGATTGTGAGGATTGGGATGTAGATAGTACAGTGTGTAGTGTGTAGTGGTTATGAGGATAGTGCAAGGCAATTGGAGATTAATGTTTTGAAATTAGCTACTATGCATCGGATCATCCACACAACCGGGTTATGAATACGAGGTAGCTAGGTAGGTGTGATACTACTACTTGGCAGACTTTTTTGACTTGCTTTATTTCGATAGAGAGAAAGCAAAATTAACAACATTGGTCTTCTTGACCAATGTTTAAGGTCTAAAAATATGATCTAGTGGATTGGTACGATCACAAAGAAACTGATAGTGTTGAACTCCTGTTCTTGAACTTGGCCGCAGAGCTGAGGACAAAGGACCGTTAGACGACCACTACAGAACATAAGACCGGTTCTCTTGTGATAGTCAACCCGTACCATCAGATTATCTCGGATCTGAAAGTGAACTCCAAGTCACCCAAGGCTAAGAAAGGTCATGCGTAGATATCAGGAAGAGGTCGAAGTAGAACATAATAAATACCGTTGATATCTATTAAAACCTAAAGGTGGTTCCCAACATAATCATGCCGCGGATCACTTGCAATAATATACGAGTACAGGGTGTTCCATAAGTTATCTACCAAACTTCGGGAGTAGTTTCTACAACTAATTTGCAACAAAAAATGCCTCTTGGAGTTTTCTTTAACCCCTTAAAATCCGAATTTTTTGACTTTCAAGATTTTTTCGTGTTTTCGATCTTACGCTATTAAAACGGTCACTACCCCCTCAAATTAAACTCAAAAATTAATAAAAATAAGGATACCGTTGGAAAGAGCGTAAAAATTTCTCAATAGATGAGCCGTTGGCCAGTCGAGAAAAACTGAACGCTAGAGTCGTATTTTTACCTCAAACTTAAACATTTGTCAATTTCTGTTTTTTTGTTGAAAGTTTGATGATTTTTCCTCATTAGAACAAGATATTTGCCAGAGGGACTCAAAAGCTTGAAAACTGCTCCATTTTATTAGCTTTCTAACCGTATAATCAACAAATATTTTACAATCGAATTTAAGAGAGGAATGTATGTTTGAACTCGGAAAAACGTGCATTTTGGTTTATTATTTTCAATAATGAACCTTTGGAATCGACCAAGAAAAAAAATGTTTAAACCCCCTCAAAATTTGTTGGTTTACGTTTCAAGGATTTCAAATCGAATATCAATTTGGCCGTCCGCCGTACGCGGCACTTTCCTTAGTATTTTGATGAAATTTGGTATATGGGCTCGAATTGGGGTCTGGTTGTGCCCCGATTTTTCAACGGAATCGACGGTTTGACGGGGAGACTCGGTGCTTTGGAGGAGCCGCGGCGGAGCAGACCCGTCAAACCGTCGATTTCGTAGAAAAACATATATTGTAAATAATGCATGCATTCCATGGGACGTCCCATTGGATAAGCATTAGGTCAAATTATACCGGTAGGTAAGCAATAAAACTGTTTCACTCAATGTAATTAATATTGTATTTTAGGCAAGAAATAGTGGTCCCCCCCCCCCACCGATACCATAACATTCCTAGCGGCATGCGAGCCTCGAATTTGAAGAGCATTTAAAAATCCATGATCTACGAAACCCAACATGCGAATTCAAGTTCACAACCCTCCCTCCACTACACCAGAGGTATTACTGGCACCAAATCGGTATTACGTCGTAACGTTGAACTTTCATCTGTTAGTTTTGATGGTAGTACAGAGAACAATTCATAAAAATCCGGACGTACCTACTGAAAATCGAAAAAACCAACAATAGCCGTGTAGAACGTGAATATGGACTCCTAACATCTTCAAAGCATACCTGGTGCATACAGTATGTTGGTATGCTAAAATGAAAATCAAAACACCAAGAATCGTGTTAAAAAAAACTTTGTAAAAGAAATTGCAACACCATTGTTCCTTTTCTCAACCATACCTTCAACTGATAGATTTCTTTGAAAATTTGCTCATTAATTCATGCTGCATGAATGGACTTTTTGGATTCTACGTACCTTGAAACGTAAACCAACAAATTTCGAGGGGGGGTTAAAAAAAAATTTTCTTGGTCGATTCCAAAGGTTCGTTATTGAAAATAATAAACCAAAATGAGAAAACATAACTGAATAAACGGTTTTTCCCATTTTTGTTTATTATTTTCAATAATAAGCCTTTGGAATCGAGCAAGAAAAACAAAATTTTAACCCCCCCTCAAAATTTGATGTTTTACGTTTCAAGGTACGTAGAATACGAAAATCGAATGAAAACTCGGCGCTTTGCGCCTCGGCGGGGGGCTCCGCCCCCCTGCACCCCCGGTTTATTTCTTTTTCCATACTCTGTATGAAATCATAGGAACACAGAATGTGTTTTTGCGATACTAGTCATCCGTTAAATAAAAAACAACAATAATAAATGTGGAGTTGACATTAACATGACAACCAATAAACATATCACCAGATGTTTTTTCTGTCGCTTTTTCGTGACGATTTTTTTTTCGGTAGGTCATCGCAAAAACACATTCTGTGTTAAAATTTCCGTCCGTCCGCCGTACGCGGCACTTTCCTTAGCAACACTGGACCGATTTGGTTCAAACTTGGTATATGGGCTCCTGTTGGGATCTAGTTGTGCCGCGGAGCTTTTGGTTGATGTAGGTCACTTCTAAGGGGTGAAAATTAAGGGTTGAAATTTTCAAGAGTGCCCTAGCTCGAAAACTCTCGAAACAAAGGTATCGTTTTTTCACCAATTTTAAATAGTATTGAATTTTAAAAAATTTTTGAGACCACCCGGAGCTCTGTAGGACGAACCGTTCGGTCCCTACGAGTACTTGAAGGTTTTCCTTCGATAAAACAGAATCATGAGTGAGAATCGCAAAAGAGGTCTAATCTCCGTTCAAATTTTATCGGACTAAAATGCGATCGCTGTTCATTTCTTCGATTTGTATACAGTTTTGCCTTCTGCGTAACCAGTAATCAAATTTCCATATGAAGCTTTCTATTTTTCCAATCGAGTGTGAAGCGTTTAGTTCTTTCAAATAAACTTGATTGTGAAGGTGTGAAGCCAGTATGGTGTGGTAGGTAGTACCTAGCTGGTAGGTAAAAAAAAGTTGGTAGGTAAAAAAAAACGCTGCAAATCATTGCTAAAAGGTTTATTATTTTCTGTATAGATCACCCTTCTGTATAGATCACTGGTCCTCCATCAATAGCACCTACCCCCATCTGTATTCTCCCTTGACCTTCCTCTCAAGTTTCAGCTTCCTGCGTTAAATAGGATTGAAAATGGCTTCGGAGCTAACTCAGCTGATCAGTGATCCGGAGAGTGAAGAAGATCTCCTCGAATGCTGGAGACGCCTGGAAGAGCACTTCCATTCAATAGGAGTAAAAATGGTTTTGGAGCTCACTCAGCTGATCAGTGATCTGAAGAGTGAAGAAGATCTCCGCGAATACTGGAGACGCCTGAAAGAGCACTTCCATTCAATAGGAGTAAAAATGGCTTTGGAGCTCACTCAGCTGATCAGTGATCTGAAGAGTGAAGAAGATCTCCTCGAATGCTGGAGACGCCTGGAAGAGCACTTCCATTCAAAAGGATTGAAAATGGCTTCGGAGCTCACTCAGCTGATCAGTGATCTGAAGAGTGAGGAAGCCTTTGAGCAATGACTTGCAGCGTTTTTTACCCACCAACATTTTTTTTACCTACCAACTTTTTTTTACCTACCAGCTAGGTACTACCTACCACACCATACTGGCTTCACACCTTCACAATCAAGTTTATTAGAAAGAACTAAACGCTTCACACTCGATTGGAAAAATAGAAAGCTTCATATGGAAATTTGATTACTGGTTACGCAGAAGGCAAAACTGTACAGCGATAAATGAACAGCGATCGCATTTTAGTCCGATAAAATTTGAACGGCGATTAGACCTCTTTTGCGATTCACACTCATGATTCTGTTTTATCGAAGGAAAACCTTCAAGTACTCGTAGGGAACGAACGGTTTGTCCTACAGAGCTCCGGGTGGTCTCAAAAATTTTTAAAAATTCAATACTATTTAAAATTGGTGAAAAAACGATACCTTTATTTCGAGAGTTTTCGAGCTAGGGCACTCTTGAAAATTTCAACCCTTAATTTTCACCCCTTAGAAGTGATTGACATCAACCAAAAGCTCCGCGGCACAACTAGACCCCGAATGGAGCCCATATACCAAATTTGAACCAAATCGGTCCAGTGTTGCTAAGAAAAGTGCCGCGTACGGCGGACGGACGGAAATTTTAACACAGAATGTGTTTTTGCGATGACCTACCGAAAAAATTCAATTTCTCCCTTGCGAGGGAAAAACATTAAATCATGTTTAATGTTTTTCCCTCGCAAGGGAGAAATTAGATTGCCGATCACTCAGCTGATCAGTGACCACTTAGGCGCCTTCAGCATTCTCCATTGACCCTGCTTCTCAAATTTCAGCTTCCTGCGTTCAACAGGAGAGAAAATGGCCTTGGAGCTCACTCAGCTGATCAGTGACCATCTTGGTACAACTAGACCCCAAATGGAGCCGATATAACGTGGTAACTAAGAAATCGGTCCGTGGTAACTAAGAAAAAAAAACGTTGCAGATTTGCGTGTCGGAATTCACAGAATGACCCCCAGCCCTAAAACATTAAACATGTTAAAATCGTCACGAAAAAGCGACAGAAAAAACATCTGGTGATATGTTTATTGGTTGTCATGTTAATGTCAACTCCACATTTATTATTGTTGTTTTTTATTTAACGGATGACTAGCATCGCAAAAACACATTCTGTGTTCCTATGATTTCATACAGAGTATGGAAAAAGAAATAAACCGGGGGGTGCAGGGGGGCGGAGCCCCCCGCCGAGGCGCAAGGCGCCGAGTTTTTTATTCGATTTTCGTATTCTACGTACCTTGAAACGTAAAACATCAAATTTTGAGGGGGGTTAAAATTTTAACACAGAATGTGTTTTTGCGATGACCTACCGAAAAAAAATCGTCACGAAAAAGCGACAGAAAAAAACCGTTACGCGCCTTTTATAATGATTTTCACGTGCAACCAAGCCGTTGGTAAGGAAATAGAACTCCTGCAGTGTTCATTGCACAGAAATTGTTCACCATTCGTTGGAAAGCTCTCAATTTATATAGTATTTTTCTTGTAGTTACATATTTATTTATATAACATTTATAGGGTTTTAGACCAAATAAAATGTCTAACAATTATTTATTTTATTATTGCCAAAGACTCCACATTTATTATTGTTGTTTTTTATTTAACGGATGACTAGCATCGCAAAAACACATTCTGTGTTCCTATAATTTCATACAGAGTATGGAAAAATAAATAAACCGGGGGGTGCAGGGGGACGGTTTTTTCTGTCGCTTTTTCGTGACGAGTTTTTTTCTTGCTCTTTTCCAAAGGCTTATTATTGAAAATAATAAACCAAAATGTTGGTGGGTAAAAAACGCTGCAAATCATTGCTCAAAGGCTTCTTTACTCTTCAGATCACTGATCAGCTGAGTGAGCTCCGAAGCCATTTTCAATCCTATTGAACGCAGGAAGCTGATATTTGAGAGGGAAGGTCAAGGGAGAATACAGATGGTGGTAGGTGCTATTGGTGGAGAACCAGTGATCTATACGGAAGGGTGATCTATACAGAAAATAATAAACCTTTGAGCAATGATTTGCAGCGTTTTTTAATGGCAATAGTTGTTTGATTTTGATTCCAGCGGTAATCTTTCAGTTTTTCAATCCCCTAGGCCCATGCACGAATGAATTTTGTAGAGTCCTTGAGATTTTAAAATGTAGCTACAACTTTTAAAGTTTTTGCCCCTACAATGTAGGGAAATAGTAACCCGGAACAAGGAACGAACGGCGACCGACTGAGACCCCCTTAGCACTTAAAAAACGTCTGCCAAGTGGGTGTGGCACATAGCTTCCTCGTATCCATAACCCGATTATATAGATGATCCGATGCATAGTAGTTAATCTCAAAACACCAATCTCTAAGTATCTTTCAATAACCTCATAGGGGACCATCTACACGCTAATCTGGTCAATCCTAGAAAATTTCATCAAATATGGATGAAAAATGTAAATGTTATGGCTGTTAAAAGGATTTTACGTATGCGCATGCGCAGAGGCTTCTGTAAATTTTAAGGCCTTGATTTTCATTGGGGACCATCTACAACCTAATCCGCGTAATCCCTAAAAATGTCATCGAAATCGGGTAGAAAATGTGGAAGTTATGCATGTTAGGAGGAATTCACGTTTGCGCATGAGCAGCGGCTACTATCAGTCCGGGGATGGTGATTTTTATAGGGGACCATCTACAACCTAATCTGCGTAATCCCTCAAAATTTCATCGAAATCTGGTAGAATATGTGGAAGTTATGGCCGTTTTTTTTTTTTTTTTTTTTTATATATATATTTTTTTTTATAGAACTCCCCTCAAAGACAAAATGTCTTTTTTGACGGAGGGGGCACGCCATAAAAATAAAATAAATAAATAAATAAAATAATGGGGAGGACGCCCAGGACTCACCCGACGCCGGCCCTAGGGATGAAGGGAAGTGCCTCTATAAAACGACCACCAGTTCAAATATGAGCCGAGCAGGACACGGGTGGTGATACCACGGAGTACGCCTACTGAGATGCCCAACTCACGCAACTCCGTGGCACTTTTCCCGCACCACACCCCGCGCCATGATAAGGTAGCAGCCATCACCCTGATGTTGTTGGGTGCCACTCCTTTTAGCTCCGACACCGCTTGCCGTAAATCATTTCTATCATACTTCCTTATCTTAGCCCGCCAAGTCTGCTCCATGTCCAAGCTGCCATTGACAACTTGGACATCCAGGATAATGCAAGACTGGTCGGGCTTGACGGCAACGATGTCGGGCTTCTTACCCTGGTCACTTGGCATGTGATACAATCTCTCTCTCTCAACATCCCAGCCGCTAGATGACAGAGCACCTGCTATCTACTTGGCGACCGCATCATGACGTAAAATGCGGCCCCCATGAGTCCGAGGACATTGCTGCACTACATGATACAGATGTTCATTTCCACTCCGACAGGCGCGGCAAAGGGGTAGAGTTGTCCCACGACTACCCCTCGAACACCGTACCGCAGTTGGCAGAGTTGCCATGCGGACGGCGTGGAAGTGTCGGTAGTCGCGGGCCCCAATGCCCTCCGAAGCCCAATCTACCCATTGGGAAGAGACAGGGCTTTCGGAGCACTGTCGGAGTTCTTTACCATCTACTGACTCATGCAGCGCAGCAGCGAACTCAGCAGACGAACTGGGTTTTGGAGCAGATGGTGTTGCTCGGTCGCACCATGCTAACTGCTGCCTGACAAAATCAAGATCAGCAGCCGCACGGGCGACCTCCCAGCTCGACCCTTGAAGGGCTAGCAGGCGCTGGCGGCGCAGTGAAGGGATACATGCTGAGAGAGACACAACACCAAGCCCACCGGATTTTACCGGTGCGTGAACATAGGCACTTGGGACACCAGGTGGGAACCTCAGCCAAGAGCGCACAGCAGAGCGAACTTGTCGATCTAACTCTTGCAGCCTCCCCGCCGTAAGCCTGCCAAAGACTAACCCATAGGTCAGCTTTGGCAGTAAGTACGAGCGGAGGAGGCGCAGCTTCTGCTGTGGCTTCAATGGAGCCTTGGTAACGCGATCTAGCGCTCTACCAAGGTCCACACGGCTGGCACTAATGGTGGCCACCCCCATGAAGTCGACTCCAAGGTACCGCCAAACCTCCAACACGGATCGAGATGGGATGGGGGATTGTCCTATGACAAAACCCCCATCCACAACTTTCACCTTATGTTGGCGACCCGACGGGACCAAGGAGACCGACCCACACTTATCGGGGTTAACCACAAGTCCACACCTGGCTAGCTGCTTAGCAAATGCATTGAGGGCGATCTGCAAACCCTCACGGGTTTCTGCGAGTAGGATAACATCATCGGCAAAAGCCAATGCTCCTACTCGCACCCCAGGGGCGAGATCAAACCCTACTTCTGTGGGCAGCTTACCCAAGGCCGTGTCCACGACCAGGTTGAAGAGGAGTGGTGATAGGGGATCCCCCTGGCGTACCCCACGCCCGATCCGTACATCCCCTGACACCTCACCTCCTGCCTCCAGGACCGTCACGCCTTCGTGGTACAGACAGGCCACATACTCAATTAACCGAGATGGGGCCCCGACACCACGAAGGCAATCGGTCAGGGCAAAGTGACTGACTGTATCAAAGGCCTTAGCGACGTCCAGAGCAGCCAGATGGAGTTGGCGGCGCTTCATACGGGCCAGCGAGATGACAGTTTGGAGAACTGTAAGGTTCTCCGCCGTGCCATCTGCTGGCCGAAACGCTCTCTGGACGTCACCAATGATACCAGCCACCTGGAGGCGAGATGCCAGTACTTTCTGGAAGTGGCGGAAGACTACCGAGGACACAGAGATCGGTCGATAGCCTCCAGGCCCACTTCCCCCTTTCTTTGGGATGAACACCGTTCGGGTACGGGTTAACGCTTTCGGGGGTCTTCCCGCAAGGAGGAGTAGGTTGAGGAGGAGCAGCTTAATCGTCCTTGTGCTTATTCCAGCGACGGGCGGAAATACCAATCAGGTCCAGCGGAAGTGGAGTTCTTGACACGGCACTTATGTGCCTCGTCAGAGAGCACCGGCGAACACATGATGCTGCGTAAGGAATCCCTGGTAGAGACTGGGGGAACCACACGCTCCCCAGGGTCATGACTGGGAGCACTCAGAAGTGGCTCCCAGAAATCCACAACTCCTGGAGAGGGGGTTGAACTTGATTTTCCCCAGGCTCTTCCAGTACCTCCGTAGCCACACGCGCCGGATGCTTCCTCCACAAACTCTGAACCCGGGTGGTACTCCGCCGTCTTGCTTGTTTAGCTGCTCTGCGACCCTCCACGCAACACCACTCTAGGAGGAGGTCCCCCCTGGTGATGCGTCACGGTCGCGTCCCCAACCCGCGGGAAGATTCTCCCTAAATAGGCTGCCACCTCATTTTCCAGGTTATCCAGCCCTTCAGCAGCCCGCCTCGCCAGATCCTGCAGGTAGGTGCTTTCATAGCCTTCAATACGACCTACCTGCCCCCCGAGCCTCAAGACTTCGGTCTTCAGATCGGCAAGAAGACCGGAGGTCCCGGGGGAAGGATGCTGAATGGCAGGCTGCTGCTCCACGTCAGCAACAGGAGATGCGGGAGAAGCCCCACTGCTATTTGCCAGGATAACTTCCTGGACAAGCTGCTTATAGTGGGGCTTCAGGCGGATGTTCTTGATGGCAATGACTGTGCGCATGGGAAAACGTTCGCTTAAATAAACATTGATATTACGTACCCCATTGCGCACAGCCACCGCCTCATCTGCCGCCATCCTGCGCAATTCCTCGGAAGCATACCTGTGCTGTATTCGTTCAATATCAATAGCAGCATTAGCAGCAACAGGATGCTTCCGTCTGACGTGGAGACCAAGGCCGGACCTGGTAGTGAAAAGCTCGCTCACAATGGGCACACTGGTGGTTCAAAGAGGCAGTGGAAGAGGAAGAGGGTAGGGATGATGAGGAAGAGGAGGAAGGTGAGGATGGCCGACGCCCCTGCCTGGGGCGCTCTCTGAGCGCCTCCCCTAGAACCCCGCGGGCCAATGGGCAGGCGGGGGGTTATGAGGCTCTTCGTTTGTTTCATCCATAACGGGGGGGGGGGGGGGCGCTTGTTGAGAAGGGCCAGGGAACCCTTTGACAGGGGTTCCCTCCCTATTCGCCAGAGGGTCATTCAGCCACCCCTGGGATTTCAAGAGGGGTTCACCAGGGAAACCTAATAGGACCACCTCTATCTATCCCAGGGGGCCCGGGTTGCGCGACGGGGACGCATGACCTTGACTTGGGTAGGGATAAGAAGGGCTCCAAGAAGATAAAAACACCCTCTATTACCCTACCCCC
>CM019171.2:24968841-24995800 GCA_009739505.2 Apolygus lucorum
ACCTGCAATCTATACTTAAAAAACGCTTAATGAAAAAAAAATATTTTAATTAAAAAAAATAAAAATAAATAAAATTTTTGAAAAAAAGTTGATTTTTCTTTTCTCATTAATTACTTCTTCTCGAAGTTGCTGAGTAATGGTTATAGAACTCAATCTCACTTTGCTCAATGGGAAATAAAGTCAACTTGAAAGTGGAATGAACCAGCAGAAAGGAACCGTTCTATGAACCAGCAGAAAGGAACCGTCCTATGAACCGTTCTATAACCAGCAGAAAGGAACCGTTCTATGAACTACACCCCCTTCCCCCCGCCATAAGAGCGAGGAACAAAGGCTCCTTAGGCGAAAGCGCGTTTTCGCCTGACATGCCATTCATCAGAAAAAGAATCCATTGATAAAGAATAGGCTAAGATAGACGATCCCCTCCCACTAGTTAGCGATGGAGCTTGGAGGGGAGTTTCGCCTTTCCATCCGATTTCGCCCTCCCCTCTAAGCCACCAGAGTTGACAACCCTACTGATAAATCCGTATATCTACGAATTTTTGGTTCTCATCCTAAATAACCGATTTTTCACTCAAAATCAAGGGATTTTTTGACTTGATTCATTTTTGAACTCTCGAGCTTTGTATAGTATTTATAAAACGTAAGGATTTTCACTCTTAATCTCGGATTTTTCAAGGGTTAATTAGGCTTGAGTATGGAGAATCTACCCATAGGGTTGGCAACTCTGTACTTCATGCCTTCTTCGTATTTACCCTTCCGCTCCTTTCTTATCAGAACTCGGTCTGAACTTTTGCCCTTTGCCTTCGACTGTTTACCTTCCGTTTAATTTTCTCGGGTGGCATTCGCGTTTGTGATCGTGATATCGTGAGTGGATGTTATTTTAGCCCTGCTTGATCAGCCATTCTCGCGATGGAAAGAAGAAGATAAGCAAATCTTGGTGAGAAATGGTCGGCCAATTCCTGCAGGTTAATTTTATCTAGTAACGACCACAAACAAGGTAAAACCTATACTCGTACTTTCACTAGATCCTGGCTCGATAAATACAAATGGATTTGTATAAGTTCTTCCAAAAATGCATTATTCTGTTGGCCGTGTTTATTGCTGAATAATTGTAAAAGTCCGTGGAATTCTTGTGGCTATTCTGACCTCAAAAAATGTATCTACTGCCATAAAAAAACACATGACTCGAAAGATCATTTAGGTGCCACAGTTTGTCTGAAAAGACTCGAAAATAACTGTTCAACCGTTGCCGAAATGCTTGATGTCATCATAAAAATCAGCAAGGCTGCATTTAATGATAAAGTTAGTCTGAATCGTAGGGTAATGGCAAATATAATAGACACAGTTATCTTCTTGGAAAAACTGAGCAGCCTTTCAGGGGTCATGATGAATCAACAACATCTTTGAACAAAGGTAATTACGTTGAGACATTACAAACTCTTATTGATCACAATTCAGCTGATGTGAAAATTCATTACAATTCTATGAAGTCCATTTTTTCTGGAAATTCCAAAACTATACAGAATGAAATTATTGAAGTTTTTAAACACAGTCTTGCAGGAATCAATAACATGTGCTATTGATGGGGCTCCATTCTTTTCTATTCAAGTAGATGACACTACTGATATCACCCAAAAATGCCAATGTACCATGATTGTTAGATTCGTTAATCCTATTGGTGAAATTGTTGAACATTTTCTGGGCTTCGTTGATGTTAGTACAGGCCGAGGATGCTCAGAGTATGTTTGTACATCTCAACAATCAACTTTCGAAGTACATTTATAAGGATAAGCTTGTTGCCCAGTGTTACGACGGTGCTAGTGTGATGTCTGGTCATCTGAATGGTCTGCAGAGTAAAGTGAAAGAAGTTGTCCCACAAGCATTGTTTGTTCACTGCTATGCTCATCGACTTAATCTCGTACTTCAAGACAGCTGTAAAGGAATTCGCGAATGCCGTATATTTTTTTGCTACCCCTTTCTGGAATTTCCACTTATTTTCATGGTTCGTCAACAAGGACACAGGTAGTTGATAGAATTGTTGGCAGGAGAGTACCACAAGTCGGAGCGACCAGGTGGTGCTCTAGGTCCAGAGTCATATCATTGATAACATCAGAGTGGGAAAGTTTCATACTAGTTTTTCAGGAATTAATCCAAGATCCGTCCTCCACGAATGAAACCACTCTTGGAGCAGATGGATTTTTGGGAAAATTTAATGATTTTGATTTTGCATTTATGGCACAAATTTTCAATGACATATTCATCCATACTGATATTCTTTTTGATGTGCTTCAGAAAAAATCTCTGGATGTCACGTACTGTTTGAGAAAATTAATGAAACCAAAATTTTGATTGAAATTAAGAGAAGTGAAGACCATTTTCAAAAATTCTATGACCTGATATCTCAAACCTTAGATATTCCTTGCAAAAGAGGAGTGTCAAATCCAGAATCGCATAAATTTAATTTAAAACGTTTATATTTTGAAATTATTGATTTTATTACTCTCAAATCTTTAAGGTTGGGTGATATGAATAAGCTGAAGTTTTTTGAATTGGCAGATACTTCCTCTTTTTCAAAATACTGTGATAACTTCCCTTCTGACGCATTGAAAGCACTTAGCACTGCCTATCCTTCTTTATTCTTAGATCTAACTAAATTGAAAAATGAGTTATCATTCATCTATCACGATAAAGACATGAACAAACTGTCCCCACAAATATTCTGAAATATCTGGTTGAAAAGGATTTACAAGGCGTACTTAGCGAGGGTCACAAATTCTTTTCATTGATTTTAACAATACCATCTTCCTCGTCGTCCGCAGAGCGAAGCTTCTCATGCTTGAAACGGGTAAAAACGTATTTGAGAAATACGATGGGCCAAGAAAGACTTAGTGCATTGGCGACGTTTTCCATAGAAAAGAGATTATTGATGGATTTAAAAGCGAATGGGGCTCTTCATGAAGTAGTTATAGAGAATTATGCTAATCTTAAAGACAGAAAGATAGATCTCATCTTCAAACTCTAGTCATGAAGTAGTTATAGAGAAGTATGCCTATCTTAAAGGCAGAAAGATTGATCTCATCTTCTAACTCTAGTCATGAAGTAGTTATAGAGAAGTATGCCTATCTTAAAGATTGGAAGATTGGACTCATCTACTAACAAAGCCTGTAGGACAACGCCTCTCTTGTAGGATGGGTGCTACCACATATATATATAATATTACCTAGATCAGATCCCAATTCAGATGCATGCCATATCTAGTATGTACGATGGTATCTCTGATCTTATAGGATCATTAGGTATTTAACCCCTACTAAGAGGAATATTTAAGAGTGTTTGAGTTATTGGAAGTATAATAATGAAGTCAATAGACTGAAGGAGGTCTGATAACACAGTCTGAAAAAAACATTATGCTGTGATAATGCAAATTACCTAGTTTACCAAAGTCACCTAATTTCAAACAAGTAAGCTACTGACGGGACCAAACGTACCTTCCTTCAGTTTCCTATAAAATGGTTAATCTGTCTTTTGGTAAGATCCACATGGATGGGTGGTTGGGGTGGATCGGGTGGGACACGGATCTGGTGCGCCTCCCCGGGGCGTGTCCTGGTTACTGGCCCTTTATACATTGAAAGGGCTTGCTGAGCACCAGATGTATCATTGATTAACATAAATAAATTAGTGATCAATAAATTCATGAAATTATTGTCAGTTCATTGAAATTGCATCGTTGTCTGAGATTCAGTAGCTTTCTTGTTCCATGAGTCCATCTACCGACCCCCCCCCCCTTTTAAGCTTACGTTTGTCGCCTACCTGTAATGATCTATCAGAGCCGCCACTGTCATTTAAAGGTATTTTAACCCTGAATACAAATACGTACGTATGCCACCATCTGCCTGGTGCGTTCACCTTTAGCAACTCATCAAAGGTTGCCAATTTGACTACATTTCGACAATTATACCGTACGATGTTTGGACGAAAGAAGTAACCTTGCTACCTTTTGTAATAAATAGATGAGTTGAGATTTTTTTTTTAATTTCATCGATTTTTTCAGCTTTATGTATGGTACTAACTGTGTATAACAGTGAGAAGTATTGTAATGTAATATGTATGCATACATAAAAAAAAAGAAGTCTTCTGAAAAATAAGAGTGGAAAAGGTGAGAAGAAAATGCTAGAACTCAGTCATCCTCGCCAGTTTGAGTACATTCAGGCACCCACGCCTTACGAATTTGGAAGGAAATTCTTTCAGTAAGCACAATTTTATGTTAAATAAGTCCCTAGGTATTCAAATTTAATATTTTAAAAAATGAAGACTACAGGGGAAGAACGCACCATGTCCCATTTTGTAAACTTTTCAGGAAATCATTTTTTCCGGCGAAAACCCAATATTAGTTCGAATTTGGTCGATACAATAAAAAAAAAAAATGGAATTTGTATCTCAGCGTACTGTAGAATGCGGTGGTACAATCAAAACTACTGCAAAAAGTATTTTAAAACTCCATATTGCTATCCAAAGTTGCAAAGGTCCATCTGTACAGGGGAAGAACGCACCATGAACGTGTATTGCTGGTTTTATTCATAGTATCCTGCCTATAGATTTCTCTCTTTATTAGGGCATAACGGTTTCGTGACATGTTAATAATATATATAATGATTTGGTATTTTCAAAAGTTCACTCACGAAGAAGTTTTGCAAATATTTTAATTAAAAAAAAATTATTAAATTATTATTATTAATTTATTATTATTTATTTATTATTAATTATTAAATTTTAGAATAAAATCCAGGAAATTCATTTTTGTTTCACCGTTTTCAAGAAAACAAACACTAGTCTCATATAAACTTATTGATATGAAGAAAATAATAATGATCGCCGCTAACAATCGAAAATAATACTGTGAAACCCAGGAAAACCTCATGAATGCGTGAATCACAGAAATCCATCAGGTAGGGGGATACGACCTGGGGGAGGGAACCCGAAAGTTGGCACGTTCTTCCCCGGTTGCGCTCGGCTTGGTGCGTTCTTCCCCTGTACGGTGTTTCGTTTCTCGCATTTTTCTCTTATATTGGATCGTTTTTGCCCATTTTGGTTGTCACCATCGAGTCCGCCGTGAAAAAATCTATAAGAAACCGTCATAACCTATTTTTCGCAAAAAATCGACTTGGTGCGTTCTTCCCCTGTGGTCTTCAAATGCTTTTATTTTAATTTAATATTTTTATTATATTATAATGACCATTAAAATTTAATAATAGCATAATAAAAATAGCATTAATGCTATTTTACCACCTTTAAATGGTAAATTTCACCACCACCACCTTTGGGCTTTAATGTGTTGAGGATGGGAATAGATTTGAACGACCAATCAGAAGGCAAACAATTTTTACTCCATGTTCGTCGGCATTCGTCAGGGAACGATCCTAAGCTCTAAAGAACCATCAGGAGAACCTATAACAAAAAGTAGCCTTAAAGTACTACTTTGCCAGACTACTAGTTATTTCTGTAGACCAAAGCGTGGATGTAACAAAAATGATCCAAATTCTGACACCACATGGTGCCCAAGGTCTCGCAGGTTTTCATACGTTTACTGGTAGTGATTTTACTGCTTCTTCCCTGAAAAGGGGAAAAACAATCCCATTTGTGGTGTATGAAAACATCCCCGTTTATGTGGACTTCTTTGCCTCATCCCACGAGACAGGCGCTGAAATGGTCAACGACGTAGCCGAGCGATTCGTTTTCGAGTTATACAGCATCAAGATGTCTCATCTGTCGATCAAGCTCGTATAATCTGCTTTGAAAATGCATAACGACCAGCTATTCAAACACTTCGAAAAGTTTGAGCCCCAAGGGATACTATCACTGCAGAAGAAAATTTTCCGATCTGTCTACGTTACCAAGTTATGGATGAACGCCACTCAACACCTAACACACACCATTAGATCAATCAGTTTCAGTAGGGATTGGAGATCGATGAAGCTGACTTCCGATCAATATGGTTCGATGTCCCCATTGGGTCGCATAATCTCAGAAAGTTTGATAGAACTTGTTATCACATATGATAGTGGTAAGTTTTTTAGCCCTAACTTTGGTTACTGTTTGATGATGATTCTGTTTGACTCACTTCGTACTGATTAGTTCCTACAATTGGGCAACCAAACCAAGTCTATAATAATTATACGTCGGGGGAGGGGGGGGGGGAGATGGAATATCAGATGACGACATGGCATGCTACTCAAGTTCAGGAAACGAGGAAGATGTTCTACTCTAATTTTTCAGAAGGCTTCTGTTTTGTGTGTACAATGAGTACATATTACATTACAATACTTTTCACTGTTATACACAATTAGTACCATACATGAAGCTATTACATTCACAGTTTTCAGAAATAAAAAATCTCAACTTATCTACTTAAACCAAAAAGTAGGTACTAAAACCGTTAAACCTATTCATGGTGAACTCCTCCATCCAGTTCGTCTTTAGTCATAGTCAGACATGAATCATGGGAATTCGCCAAGAACTTCTGAAAACCAAAAAAACTCCAAATTTTCAAGTTTCACCCAAGGAAGAATTGGATCAAATCTTTTTTGAAAGAATTACTCCTTAAATGCTGGAGAAAATTCTTTGGGACGAGCTGGTTTGGACCAATAATGAAAGCAAAAGAGCTCCCTTCGGTTTGTCTTCTTTTGTCTCTCTCTGAATCTTTATTAAAAGGCGACAACTCTTTATCAAATGTAAGGGGTTTCTCATTAGCTTTGAAATTCAGCGTTTTCAGCAAAACGTTTCTCGCTAACTCGCAGAATGTCTTAGGGATTTCCCACATTTGTTGAAGTTGGAAAATCCGTCAATGAGTGTCACATAAATTATCTGGGAGCGTTACTATATTCACAATTTTCTACAAATGCGTGAAGAGGGTGTATTTCTCAAACTTATTCATAGTACCATCGGAGTAGGTGAAAGCGCTAGGAGTTGGAGTATGTACTACATCAAGTATGTTTTCGCTGAGATTATTATTTTTCCCTTTTTGGTGTTTACGGACATCATTTTTGAGGTCGGTCCATTTTTTTGTTAAAAAGATTTTTATTTTATTATTTTTAAAGCACATGACATAGTTTATTTAGTTCTTCAACCAAACCACTCCAAGTTTTCAGGTGGTGTTTTTGACTCTGGCAAACAAACCCAAAAGAGACAAAAGACTAAATGTCTCAAATTAGGAGCTACTCTCAAAACGGGTGCATATTTCCTACGTTTTCAAAGCACTCGAAAAAGGTGCTTCATCGAAACCACTCAAAGTTTCCAGGTGGTGTTTTTGACTCTGGCAAAAAAACTCAAAAGAGATAAATGACTAAATGTCCCAAATTAGGAGCTACCTGCTCTCAAATTAGGTGCAGTTTATCAATCAAACATTCATCTAAAACACTAATCAAGCTTACTTCATCGAAACCACCCAAAATTGCCAGATGGTGTTAACTACATTATACCATGAGAAACGAAAGAGATCACGACTTGTTAGAGGGGATGTTCTCAGAAGCATCAACCATCCGCAGAGACTCCAGTCCCGTCACGTTCTCCATTTAATGAAGTTATTTGGAACAAGAACATCTTTTTCATGCCGTCACGAGTTCTATGAGTAAAGAGTGCCTTCTTTTCAGTTTCCTAAGTTCTCGATATTGCGTAGGAAGGTTGAAACTTCGGTGGAACGATCGTGGCATCGACCTGACCTTCTAAGGAATGGAAAATGGCATGTTTAGGTAGAAACAAAACGCCTGTTTGATGGCATAGGTAATTAATTATATTCTCATTGATAAACAATGAGGTGTGCCTAACTTTAAGTTTCAATTCTTAAGAGAATTTTCACACAGCTCCACGCTGAATCGAACAGTGACGCTCCTTGACACATTTAGACATAAAAATAAACATAAATTAGGTTTTATAGGAAACTAATGCAGGTTTTGGTTGAAGAAAACATCTCCCAACCAGTAATTTGCTGAATCATGACTACGTTTCAGTTAAATATTGGTACCTAATTGTATTAATAAAATTTCGATAAACGTTTTTAGTTCAGCAAAGCAAGGATGAGTTGAGGAGCTATAAATATACCAATTCAATTAGATTCGAGTTTCGAAAAACCAAATCAAACCGAATAGATCAATTTTTTCCGGAATTAGTCGGTAGTATCACCATTCGATGCAGCTTTACTTAAGTAAATTTTTCCATTGATAAGTATTAAAAGTTAGCTCTAGTTTCTGGTAATTATTGTTTGAAAAGTATCGATTCATGAAAAATCGATACTTGTGAAAAAAATTGAATTGATTTATTTTGATTTTTTTAAAAGATCGATTTGATTTAAATCTATTCATTTTGAAGAATCTGACATCCCTTCGCCATCAGCGGTCATTGTACCAATAGCCGCTTCGGCTAATCAATATTTTCTTGATCGGGAATTACAGCTAAGTTCGTTTGGTTGAGATAAAATAAAATCAACTCAACTGTACAAATAATTTTACAGAACTATTAGCATCTTTCCTTAAAATACAAAAATTCGTCTAATATTTTGCCGACTGCTATTTCAACGAAATAATATTGAGTTATGATATTACTTGCTCCTTCGAAATCCACGACCAATTATTTAGATTGAATTTAGAATTATTTAAACTTACTGTGTTGGCGATTGAACTGAAACCTCATAAAAATCTGGTCGATGAAAATAGAAACATGTCTCATTGGAGGATCATTGACCCACTTAGATATCTTATTGAGTTAATCTCAATTCTTCGCTTTATCGGGAAAAAATTAGGTGACTTGATATACTACCTACCTTACCTAGCATACCTAATTTTTCAAACGAAATGTAAAATCTTCACAAATCGTATTTAGTTATTGAGAGGGGTTAGGTACATAATCATCTACTATTTATCATTTAAAACTCCTTACATAATCTGCAACCATGAGAATGAAATCATCGTCCCTGGATCAATGGTTGCCTCTGCGCATGCGCAAACGTAGTACTTAACAACCATAACTCCTACATTTTAAATCCAATTTCGAAGAAATTTTCAGGGATTGCTCGGATTGACATGTAGATGGTCCCCTATGAAAGTAGTGCAAGGTACTTAGAGATTGATGTTTTGAGATTAGCTACATATCTTCGGATTATCTACACAATCGGGCTATGAATACAAGGAAGCTATGTGCCACTCTCACTTGGCAGACGTATTGCTTCTGAGTCTACCAAGGTAGTGGAAGCATTGTTTTCACTTTTTAAGTTTGAAAAAAAAGTTCTCCAAATCAAAATTTCCACTTATGTTTTAGACCTTGTTGAACAATTCTGGTTCAGTGTCTGTCTGTCATGAAATCCGTGTATCGGGTAAAACTGTACGAAGTTATTGTCCGATTTCAATGGGATTTTCAGTACTGTCCACGTTGACGTGCAGATAGTCCATTATGAAAATAATTGCCTCCATATTGATATGGTCTCTACGCATACGCGTCTGTCTGTCTGAATCGAAGTTATCGTCCGATTCCGATGACATTTTCAAGGATTGCGGATTGCCGTGTAAATGGTCCCCTATGAAAATCATCATCCCTGGATTCTTGTATCAGCCATAACTATTACATTTTCCATCCGAATTCGATGTATTTTTCAGGGATTGTGATGGTTGAAGTGAAGATTGTCCCCTATGAAAATCATCGCCGCCAAATACTTAGTAGCCACCTCGCATGCGCAAACGTATAAACCTTGTAACAGCCACAACTCCTACATTTTTCACCCGAATTCGATGAAATTTTCGGGGATTGTGAGGGTTGGCGTGTAGATGGTCCCTCAAGAGAGTAGAGCAAGGTAATTAGAGATTGATGTTTCAAGATTAACTGGTGAGCATCGGATCATCTTCACAATTCGGATACGAGGAAGTTATGTGCCACACCCACTAGGCAGACGTTTTTTTCGTTATTTGTACACATCTCTCTTTCTCACTCGTTTCGAAACTAGGAGTCGACCTACTAGGCTTTTGAGTGTTAGAGAAATCCGTTCGAGTCGGTAAATTGCTATTTCAGCCTGCAAAACAACGGCGGAAGGAGGGCAAATCCGGCTGTTCGGATCCCATTAGTATTTGCGAGCGGTTCCTGTGGAGGCGGATTTTGGCGAGGGTTCGCTCGGTTAGGCGGTTTCTGTTCTCACGAGACATTTCCCTCGTCGTTGATATTTCCAGGTTCAGCTCTTTGAGTTTGGGTCGGATGCAGGACCGTCGATTAGGGCGAAAGGCTTCCTGAACTACAGGGGTGAGACTCAGCCCTTTTAGGTGCTTCCGAAATATCAAACCATACTCCAATGTATAGTAGCAGATCCAATAGTTACTTTCAATATTTTGGATTGAAATACATACTAATCTCAGGAAAGAGTCATGCGCCTTCTTTCTGTGGAGAGGGGAATTTATTCTTCGTAAAAAAAGATCCTATAGTATCTGGTCGGGTTAATTAATAAGAAACATAATTAACGCACGGAATATGGGCTTTATTTGAAACCTGTAATACACACAACCTTTTTGATAACTCTTATCCGCCCTTCTGACGTAGGTAGGGATACAACATCCCTTCCAAGGAGCAAAACAAACTTAGGAAGCAGTAATAAGATGATCTACATAACAAAAATGGATAAGTTATTTGAACGTCTGAAAATCCTCATCAATCCATCACAAAACCATCAAAACGCGAAAGTAATTTTGTTTGACGCATTGGTCTCGTAGGGGTGGGAGGTGTCGCGTCTTTTTCTTCTTTTGGAGTATCCTGAACATCATCGGATGCTGTGTCGATGTGGGATGACTTTGGAACTTCAGAGTTCTCCACTGTATCGAGAGACGGAATTTTCTTCAGAAGCGATGCGTTTCTTACAATTAATGGGTCTAGCAGTTATTAGGCTACCTACCTCTGAAATTGACCACTTCAAGCAGTTTAGGGTTATATGGAGTTGAATATTTATCTTGCTTATTCTGTCGAAGCAGTACTGCGTCACCCTCCCTCAAGGTGTTTTACTGTGTTTTTAGGACGTCCCACAGTAAGACTTGGGCGTCCTTATGCGATCGATCTGGCGTGAAGTTGGACAACACTCAACAGAAAAAAAAATAACCACACAGTAATCCGTTTTAGACCATTCTGAATCCAAATCCGCGAAAAAAACCATAGGTGTATGTCTGTGTGTGTGTGTGTGTGTGTGTGTGTGTGTGTGTGTGTGTGTGTAACAAAATCTTGTGTCGTCTACACAGGCCTTAGTACTCAACCGATTTTCCTGGTTCTTTTTTTGTTCGACGCGGAAAACTATATAGTTGTGCACTACGGTGCCGAAATTTTGAATTTTGCTTTTTAAGGGGGGAAAGGGCGGGTTAATGCTTAAAAAACGTGCGTTTGCGGGCATAATCCTGTAAACTCTGCCCAGGCCTCAATTTCCAACCGATTTGTGTGTTTCTTTTTTGTTTGACTCAAATAACTTCCGAGTTGTACATAATTTCACCTGAGTACCAAAATTCGCAAGAGGAGGGGGCAAGTGGGGGATTATATTCATAAAATATCCGATTTTTCAATATTTCGGTTCCTTTACTGCTTACTAATTGTACACAATCTTTGAAATTGAGGAAAAATTCTCTTTATACCTCCGTATTTTCATGAATTATTCTCTGTACCACCATGGAACTAATAGTGGTGCCGTCGTGGTGCCAGGACACCATAAACCGCATATTTCGTGTTTTTTTTTCTTTTTTTTTTGTGTTTCACCTTGAATACGGATGTGAACCTCGACGGACCGCCTACTAAAACTAATAGATGAAAGTTCAATGTTACGACGTATTTCCGCTTTGGTGCCAGACTGGTACCATTGGTGAGGGAAGGGGGGGGGGGGTGAACTCGAAATCGCATGTTGGGTATCGTAGATCATGGATTTTAAAATGCTCTTCAGATTCGAGGCTCCCATGCCGCTAGAAATGTTTTGGTAAATAATGGTGAGGGGGGGGGTCACTATTTCTTGCCTAAAGTAATAAATAAATTACATCGAGAGAAACAGTCTTATCGCTTAACAACTGGTTAAACTGATCCAATACTTATCCAATGGGACGTCCCCTGGAATGCATGCATTACTAAACAATATGTTTCTCCGTGAATCAGCATAATTCTTCATCGTCTCTTTGCTCAAAGCATCGTGTTCTCCCCAAAAATTTGGATCCCCTTGAATCAATATTTTTAACTCACATTCACTTGTTTCGGTCAATTATGAACTGATTTTGATGAATTTTCCAGGATTGATACGGGTTAGTTGATACGAGATCAGTCGGTCGCCGTTCTTCCTTCGATCCAAGTCAGTATTTCCCTAAACTACCGGCGCTAAAACTTTAAAAGTTGTACCTAAGTTGGAAATTTTCAAGGATTTACGAAATTCATTAGTGCAGCAGCCAAAGGAATTGAAAAACTAAAAGATTGCCGCTAGAATCATCAAAATCGAACAATAATTGCCTCAGAAAAATGTGAATAACCGTTTATTCAGTTTGGTTTTTTCGGCGGCAATCTTTTAGTTTGTCAATTCCCTTGGCTGCTACTACAATAGATATCAAAAATCCTAGAAAATTTCAAATTTAGGCACAACTTTTAAAGTTTGAGCGCCTTTAATTCAGGGAAATGCTAACCTGGAACGAGGAACGAACGGCGACCGACTGAGACCCCTTAAGATTGTCCCATATGAATTTATCAACATTGAACGGGTAGCATCTTGTGATGCATGAAATGTGATTTCACATAAATTTCTCACGTCATGATTGCGAGATTTTGCTCAAATTTGGGAACAAGATTGGGGCCCAGAAAAGTGCACATTTATTAATAGCAGCCACGGTATTGGTTTATGACTAATAGTCATAATCTCATGTAATTTAATAGTCATAATCACCAACTCAGTTGCGAACGACTTCATAATCGTGTTACTTTTTGATGACATTAAGAAACCAGCAGCATGAACGTGAAAAACATCGAATTTCGTATTGCGGAATGTATCAGTGCTATTCTTCAATAATAATTCAGACGTAGGTATATCATACCTAACAATATTTATAAGTTTGATGATCGAAGAAAATGTGATGATTTTCCAGGATTACAACAGAAAAAAGTCTCCCAAGTTGGTGAGGCACATAGCTTCCTCGTATCCATAACCCGGTTGTTTGGATAATCCGATGCAAAGTAGCTAATCTCTAAGTAGGTATTTTATACTACCTCGTAGGGGACCATTACAAGTCAACCCTCACAATCTCTGAAAATTTCATCGAATTCGGGTGGAAAATGTAGAAGTTATGGCTACAAGGAATTCACGTTTGGGGGCATAGCGCTCGGTATATTGGGGAAATAAACTTCGTTCAATAGACCGAACCTCACGCGGGATACGGTAGAAAACTCCTCTCCAATCGGTTCTTATTTATTCAATTTGAGAAAGCCTTTAACTTGGCAAACCTTGTTTCTCCCGAAATTTCCCTAAAAGTGAGTTTGTAGGTGAGAACTATCTCTTCATTTCAACTTAAATCCTCCCTCATACGTCACCTACCTACTGCACTTCTCCGTCAGCGGTTGGGCAGAACAAGATATATCTTACTCTATCAATCTCTTGTTTTACAGTTAATTTATGCGACGGAACAATAGGTGAAGGTGTAGAAGGGAAAGAAAGTGAAGCCTCGTTTCCTGAGGAGATGAAAGCGTATCTGTTGTTACAGCTCTACTGTACACCAAACAGGAACAACCCTGGGCAACAGGAAGAAAATACACCAAACAGGAAGAAAATTGATAAAGCTCACTTAGTACTGTGTGTGAATGTGAGTGATTGATGGAAAAGCCTTGTTCTTCGCAGACCGATTATCAAAGATAAAGAATAAACCGTTGTGTAATAATTTGTAGCGGTTTCTTCCCCCAGCCCCTAAACATGTATCGAAGGTTACAACTATAATGATCCCAGAGCCCTCTTCAGTTTCTGCTTTTCTGTTTTCATCGACCAACCAACCAGCGGTATTCCTTGTTTATGTTTGACTCCCACGAACGCATTTCTTCTGTGTTTACTCTACCATTACGAGCCACGTTTCGTTTCTAGCTCCGCAAAAGGACTGGGGAATGTTGTTTGGGGAGATACAACTCCGTATCGTTCCTCCTTTTGCGGTCTGTTTATCTCCATCGCCATCCACCCTTCATTGTTCAGGCAAGTTGCTGAGCTCTGGCGTTCTACTTATTCGTTTTACATGACAACCAAATCTGAAGTGAGTTAGTTTGAATATTACTCCAAGTGACAGTAATTTGTTTAAATACACATGTAAAAGTTTGGTAAAAGAACCCCACCAGACCCACCACACCTCTCTATGTATTCTAAAATTTGGAAAATTTAGATTTGTACTTTATACCTAATTGCGTTCTAAAGTTCAAATGATTTGTCCATGGAAGCATTGGTGTTTCTTTCCAACGTTGAAAAAAAGTGTTCTCCAAAGTGTTTACGTTTTAAACCTATTTGACAAATTGTGGGATTGACGTGTAGACAGTGTTCTATGAAAATCAACCAGGACTGATAGTAGCCACTGAGCATGTGCAAACATGAATTTCTTTGTAACTGCCATAACTTCAGTGTTTTCCATTCGAATTCAATGAAAATTTCAGCGGTTTTGTGGGTTGCCGTGTAGGTGGTAAGAGAGTAAATGCATCGGATCATACATACCACCAGGTTATGGATACGAGAAAACTATGTGCCACACCCACTTGGCAGACGTTTTGTTGTCAAATTATTCTCAAAGAATACCTCTTAGTACCTAAGTGCCAATGGGGGGTGCGCCTGATTTTTTTTTTAAATCGAAAGTAGACCCCACCCTGAGAATTTTGACACCAGCCGTTCTCTTTTTGGGTGAGTAGATCTTTTTCTATGATTTTTCAAAGTTTTGCATGTTTATGACGTCACGCGCCCCTCCCGCCTGGGCGGGACCCCCAGCCCACTATGACGTCATAAACATTCGAAACTTTGAAAAATCATAGAAAAAGGTCTTCTCACGCTAGAAGGTCGCGGTTGGTGTCAAAATTCTCAGAATGAGACCTAGTTTAGATTAAAAATGACAGTAAACAGTTTCTCCGACCCATGCGCACACCCCATTAGCAAGTCGAAAGTAGTTCTACCCATTGACTCCTCAATTGTCTTGATCACCGTTATTAGTAGGGCGTCCAATAAGGCATAAACCTCCTGTTATAAATTTACGTATTCCGAACAACGATGGATACCTAACTAATTTTGAATGGCGAAGGTGCTAATCTGTATTTCCGATCTACACTCGAAACCTCAATTGGTGTAACCACGGACCGTTGCCTTTTCTTCCGCACTTCAGCACCTTCACATCTCTGTTCTCATCTGCTCTATTCTCACCTCGACCAATCAGCTTTCTCGTCCTGTCTTATTTACTCTATTTATAATAGAGCCAGAGCTCCTAGCCTCACTTATACGTACTAACCGATATACAGCTAGGTCGGCAACCTTGTCCATGACAGGGGCTCTGAATTCATATCAATTCAACCTTGGACAGAGACAACATTACTGTTGACTAATGGGGTATTTCAGTGGGTCGGAAATTCAGGTTTTTGACCTTAAATTTGGATTCAGCACCCTTGATAACCTATATACTCCGACGTTTAGCCCAATGATACTATAACATGTGGTAGAAAAATTAATTAAAGAGATCACACGTTTGAAAAAGGCGGGCCGCTATAAATGCACACACACTAGGCAAGGACTACGCCGCGCGCCTGTGTGAGTAGTGTTTTGTAGTATCCAAGAGGTCCCCCAAGGGTTTCTGTGCATGGATACTTTCTTCAAAGACAGTTGGCTAGCTACGTCACGATTGGCTAGCTACGTCACACCATTCAAATCTTCAACTTTCCTTAGCTTCTCTGATTTTTTAAAAACATTTTCTCGACGAACAGACCCGATTACCGTTATTCCTGAGCCATACTCTTTTGAAAAATAAAATAAAAAAAATTGACCGAAATACCCCATTCTCATCGGAAATTGATTGATAAAATTTCAAATTTGAGGTAGAAAGACTATTATAGTGAACAGTTTCTCTGCACTGGCAAAGAGTAGATCTTAAGAAAAATTAAACGCTCATTTCAACGGTGTAATCAGATATGAATTTGCATGGAAAATGAGGAAATTATGGCCATTTTAGTTCCGTCTTCATTCATCCAGAGTCTGAACCACTCAACCCTTGAGAATCCCATCGAAATCGAACAGAAACAGTTGATGTTATGATCAGTACAAGGTTTTTTTGTTAGCGCATCCGTAAAGAGTACCACCAGATCAATAAGGGGACAATGGGGTATTTCAGTCAATTCAAAAATTTTTTTTTTAGGACGTCCCACAGTAAGACTTGGGCGTCCTTATGCGATCGATCTGGGGTGAAGAAAAAACGTGTGTTTTTGGGCATAATCTTGTGTACTCTGCCCAGGCCTTAGTTCTCAACCGATTTTCGTGGTTCTTTTTTTCTTCGACGCGGAAAACTATCTAGTTGTGCACTACGGCGCCGGAATTTCGAATTTTGCCTTTTAAGAGGGGGAAAGGGGGGCTAATGCTTAAAAAACGTACGTTTGCGGGCATAATCTTGTAAACTCTGCCCAGGCCTCAATTTCCAACCGATTTGTGTGTTTCTTTTTTTGTTTGACTGAAATAACTTCCGAGTTGTACATGATTTCACCAGAGTACCGAAATTCGCAAGAGGAGGGGGCAAGTGGGGGATAATATTCATAAAATATCCGATTTTTCAATATTTCGGTTCCTTTACTGCTTACTAATTCTTCTAGCGGCCCAGTATAGTTTTGCCATCATCTGGCGGTCGTTGTTTGTGTCAGATGATTTACTTTACTGGCGTAATTTAAAAAAAAAAAAAAAAAAAACTGCTTACTAATTGTACACAACCTTTGAAATTGAGGAAAAATTCTCATTATACCTCCGTATTTTCATGAATTATTCTCTGTACCACCATGGAACTAATAGTGGTGCCATCGTGGTGCCAGGACACAATAAACCTCATATTTCTTGGGTTTTTTGGTGTTTCACCTTGAATACGGATGTGACATTCGACGGACTGCCTACCAAAACTAACAGATGAAAGTTCAATGTTACGACGTATTTCCGCTTTGGTGCCAGACTGGCACCATTGTTGGTATTGGGGAGGTGGTGGTGGGGGGGGGGGGGGTGAACTCGAATTCGCATGTTGGGTGTCGTAGATCATGGATTTTAAAATGCTCTTCAGATTCGAGGCTCCCATGCCGCTAGAAGTGTTATGGTTTATAATGGTGGGGGGGGGGGGTGTCACTATTTCTTCCCTAAAGTAATAAATGAATTACATCGACAGAAACAGTTTTATCACTTAACAACTGGTTAAACTGATCTAATGCTTATCCAATGGGACGTCCCCTGGAATGCATGCATTACTAAACAATATGTTTTTTTTTTCAAAAGAGTATGGCTCAGGAATAACGGTAATCAGGTCTGTTCGTCGAGTTGGACAACACTCAACAGAAGAAAAAAACACACAGTAATCCGTTTTAGACCATTCTGAATCCAAATCCGTGAAAAAAAAAACCATAGGTGTATGTCTGTGTGTATGTGTGTGTAACAAAATCTTGTGTACTCTGAACAGGCCTTAGTTCTCAACCGATTTTCCTGGTTCTTTTTTTGTTCGTCGCGGAAAACTGTCTAGTTGTGCACTACGTCGCCGGAATTTCAAATTTTGCCTTTTAAGGGGAGGAAAGGGGGGGTTAATGCACGAAAAACGTGCGTTTTTGGGCATAATCTTGTGTACTCTGCCCAGGCCTTAGTTCTCAAACGATCTTCGTGGTTCTTTTTTCGTTTGACGCGAAATACTATCTAGTTGTGCACTACGGCGCCGGAATTTTGGATTTTGCTTTTTAAGGTGGGGAAGAGGGGGGTTAATGCTTAAAAAACGTGCGTTTGCGGGCATAATCCTGTAAACTCTGCCCAGGCCTCAGTTTCCAAACGATTTGCGTGTTTCTTTTTTTGTTTGACTCAAATAACTTCCGAGTTGTACATGATTTTACCAGAGTACCAAAATTCGCAAGGGGAGGGGGTGAGTGGGGGGATAATATTCACAAAATATCCGATTTTTCAATATTTCGGTTCCTTTACTGCTTACTAATTGTACCCAAGCTTTGAAATTGAGGAAAAATTCTCATTATAGCTCTGGATTTTCATGAATTATTCTCTGTACCACCATGGAACTAATAGTGGTGCCACCATGGTGCCAGGACATGGTGCCATGATGCCATAAACCGCTTATTTCGTGTTTTTTTTTTGTTTTTTTGTGTTTCACCTTGATAACGGATGTGAACTTCGACGGACTGCCTACCAAAACTAACAGATGAAAGTTCAATGTTACGACGTATTTCCGCTTTGGTGCCAGACTGGCACCATTGTTGGCGTTGGGGAGGTGGGGGGGGGGGGGGGGGGGGTGAACTCGAATTTGCATGTTGGGTATCGTAGATCATGGAATTTAAAATACTCTTCAGATTCGAGGCTCTTTCTTGCCTGAAGTAATAAATAAATTACATCGAGTAAAACAGTTTTATCACTTAACAACTGGTTAAACTGATCTAATGCTTATCCAATGGGACGTCCCCTGGAATGCATGCATTACTAAATAATATGTTTCAAACGTGTGATCTCTTTAATTAATTTTTCTACCACAAGTTATAGTATCATTGGGCTAAAAGTTGGAGTATGTTGGTTTTCAAGGGTGCTAAATCCAAATTTGAGGTCAAAAAACTTAATTTCCGACCCACCGAAATACCCCATTATGTTCATAAGGGACCTTCTGCACGCCAACGCGCATAATCACTGAAAATTCCATCGAAATTGAACAATAACTTCTTACAGTTTTGCCCCATTCAAGGATTTCATGACAGACGGACACAAACCTGACATTTTAACGTGACATTTTGATTTAAGAAAATTTTTTTTAACCTCGAAAAGTGAAAACAATACTTCTGGTACCTTGGTAGACTAGGAGGCAGAACTCAAAGTGACACATATTGTTTAGTAATGCATGCATTCCAGGGGACGTCCCATTAGATAAGCATTAATAGCAATTACTACCAGTTGGTAAGCGAAAAAACTGTTCACTCGATGTTCACTCGATTAAGCATTTTAGACAATAAATAGTGATCCCCCCCCTTCACCATTAGGCGTGGGAGCCTCGAATTCGAAGATCATTTTAAAAATCATGATCTACGACACCCAACATGCGAATTCGAGTTCACCCCCCCCCCCCCCCCGTCAATGGTACCAGTCTGGCACCAAAGCGGCAATACTTCGTAACGTTGAACTTCCATCTATTTGTTTTGGTAGGCAGTCCGTCGAAGTTCATTTCCGTATTCAAGGTGAAACACACAAAAAAATTCAAAAACCCATGAAATACGCGAGTTATGGTGTTCTGGCACCATGGTGGCACCACGGTGGCACCACTATTAGTTCTATGGTGAGACAGAGAATGATTCATGAATATCCAGAGGTATAATGAGGATTTTTCCTCAATTTCAGAACTTGGATACAATTAGTAAGCTATAAAGGAACCGAAATATAGAAAAATCGGATATTTTGTGAAATTATCCCCCACTCACCCCCTCCTCTTGCGAATTTTGATACTCTGGTGAAATAGTATGCAATTTGGAAGATTTATGAGTTGAACAAAAGAAAAGAAACACTCAAAACGGTTGGAAATTAAGGCCTGGGCAGATTTTACAGGATTATGCCCGCAAACGCACGTTTTTAGAGCATTAATCCCCCCTTTCCACCCCTTAAAATTCAAAATTCGAAATTACGGCGACGTAGTGCACAACTAGATAGTTTTCCGCGTCGAACAAAAAAACAACCACGAAAATGGGTTGAGAACTAAGGCCTGGGCAGACGACACAAGATTTTGTCACACACACACACACACACACACACAGACATTCACTTATGTTTTTTCGCGGATTTGGATTCAAAATGGTCTAAAACGGATTAGTGTGTGGTTATTTTTTTTTTCTGTCGAGTTTTGTCCTCCTTCACCCCAGATCGATCGCATAAGGACGCCCAAGTCTTACTTTGGGACGTCCTAAAAAGTGGAATTTTAAGAAGATTAAGCATGAATTGCAGGGGACGCCCTATTGCATAAGCATTGGATCAATTTAAACCAGTAGGTAAGCTATAAATAAAACTGTTTTCTTTTCCCCTCACCCTTATCCACCATGACATTTCTAGCGGCATGGTAGCCTCGAACATTTTCAAATTCATGATATGCGATTCCCAACATGCAAATTCGAGCCCCCCCCCCCCCCCCCCCCAAATGGCACCAAAGCGGAAATACGTCGTAACGTTGAACTTTCATCTATTAGTTTTAGTAGGCAGTCCCTTTTCAAGATGAAACACAAAAAAAAAAAACACGACATATGCGGTTTATGGTGTCCTGGCACCATGGTGGCACCACTATTCCACACCACCACCACCACTTTTCCATGGTGTTACAGAGAATGATTCATGAAAATCCGGAGGTATAATGACAATTTTTCATCAATTTCAAAGCTTGGGTACAATTAGTGAGCTATAAAGGAACCGAAATATTGAAAAATCGAATATTTTATGAATATAATCCCCCCCACTCACCCTCTCCCCTTGCGGATTTTCTTATTTCTGGTGAAATAACGAGCAATTTGGAATATTTCTGAGTCGAACAAAAAAAGAAACACGCAAATCGGTTGGGAATTGAGGCCTGGGCAGATTTTACAAGATTATACCCGGAAACGCACGTTTTTTAAGCATTAGCCCCCCTTCCCTCCTTAAAAGGCAAAATTCAAAACTCCGGCGACGTAGTGCACAACTAAATAGTTTTTCGCGTCGAACAAAAAAAAAACGCTGCAAATTATTACACAACGGTTTATTATTTTTCTATATAATCGTCTATAAAGCCACCAACCATCCAAACATCGATGGCATTTCGGTCAGCTTTAATTTGAACGGAGATTAGGCCTCACACTCGTGTTTCTGATTTATCGCATGTTTATTATTTTTATGGTTTATTATTTCATTATTATTATTTCAATGGTTTATTATTTTTCTATATAATCGTCTATAAAGCCACCAACCATCCGGAGATTAGACCTCTTTTGCGATTCACACTCGTGTTTCTGATTTATCGTACGTTTATTATTTTAATGGTTTATTATTTTTCTATTTAATCGTCTATAAAGCCACCAACCATCCAACATGAAGAAAAATACTTGGAAAATGTCACCCCACGCATATTTAAGCAAAAACCTCTTTTTTGGCCGGTTATTTGCCCATAACTTCTATACGAATTAAATGATCGGAATAGTTCGACGTTAGGACCAACTAGACCCCAAATGGAGTCTATGTGCGAAAGAACGGGTTTTTTAGACCGATTCTAAGGCCTTTTATGGCCCGGACGGCGGACGGACATTGCAAATTTGGATTCTACGCACCTTGAAACGTAAAGTGACAAAGTTTGAGGGGGGGTTATAAAAATTTTTTGCGATACGATCACATAGGCTTATTATTAGAAATAATAAACCAAAACCACGAAAATCAGTTGAGAACTAAGGGTTGGACAGACGACACAAGATTTTGTCACACACACACCTACACATACGCGCGCACCTACACACACAGACATACACCTATGGTTTTTTTTCGCGTTTATGGAATCAGAAGGGTCTAAAACGGATTAAGAGAGAAAAGTTGTAGCAAATTAGATGTAGAATCAATTCCTGAAGTAGGTATTGTTGATTGGTTTTTGGTCACCCTGAATCTGCATATAAATATTATTAAGGATTTTACACATATTATTATTGTATATCAACGATAATAAGGTGTCCAGTGGGAAGGGACCTTGATAAATCCGATGGTTAGACTGCATCGGGACGGATGGTAGACGCATCACCTGCCAGGATCCAAAAAAACTGTATTACAAAAGAAGAGACTACAGGTGGCCGTCACCTGTTGCCAGTCTCCTGACGGTCACAACTACGAGAAGCGTGAACTGTACCACCTGTAGAATCGGACTTCATGTACTCCATCCTTATCATTACGAAAGTCGTGGGATGTCAATGTGACGCAAGTTTGAATACAAGGGGTAAAATCAAGCCGGTAAACCAGGAATAATGTTTGAAAAAAGTCCATTCGGGCTTTTTTGGACAACCCTAAGGGGGCGAAATTTAAAAAAAAAAAAAAACGATATTACCAACAGAATTATAGTAATACATGGTCTATACGGATGCATCACAAAATTTCTGATATAAATACAATTTTAAATAGTTCAAAACTTTTAAAAAATATATAAAATTTATATAAATAATGAAAATCTGCGTATATTTGTTGTTCCCAGAAATGCAGTAGCCGAGTTCGTGGAGAGGAGGTACAACAACTCTACAAAGGTTTTTCCAGGTTTTTCAGGGTCAATTTTCGAGTTTTTCCAGGGTTCTAAATGAACTAAAATATGAATAAACGTGATCATAATTTCTCAAAATTCAGGGTTTTAAAGACATTTTGTGTAGTATCAGTGCTGATACTCCTAGTCACTCAGTAATACATAACGATCAAATAAGTTTGTACACCAGATTTTAGAGAACTCGAAATCATTTCTGTATTCAGGAAAAATACAAATTGAGGAATATAACATTTCGATAAGAACATCTGATTGTATGGTATGAACTTGTATAATAACATCTGAAGTTAGTTGTTGGTAGTTACCTACTCAACTCGCGCGGTGATACTACATTTTCTCCCCCTTTGGGAAGCTCTTCAATTCTTCTTCTCATTTGTTCCGCATGTTTTCTTCTCTCGATCCCTCCAACATCTACTACGTATGAGTGCAGTCCAGTTCTCGACTTGATCGATCCTACGACAAATGGTTTGCCATTTCCATGAGGATTCTGTACCCATACAGCTTCTCCCTCTTCAAATGAGCGGTCCCTCACTTTCTTGTCGTGACTCCTCTTCTGTTGAACCAGAGCTGTGTCGACGGTTGAATCCAAACTTGGTCTCAATAGATCTAGTCTTGACTTAATTCGCCTTCCGTAAAATAGTTCTGCGGGTGACCGACCAGTAGTACGCTGAGGAGTGACACGATAAGAAAATAGGAATTTCTGGAGCCTGAGGCTTGCGTCAGTCACACCACTCATTGCCTTCATCCGCTGTTTGAATGTCTTCACTTCCCTTTCAGCTAACCCATTCGTTTTAGGGTGATATGGCGTTGAAGTTATGTGATGAACATTGTTGGCTTTACAGAATTCCCTGAATTCCGAACTTGTAAATTGTGGACCATTGTCGCTCACTATGGTTCGTGGTAGTCCTGCTCTTCCAAAAAGTTCTCTCAAGAGGTGGATAGTTTTAGAGGCCGTAATTTTCTCCATTGGAAATATTTCTAGCCACTTCGTAGTAGAGTCCACGACGATGAGCCAATACTTTTTTTGAAATGGACCACAAAAATCAATATGCAGTCGGCTCCATGGTTCTCGTGGGACCGACCATGAAAATAACGGAACTTGGGGATCCCTTGGTCTACTCTCTTGACATGTAAAACATGCATGTACATGTGATTCAATATCTCTATCTAGGTTTGGCCACCAGATATGTGTGCGTGCCACAGCTCTCATCTCTGTGATTCCTGGATGCCCTTCATGAAGAACTTGGAGAACTGACGCTCTAAGGCTAGAGGGAATCACAAGTCGTCCTTGCCACATCAAGACACCCTCCTCGTAGGAAAGTTCCTGTCTCTTTTCGAAAAATGTGTGTAGATCTTTCGGAATAGCATCCTTCTGGCTGGGCCATCCATGTTGCACGAATTTTACAATTGAATTCAGGCTTTCATCCTCCAAAGATTTCCTCTTGAGTTGACTTGAAGTTAGAGAAACATCGTCTAGTCTGATGTGTAGAAGTTTTGCTCCAAACGATAGTCCTTGTATTTCATGTTCAGAAGAGTTTGTAGAAGACAATGGGAGTCGTGACAGAGCATCGGCGGGATTATCTCTACCTGGCAAATACTGAATCTCATAGTCAAAACCGGATAATATTATTGCCCATCTAGTTAACCTGTTCGCAGCTAGCTTTGGCAATTCGTTCTTTTCTCCAAGTAAGTGGATCAGAGGTTTATGGTCAGTTCGTATAATAAAATGCCTCCCACATAAGTATTGTCGAAATTTGCTCAATCCGAAAATTATCCCAAGTGTCTCCTTGTCTAGAGCGGAATACCCCTTCTCTGCTGCAGTCAACGTTCTAGATGCAAAACAAATTTCTTCTTCTCTTCTTCTCAGTACTGTTTCTAAATCGATGTGAAAGTACAGCACCCACTCCAACATCACAGGCATCTGTAGTGAGGATGAGTGGCAATGAGGCATTGTAATGGGTCAAATAGTCAGTAGACAATAATTTTTCCTTTACAGATTTCACTATGGCCGATTCCCTTGACGTCCATTGCCACTTCACACCCTTGCACAATAATTCGTGTAGTGGCGCACAAGTTGGTTGTAAATTTGGAACAAATTTAGAATAATAGTTGAATGACCCAAGTAGCGATCTCAGTTCCTTAACGTTCTGTGGATCAGGCATTTTCACCATTGCTTCTATGTGATCCTGAGTCGGTCTGATACCATGTCTGTCTATGAGGTGTCCAAGGTACACTATTTCTTCTTTGAACCATTTGCATTTCTCTTGTTGCGTTCTTAATCCAGCCAGTTGGAGGCGCTGTAAAACCTGCTTTACTCGTGATAGATGTTCGTCCTTTGAAGCTGCTGTGATTATTATGTCATCGAGATAGTTTGCTACTCCCGGAATTCCCGCTAATATTTGCTCAACGGTTCGTTGGAACAACCCGGGAGCAAAAGACACCCCGAAAGGAAGGCGCTTATATCGGAAAAATCCTTTATGGGTAGATACCACAAGGAACTTCCGTGACGTTTCCTCAACTTCCATTTGCAGGTAAGCATCACGGAGGTCGATGATCGAAAAATGGGTGCCACCATTGAGTTTGTTCAACAAATATTCAAAAGTCGGAATCGGGTGGTGGTCTGAATGGATAAATCGGTTGATTGTGACCTTGAAATCTCCACATATTCGAATTTTACCATTAGATTGATAGATATTACTAGTGGTGAGGCCCACTCTATCGGAGTGACAGTCGGATCCACTGGCTCTAAGATATCAGAGCTGAGAAGCCTGTCTATTTCTTCTTCTACAGCTCCTTGTATAGCGAAAGGTACCCTCCTGGCCCGAAAAATCTTTGGCTCAGCTGTGCTCTTCAAGTGTATAGTTGCTTTGTGATTTCGAATTGTTCCTGTCCCCTCCTTGAATACTTCGGAGTACTCTTGAAGCAGTAATTTCATAGTCTCATCAACCCATTTCTCATTATTGTCTTTTGTTGTGCCAGTTTTCCTTATCCTGGCGCCTTTAGGAAGAGGCAACTGAAACGCCAGTATCCAATTCATTCCGAATAGAGGGACGTCTGTGATTTTAGAGACAACAACGGGCAATGAAATGGTCTTGTTGAAAGCCTTAACGCTAACCGTGGCTTCACCAAGGGTTTCTACTCTCAATCCTGTGTAAGCAATGAGAGTGGACGCCTTCCTCAACTGTGGTGATCCAATTGACCGCCAAACGTCTTCGCTTATGACCGATTTTGAGGCTCCCGAATCAAAAAGCATCTCAACACTAACATCATTTATCTGGACACAAAGAAAGCCTCGCTTCCCTTTTCGATTCTTCGAATAAAATCAACATGATCCCCATCAGAATCCGAGCTTGCTAGTTCTTGGAGTCGATGAGCACCTGATTTTTGTTTGTTTATTTTCACCTTCCCTGTTTTGATACAAACACGAGCAAAATGGTTCAATTTATGACAATATCGACATTCCACGCCTGTAGCTGGACACACTCCCCCCTCCTTGGTGTTGAGAATCCCCACACTTAAGCAATGAGTACCCTCCTGTAATGTAACTGCAGGCCTAAGGTTCGTATTGCGTGATGAACTACTTGTATGCTTCACTCTATATGCAGAACTTTTCTCAATTTTACAAGTCTGGATGTTGTCTTGCTGAATTTTTGCATTCTCAAGTAACTGAGAAAACGATTCAATGTCATCAAATGAACTCTTGACAGAGGGGTACTTGCGGAGTATTTCTTGCTGCCAACTAGTTTCATTTATCCCTAGTAATAGTTGATCACGCAAACGTTCCATCAGTGACGACCCAAACTGGCATCTTGTGGCTTGAGCACGTAAACGAGCTATGAATTCCGTCAGCGTTTCTGAATCGTACCTATTCATTTGAGTGAATTTTAGCCTTTCACTCAGAGAAACATCTTTCCTGCCGAAATTTTTCTTCAAAACCCCTATCAAATCAAGGTAGTCAATGTTTTCTAGGTCCTCCGGATAGAAATAATCAACTAGGACGCGAAATGGTTTCGCTCCTGTCTTGGCTATCAAATATGTACGCTTATCATCATCATTTTCGACGTGACATGATCGAAGAGCAATATTGAAACGAGAATACCAGTATTCCCATTCCTCGCCATCAGCATTGAAACTTTCAACTTTAAATCTTTGAAGGAAAGAGATCGATTTACCTGCTCTGTTTGTTCGTCAGTCCAGTCTTTCGCTTTCGTTTTTTCTCCTCGTCGCCATACTGTAGTATCAGTGCTGATACTCCTAGTCACTCAGTAATACATAACGATCAAATAAGTTTGTACACCAGATTTTAGAGAACTCGAAATCATTTCTGTATTCAGGAAAAACACAAATTGAGGAATATAACATTTCGATAAGAACATCTGATTGTATGGTATGAACTTGTATAATAACATCTGAAGTTAGTTGTTGGTAGTTACCTACTCAACTCGCGCGGTGATACTACATTT
>CM019171.2:24995900-25019039 GCA_009739505.2 Apolygus lucorum
GCATCACTTTCTCAAAGTAGACCAGCCATTTTATACATCTTTGATTTGAGGAGAAGATAAAGAGGACGATATACCTAGATGGACTCAATGGGCGGCAGGATTTTGAAATAGAAGAAGAGTAAGAAAAAGAAGAGCAATTGAACGGTAATTGACCTTAGTGTTGGGCTATATTCATTAGCCAAAGCCTGACAAATTTGATATCCCAAAAATCCTTTTCAATATTCTCCAGGGTTCATATTGTATTATAGTAAACGTTTATATTACAGAAAATTATTTAAAATGGGTAATATCTGATATTCGAAAGTGTATATTTTTCACTATTCATTATTTAGTAAGACATTTAAAAAAAATGGCTTAAGAGGGTGTCAGTCGGTCGCCGTTTCTTCCTCATTCCGGGATAGTAATTCCCTAAATTACGGGGGGTCAAAATGTTCAGACTTACCGACTTCACTGCAGAATTTGCAACAGCATTTTTCGCCGCAGTCGTGCCAACAAATAAAATCCCTCTAATTCACCACTTTATCCTTTACCATTTCAACCAAAACCTCCATTTCCCGCACTAGATGCACCAACCAAGCCCTTTTCCTCCTGTAAAACTTATATTTTTCTCCCATTTTGCTTCTGAGCTCTTGTTTACATTATTTATGCAATGTTACATTGCAATCAGTAGGTGGGCTGCCAACTAAAATTATTCATGTTTGCAGTAAAGCCAACCAAAGCATGCCTTTTTGACATTTTCATGTCTTTGCTTTGGCACATAAACTGAAAAATCGTCACGAAAACTAAGCAAGTCTTGCTCACGCGACCAATAAATAGATAAAACAGACTCACTGTGTTGCGTAGAGAACAATCAACTGTTTTCTTATTTTGATGCTTGGGTACATGAACTAACAACCTTACTTCATTACCTTGTTGTGTAGTGGTTGACATGAAAATGTCCCAATGTGTTGCAGACTCGTATGCAAGCATTTATTTGGTTTATTTCTTGTTTTCTCGTTGTTATTAAAATGACAACAGCGTCATTATGTTTAAATAAATGGCTAAATGTCACGAGGTTGAAGTGAGATTCTGAGATAAGAGATGGCAGCACCATCGGGGCCAAATTTCGTTTACTTCTCATTTGACAACGGATCGAGATATTTTAATTCCGCAAACGGATTTCTCTTCAGGATCACCGTAGAATTGCGGGTAATTGGTTTAGAAAGTGAGCAAATCTTTTTCTCACACTGTCCTAACAAAAAATTGTTCAAATTTTGAACATTTTCAAAAAGTGGCCTTCTAGCCACTTGCAGAACTTAATTAAGAATACGAATCCGTTTGCAGAATTTTTCTAACTTGATCATAGCCGTCGGATTCTCGTTTCTACGATATGGATGGGGGCGAGGGGGCAGCGGCGGCGTTCAAATGCCCGCCACCTTCCCTCCAACAATAATGTTTTCATAGTTTGCACCCTTTGGTTTGCTTCTTTTGGTTTATTATTTTCAATAATGAACCTTTGAAATCGACCAAGAAAAAAATGTTTAACACCCCCTCAAAATTTGTTGGTTTACGTTTCAAGGTACGTAGAATCCAAAAATCGAATAAAACGCTGCAAATTATTACACAATGGTTTATTATTTTTCTATGTAGATCACTCGTCTGCAAAGCCACCAACCATCCAACATGATGAAAAACATCGATCGCATTTCGGTCAGCTATAATTTGAACGGAGATTAGGCCTCTTTTGCGATTCGCACTCGTGTTTCTGATTTAAATTAAGTCCAACCCTTAAATTCTCGTAGGGAGAATACGTACGGTTTGTCCTACAGGGCTTCGCGTGGTCTCAAAAAATTCTAAAAATTCTATAGAATCTTAAATTGATGGAAAAACAATACTATTATATCAAAATTTTTTGAGTTAGGGCGTTTTCAAAGTTTCAAAATTTATTTTTGTACCCTTAGAAGTGACCTACATCAACCAAAATCTTCGGGGCACAACCTGATCCCAAATGGAGCCTACATACCATTAACAATTTATATTTGGAAAAAATACTTCACCGCTACAATTGATGGTATTGTACATAAATAATTACATCACAGTATTGTATCAGCACTTTCAGCAGTCATGTCCATCTGGCTGCTTGTTATCAGGGTCCGAGATCCGACCTCGGACATTGGGGTGAGGGACAAGGTTGAATCACCTTATCCCACAAATGATGGAGGGAGGACTGTGCCTCTTCTGGCTATGCCATCAGTCGACGCTTCTCCTCCCCATGGGGTTCGAGTTCAGCTCCAAGTCCCACGGGGCCCACTTGCTCGAGCCGTGCACGCTGTCGTGTGGCCGTAGCCCTGAATTTAGACCAGATGAATGATCCTCCTGTTAGGACTCGGGTGGTCATCCACTCCAGGATAAACAGTGGGTAACCAGCCCGAATCAGATCCTTGGCTGACTTGCCATGCCATATCCCTCTCCAGGTGATAGTTGCTCCAATTTAGTTGGTTTCGTTGAATGTTTGCAAGTGCTGCTGCGGCATCTAGTAATGCGTCAACTTCATATTTTTGAATTTTGGAAGCATTGATGTCTGCGAGTGATCTCTGGCCGGAGCCAGAGACCACTGAGACATCAATAATGAAGGCTCCTACCAACTACCTACTAAATTACGAACATGACTACCCAAAAATTATCGTTAGTGCACAGTAATAAATACCCTAGAACTATAGGTAGTTCTGTGGTCTTACAAGATAATTTTATTAAAAAAAACTCTGATTGCACGTTTATAGTTCGGTTTATGGTTCGCACGTTTACATAGTTTATGGTTCAGCCAACAAGTGAGAATCTTGTTTGCTGTACACAACAGGTACCTCGGCAATTCGAGCACACCATCTTATCCCCATTTTTGTAGACTGGACAGACCACAGCCACGTTCCATTCATCTGGCATTGTTTCCGAATTCCAGATAGCAAGGATCAGCTCGTACAGCTTACTCCATAGCTCCTCTCCACCATACCTATTTTTTTCCAAGTATTTTGAGTGGAGGTACTTCCTCACTCACTCCAGTGGCCACTTTTACATACCTATACCACACAAGTTGTTCCTACAATCACAAAGCATCAGTTCCTTCATTTACAAATAAATTGACGTGTTGTGGAGTTGGACAGTTGTTCTCTGTCCATTGCACCCTAGTCCAGTCAAATTTTTGGTAACAATTTGCAATATTTCTAGTCATTAAATTTAGTAAATACAGTCCACTAGTTTATGCAGAAGAAAGTAAGTTGTTCTTTTTAAACGTATTTTCACGGCCACTTATCGAATTTGCAATATTAGTGCAGGAGCATAGCTGTATCTCAACACAGCCTGCCTTGCACACTACACAAACTTTAAAAGTTGTACCTAAATTTGAAATGTTCACGGATTTTTGAAGTTCATTAGTGCAGCAGCTTAGGGAATTGAAAAACTAAAAGATTGCCGCTGGAATTATCAAAATCCAACAATAATTGCTAGAGAAAACGCAGCAAATTATCGCACAAAGATTCATTATTTTACTATATAGTTCACTCGTCTGCAAAGAACGCGGCTTTGCCATTGTTACCACCAACCAACATGAAGAAAAACATAGATCGCATTTCGGTCAATTAAAATTTGAACGGAGATTAGGACTTTGCTATTCACACTCGTGTTTCTGACTTATCTGCGGACAGACGGCCAAATTTTGATTTATTTTCAATAATGAAGCTTTGGAATCGACCAAGAAAAAAAATGTTTAAGCCCCCCCTAATTAATTAGTTTTCAAGAGTGCCCTAGTAGGTAGGCAGTAGGTAGCTATGGCAGATAGCAGGTGCTTTGCCATCTAAAGGCGGGGATGTTGAGAGGGAGAGATTGTATACCATGCCAAGTGACCAGGGTAAGAAGCCCGACATCGTTGCCGTCAAGCCCGACCAGTCTTGCATTATCCTGGATGTCCAAGTGGTCAATGGCAGCTTGGACATGGAGAAGACCTGGCGGGCTAAGATAAGAAAGTATGATAAAGATGATTTACGGCAAGCGGTGTCGGAGCTAAAAGGAGCGGCACCCAACAACATCAGGGGGGGGTCTGCAACCTTATCATGGCGCGGGAAAAGTGCCACGGAGTTGCACGAGTTGGGCATCTCAGTAAGCGTATTCCGTGGTATCACTACCCGTATCCTGTTCGGCTCATATTTGAACTGGTGGTCGTTTTATAGAGGCACTTCCCTTCATCCCTCTCTCCCACCCCCACCTTCCTCATCTTCCCTCATCCCTAGGGCCGGCGTCGGGTGAGTCCTGGGCGTCCTCCCCATTATATTTGATTTATTTATTTATTTTTATTTATAGTGTGCCCACTGCGTCTTTCAGGGGAGTTCATTACATAAATAAATAAAATAAATGAATAGTGACAATGGCAAAGCTGTTATCTTTGCAGAAGAGTGATCTATACAGGAAAATAATAAACCTTTGTGAAATAATTTGCAGCGTTTTTCGTTTATGTGCTAAAGTAAAGACATAAAATGTCAATAAACGGTTTTCCCCATTTTTCTCTGACAATTATTGTTCAATTTTGTTGATTCCAGCGGCAACATTTAGGTTTTTCAATTCCCTAGGCTGATGCACTAATAAATTTCGAAAATCCTTGAAAATTTCAAATTTAGGTACAACTTGCTATAGTTTAAGCGCCGGTAATTAGGGAAATAAAAACCCGAAACCGGAACGAGGATCAAACGGCGACCGACTGAGACCCCCTTAACACGTGACATTGTTTCAAGAAATAAAAATGCGAATCATTCAAGACGACATTATATTTCCAAATGTGAAAAATATTCTTTTTCTCATGAACAAAATGGAAAAGAAAAACAACCCTATCGCTGGTAATACAAACTTTACGTTCAGTTGAGAAAAATACATTGATATCCCTAGTAGGTAGAACGTTCAAAGTCTCAACAACAGGTAACAATAAATTATTATTTTATTTCCTAACACACCGACATAAATGCGACAAACCTTAGAGGTTTGATTTCTTGACACCGAACACTTATTTTAGAATTAAATTCGAATATTTTATTCCTTATCTACGAGGAGAATTCTTTTTTTTTTTTCAAAAATCAACCGGTCGTCTTCAAAACGCACTGCGTTGCTATTTTGACCGAAAAATTTCGTGGAAGAGCCTGATCACTGGGTTTTAGGTAATTTTAGGGTAGAAATGTGTGCAATATTACAGTTATGAACCGTTTCGACGAGCTTCGAGCCTGTGGAAGCGACGATCCGTTTCAATTATTTCTGGCTCTCTTGCGGAAAGGTCGGTTTTTGGGTTTGGCTCTGAACGACGAAGCAGAAGCGTCTTGGGACTCAGCAGACGTTGCGTGGAGAGCGTTGAACAGGAGCTCAGCGTTAGCTTTGTTCCCAAGCATTTCCGTCAGTTCTTCCTGAAAATCGTTAATTTCTCATTACAATCTGAATTCGAAGGTTTGCTGTGAGTACGCAATAAAGACCCAAGAATTACTAAGACACGTCACTGTTAAGAAACGCTGCAAATTATTACACAATGTTTTATTATTTTACTCTATAGATCACCCATCTGCATAGAACTTGGCTTTCCCTTGTTTCCTGCGTAGAACTTTTAGGTGTGAGTGCCTTCATTACAAAATTTGGTTCATGGTTGCTAAGGAAACCCAACTGATGCCACTTCTAATTGGCCAATGCAATTCAAAGAATTGCATTAGCTGGAGTTTCAACGGAGATTAAGCCTATTCCCGTCAGTCACTGGAATGAAAGCTAAAGCTGTGAGCCCGAGAAGCGTGTTGATTGGTGGAGCTCCAGCACGTAGAGATAAGGTAAGCGCACACTAGAGGCGCATCACATCGCAAGGGGTCGCATTTGTCAGAGGGATAAACGCCTTGAGAAATGCGCAGTGTGCGCACCTCAGTTTAAATCCCATTGAACTCATCTAGGCGGATTTTTGCGATGCGATTCCCCAGTGTGCGCTTAGCTTAAAGGTATTGCATCGCAATATTGTTGCTGCGCACACATGGGGCGGGTCGGGCCGCATCGCCGTTGAAAAATAGGTCTATAATTTCATGTCATGCGTCTGCTTCACCCTACGTATTGTCTTTGGCCTTTTGGTTCCAATCATGGGTTGAAAAAACTTGAAAGGAATGTTGAATTCAAGATATTCCATACATAAGTATCCAAATTTATTATTGAACATAGGCAGGAGCTCTTCCCATTCATTAATTTTCACCAGTTTATTCTTGCGTGAAATCCAGTGTTTTCTAGGGTGTTATAAAATACTTGACTCGGCCTGACAATGGAAATCTTGGGAAATTGTACATCATTTTCCAAGTAACTTTCAAACTGAACCAAAAACGGTGAAACTCCTGATTAAATAATTAATTTTTACAAGTGTAAATTGGATATCTAAGGGAAATAGAGTATTTCAAGGATATTCCAGCAGCGTGGATCAATTTTATTTGAAGCTATTGCTTATTTATCAAGTGTTTCAAAACGTTTTTGCTCAAATTCAACTCGGTTATTCACAAAACTAAGCATTATTTGAGTCATCCTTCAATGTATCATAAGATCAGTTCCCTCCACCACCATGAGATATCAATTTTTATTATTTTATAAGATTTTTATCATTTATAAACTACAAGGAAAATGTAGCGATGAAGAGAAATCCTCCTGCTTGTTGTAGTTTCTAGAGAGCGATGATCCCGATGCGATCCGGCTCTCGGCCCTCTGCCCCACCCCGTCAGTAGTGTGCGGCACCTCTATTTATATAACATTGAACTTATCCAGTTCGACCCGCCTCTAGTGTGCGCGTACCTTAAGGCTAAATGTCACGAGTTTAGTTGTGAAATCTGCCATCACGTTACAGCACCAAAATGAAGGAAATTTCGTTTACTCCTCATTTCAGAACGGATCGAGATATTTTAATTCCACAAACTGATTTCTCTCCAAGATTGCCGTAGAATGAGGTACTTCAGTGAACCTCTATCTCCAACCTCTAACTCCAGAAAACCTCTATTCCAACTTTTTGCCCATTGATACTATACCTAACATGTGGTAGACAAATTAAATAAAGAGGTCGCACGTTTGAAAAAAAAGCAGGCCTCCATGAACGCGCACACACACTAAGCCACAGGCGTGTGTGTAGTGTTTTGTAGTATCCAAGGCCAAGAGACGTTCGAGACCACATGGGATCTACGTTGGAACGTCTCGTTCCGAGGCCAGCATCTTAACACTTCACAACAACTTACTACGTCACATCATTCAAATGTCCAACTTTCATTAGCTTCCCTAATTTTACTAATGAACTACCCTAGGGCAATATCAAGTTCCATGTTAAAAAACTTGCTGCGTTTATCGATAGTTTTTGGTGACGTTGCAACAAGAGGTTATCTCAACAAAAACCAAACAAATTTTTCATTCAATCATTCTATTATGACTCCATCATTCTATTCTCACCTGACTGAGTGTTAGCAGATGACTCAAAGATTTTCCCTTGTTGAGAATCACTCGAATATTTTTGGAATTCACTCCGGGGAGTTTAGACACGAAATCCTGAAAATTAAAAGAACTGGTTACCGAAACAATTACACTCGAATTTATGGTAATAAAGTGAGAACATAATAATTATGTTAATAATTATATTATTATTATTGAACGATCCCAATTTTATATAAGTTTCTGCCAGAGTGGGTGTAGCACATAGTTTCCTCGTGTTGTTTTGTACATCTTTGATTTACAAAACATCATGGATTAATTGGGCGTTATAGATTAGAAGCGTATTTGATCCTGCGTTTTTGATTGGGCGTACTTTGATCCTGGTTGGCCACTATCGGGATGACGCCCAAGCTCTCCGCTTACCTTCGTTTCGATCTTTCGGATCTCTTCAGCTAAGCGTGTGCAACTAGCCTTTTCAGGCTGAGCGCTAGCTTAGGACAAAGTTGAGTTTCAAGTCTTTTGACAAAATCTCTAATTTGAGAAAAAGTCTTTTGACAAAGTCTTTTGACAAAGTCTTTGACCGTCTTTTGACAAATGTCCTATAAAGCAAATTGGATTCTTAGGTCTATGGTCAATCCACGACCCGGGCATGACATCTCGAAATCAAGGTCCGGATTCTATTACATCGTCGTTCGAGGCCCAGCATGGCACATCTAACTTTTGCCAACTTTTCAGGAGAGCCAAAAAACTGTTTTGCGTGTAAGGTAATCGTGTTTTCTTTATTTTCTGAGTTCAAACTAGCCTAATTGGGGTCGCTCAACATGATTTTACAATAAATTTGGTTGTCAACGAACTACCTTCGAAATTAGCGTAGATGTGCTATGCTGCCCAGATTTCGTCCCCTAGATATGCTATGCTGTCGAACATTTGTGCTATTTTTCAGAGGGGTAACATGAAGTTGTCCTATGCTGCTGTACTAAAATTAAGTTCTCAAATAAATTATCTATTTGGTTTCCCTCTATAAAGCCAAGGATAGAGTTTTAAACTGGCTTGCAATTCCTTTTTTTGTCAGCCCGACAAGTAGACAGGGAAGGTAGGTACCAGATGTTTATAAACTCGAAACAGTACCAATTTATAATTTATTTTATTTTATTTATTTAATTTAATTTATAATTTGTTTTATTTAAACGACAAAAAAATTGAACCCAACAGTTCAAGTTTTACATTGACTTGAGTTCCACATCTGCTACTACCAGCGTTAGTATTAGGGTTGGTATCTATTTTCCTAGTCCTAGTGAAGAAAAGCCTTGGAAAATGCAGTAGGTATATATTAGAAAAAAATTATAAATGCTTGCATACGAGTCTGCAACACATAGGGTGTTAAGGTAAGGTTGTTAGTTCATGTACCCAAGCATCAAAATAAGAAAACAGTTGATTGTTCTCTACGCAACACATTGAGTCTAATTATTTGTTGGTACCTATCGCGTGAGCAAGTTTTCGTGACGATTTTTCAGTTTATGTGCCAAAGCAAAGACATGAAAATGTCAAAAATTCTTTAGCTAACACAGAAACATTATTAAGGATCACAGAGATCTGTATAAAATCCGTTTCATAAAGCTAGACTTGAATTTTACTACAGTTTACCTGCGTTACTAGGAGTGTATATTTTCTTATGGTACTCATGTGATGTGCCTTCCTTATTTCCTACGAATTATACAGATTGGACGCTTCACAATATCAAATATATTGTTTAGCAATGCACGTATTTCTTGGGACGAAGTGCAGAATGATAAAACATGAATTGTTTATAATGGGGTTTCTACTTCTTACAAAACTGAGATGAGGAGTTACCAAAGTGAACTGAATTTATTGTTATATTCCTCTGACCTTCTTGTCAAATAATATTTCTCTACTGGAAAGCGAACATGTGTTAATATAAGTCGGAAGTGAAATGATTTTATTCCTGTTGTTCAACTAAAAAGCCTATTCTGATGGTGGGTTTTGATAATTATTTACTAAATGAAATTCTAGTCATTGTCTCATTACTGTGAAAATCTTGTCAATTTACTCGTATGTTCATTGACTGGAATGTCTACAAATATATAAATCGTTTTGGGTTTTAAAATTTTGCTGAAATTAAAAAAAAAATATAGTTGAAGTTAAATATTATTACCTCTTATTGGACCATTGTGTCACTAGTGTCACTGAAAACATCTTGGGAATCCCACAGCTTTCCCAAGGTGTCACCAGATTAACTAGATATCAATTGCAATTTAAAAATTAATGGACAGAGCTGAATTTTTCAAAACATTTTCTGTAAGTTATTGGAAATCAAAATTGATGTTATTATAAAATGTTTTTCATCGATTTCCTTGGAAATTTTTTTCATAACTCTATTTTGAGACAAAAAATTCTGCTGTCCATTAAATTTAAAGTTGTAATTTAATTTTGGTTACTCCGGTGACACTTAGAGATATCTGTGGAGTTCCTGAGATGTTTTCGGTGACGCTAGTGATACCATGGCCCAATTAGGGTTAACCAGTTAAATATTATTAACTTCAACTATACTTTTTAAACCTTCAGTAAAATTTCAGAACCCGAAAAGACTTATATATTTGTAGATATTCCAGTCAATGAACGTGAATTGACAAGATTTTCACAGTAATGAGACAATGACTAGTATTTCATTTAGCAGATAATTATCAAAATCTACCATCAGAATAGGCTTTTCAGTTGAATAAAAGGAATAAAATCACTTCACTTCTGACTTACTACTTCTTAGTTTTGGAAAATGACTACGCCGATTTTCTTCATTGAGAAAACATTAACAATTATTTTTGGGTAAGTACTTTGGTAGGCCTAAGTTCTGCCTCACAGGAACTCTGCGAGAACTTCGTTTCTTCTTTCTTCCTGCAAAGGCACCGATTTTGTTCACGAAAATAAGTTTTGTTCGAAATAAAATACAAAACAGCAATGCACATCTAACATAGCTTCATCCTAGCAGCATAGCACATTTGCAGTTCAAACTTATTTATCTTATTTTCTTAACTAATGCCGATGATTTATGCTTTTCCTTTTGTTATTAATCAAGATTGAATCTTCATTAAGCATTACTAAAAGGAAAAAACCGCTATATACTTCAAATTGTTGCAATAAACTCAACAAACTTGCCTCGCTTCCTGGCATATACGATTTTTCCATGCTTTCTGTGCATATGTGCCTTGCTGTTGGGTGGTTTTAGATATGCTATGCTGACTAATTCGCAAATACTAGCGCTACGAGCGGTCAGATCAAAAAACTGTTAGCGCCAATCGCTCGGGCGTGAAATTTTGAATACGAAACCGTTCTTAACTCGATTTCGCCAAAATGTCAGATGTGCCATGCTGGGCCTCGAACGACGACATTTTCAGGATTGAAGCGAGTTTCGCACCAGACCAATTCCTCTATGAATTTCGTCAACATCAGACAAACATCAGTAAAATATTTGATCGAATCTTTTATGGAGATTGAAGAAGTTATTCTTATTAAGGATCTCTAGAGTAGAAGTTATGCTTGTTACAAGGATTTCACATTAGCCAAGCAATGTCGCATATATGTATAATAGTTCGCTGGTTCCCCACGACAATCGGTGTAACTACGGTCGCTGGGGCGAGCGTTGTTGGGCGGTGGAATTCGGACCGACTTTTGCGGGAGTCGTGGGCTCAAATCTCATCGCCGGCAGCGTGAGTTTTTGTGCGCCCTGGGCTCTCATTGCCCCCCTCTTCTCAACCCAGGGCGGTGAGGCAATGGGAAACCATGAGCGAAACCATCAGAACAAAATTCTGATCTTCCCTCTTTGGAAGACAGCTGATGACGTCCATCACGCCAGGAATGGCAGTCGGACGAAAATCCTACCAGAAATTGCTTTACTTTACTTTTTTACCATCTACACGACAACCCGCGGGTGTAGTTCGTTATCCGCCCCCATTTTGTTCTCTCTTTTGCAAGCACACCCGACCTCCTTTTTCAATTTTTGAGGAGTGTTCCGTAAACTAGATTTCATGTACTGTATGAATAATATACCGCACTTATGTTTTCAAATACTCCAAGCAATGAAACTAGACATTGAAAAAAGTTGGGGGGGCGTATACCGAACTATTTCCTAGAGAAAAAGTTCGAAAACCGCCCCCACGACCGAATTGCATTGATTCGGCCTGGGACGTTTTCTTGGGAGAGATAACTGGTGAGGCAGAGAATAACTTTGATCGAAAGTTAAGAGGTTGAGATGCGATGCTCATAAATAAAATGGGTGTAGTTCGTTATCCGCCCCCATTTTGTTCTCTCTTTTGCAAGCACACCTGACCTCTTTTTTTCAATTTTTGAGGAGTGTTCCGTAAACTAGATTTCATGTACTGTATGAATAATATACCGCACTTATGTTTTCAAATACTCCAAGCAATGAAACTAGACATTGAAAAAAGTGGGGGGCGTATACCGAACTATTTCCCTAGAGAAAAAGTTCGATAACCGCCCCCACGACCGAATTGCATTGATTCGGCCTAGGACGTTTTCTTGGGAGAGATAACCGGTGAGGCAGAGAATAACTTTGATCGAAAGTTAAGAGGTTGAGATGCGATGCTCATAAATAAAATAAAAACGATGTTGACTGTAGCGGTGAAATCACTTCCGACCGTAGGTCAACCTTCGAGAAGCGATAGGGAATTTTTGTGGAGGAGATGTGTGAAGTCAATGGGCATAGATCCATTTGAGCATTTTTTGGACTGCATCAAGAATTTGTATGACCCAACCATAGAATAATACAACACCACAATATGTGTCAGAAGTAATAATCATATTAATAAATGAATTATTTAAACCACAAATGTTGTGTTTTCCATTATTAACTATGTGGGGGCGCATACCGAACTTTTTCACTAGAGAAATAGTTCGGTATTCGCCCCCACTTTTTTCAACACCTAATTTCCCAATCTTAACCAATCAAAAATTATAATTCGTCACGATTGTGCTCAAGAAGATGAACTCTAGTTTACGGAACACTCCTCAAAAAATGAAAAGGTGGTCGGGTGTGCTTGCAAAAGAGAGAACAAAATGGGGGCGGCTGTAGGAATATTGTCACAATTATGTTGGCAGCATTTGCCCTTCCTATCTATCAGTCGTCTTATCTCCATTATACCGTTTTGTAGCTCGAATCTTCTCGTAATTGTTCTATTAATTATCCTCTATCCCAACAGGTTATGGGCCCAGATCAATGTGATGATGTCTTGTTCCGAGATACAGTGTTTAACAGCATAATCCCTAATTTCAGTAATGAGTTCTTTTATTGGCAGGCCGTCAGCCAACTTTTCTTCCAAGTCTTTCTGGAGATCGCGCTTTGCTTCTTGACTTGCCTGCGCCAAGTGAAGTTTGACCAACTCGGCCAAACCCTTTTCTTCAAAAGACGATTTGAGATGTTCTTCAGTTCGTTTATTGGTCGGGAAAAAATCCAAAAGTCTTCCCTCGAGGCCACCGCGTTTCAGGCCCGAAGTAAGACTGTACAATCCCTTTTCCTGCTTCCAAGTTGAGAATAGTTCCAAGAGAAAATCTATGGCTAAACCATCCTTCACAAGATGCTCATTATTAAGTACGTGAAGAACAGTAGGAGGGACTGCACCATTCAACATCCAGAGAGCGGTCATTCTAGCGAGCTTGATTCTTTCAATTTCAGTGAAGCCTTTGAGAAACACGAGAACTTTCTTCATTTCATCCTCGAACATCTTCTCAAGGTACTTGTATCGCCGCATAAGTTTCGTGAACACCTGTTCATAGTTGTGTAGAGAAGCCATGTCACAAGGAGCATCGAAGATGCAGCATTGTGTTCTGCTTGTTTTATCCCCGTCTTGAGCAATCGAACCACCGGGGATAAGTAATCCGCCGGCAATGAGAATGTCAAATAGTGCTTCGCCATATCGGCGGTAGTCAAGCTTAGAGCCAGCGGTATCTAAGAACTTCGACACCGCCTCAAGGTCAGTTCCAGCCTTGTCAAGGCCGACCAGGATCGAGTCCCGAAACCCTGTAGGATCATATTTTTCTTTTTCATCTCTTTTCCTGGTTTTGGTCCGTTGGCCTGAAAGCACTGGTTTTTCTGTTGTTTGACTCATACAATAACTGGGGAAAAACCTGTTAACCTGCAGGACGAACTGGGCTTCGTGGAACGGAAGTTGATGGAGATGATCGAAGATCTAGATGATTTATTATTATTCACTAATAAATCAGAGTTACAGCTAAAATTGAAGTCTCAGCTGCATAATGAGTTCGACATGAAGGACCTAGGTGAGGCCAAGAATTGTCTAGGAATGGAACTAGGTCGAGACAGACAAAAGAGAAAATTATGGATTTGCCAGAAAACCTACACCCAGAAGATCTTAGAGAAATTCAACATGCAGGATTCAAAAGCAGCGCCAACTCCGATGGATCCTGGGATTGATTTTTCTAAAGATGAGGAAAGATCAGAGGCCCCCCAAAATTTCCCTTACCAAGAGGCAATTGGGAGCTTACTTTACCTATCACAAATTTCAAGACCTGACATAACCTTCGCAGTCAACCTCCTAAGTCGATACAACAAAGCTCCGAGTCATTGTCACGTCCAGGCCTTGAAAAGAGTACTCCGCTATCTCAAGGGAACACTGGACTACAAACTGACGTACTCCGCTACTACTCAATCACATCTTCAATGCTTCTCTGATGCTGACTGGGGAAATAAAATCAATGATCGTCACTCAGTTACTGGAAGCTGCTTCAAGCTGAGAGGCGGTTTGATATCATGGTTCAGCAAGAAGCAAACTACCGTATCCCTGAGCTCTGTGGAAGCTGAATACATGGCACTTTCCTTTACTGTACAAGAAGCCATATGGTTGAGAGTGCTAATCGGTGAAATTGAACCCAATTTAGTGAATGGGCCTACCGAAATAAATTGTGATAGTGCTGGTGCGATAAATTTAAGTAAAAACAATCAAATTAGTCAAAAAAGCAAACATATTGACATTCGTCATCATTTTATTAGAGACCATATAAAGAAAAATGAAGTAATTGTTCAGTATTTGTCAACTGATCAAATGATTGCTGATTTGCTTACTAAGCCATTGCCAAAGCCGAAGTTTGATTCCATAGTTCATGAATTTGGTATCACAAAATAACTTTTAACTTATATTGTATTTTTCTTTCTGATATGCATTTTATGAAAATTTCCACAGTCGAATTGTGATTACATAATGTTGTCGTTTCTTTTATGATGATATTGTTTTATATCGATATTGACGTTTTTAATGTTATACAATGGTGGATAGACATATTACTTTTTTTTAAATTTGTGCTGCTACGATCTATTCTTGTGTTTGAGCTTTAAATTGAAATTGTGCCATCAGGGGGTGTAGGAATATTGTCACAATTATGTTGGCAGCATTTGCCCTTCCTATCTATCAGTCGTCTTATCTCCATTATACCGTTTTGTAGCTCGAATCTTCTCGTAATTGTTCTATTAATTATCCTCTATCCCAACAATAACGAACTACACCCCAACCCGCTCCTTCTCTGAAAATTTCATCCTTGTATAATTTGCCCGTTACAAGGATTTCATGGCACACAGACAGACAGATTGACACGGAACCAAAATTGTTCAGAAAGGCCTAAAACGAAAAACGCGAGTGAAAATTTTGATTTTAGAGAACTTATTTTTCAACCTTGACAAGTGAAAGCAATGCTTCCGCTACCTTGGTAGACTCGGAAGCCATAATCTAAAATTGAGAAGTTAATAACCAACCTGGATCCCAATATTGTATTTATCAAGTAGCTCGTCTTCCAAAGGAGCATCTTCGAGGCCGATTGCCGCAGCTGCTGCAGCAGAAGGTTCTTCTTTCCCCTCCTGGAAACATCAACATCAGAACATTAGTTCATATAGAGAAACCACAAAACTAAACTATGAATACAATTTTGAGTGATCTGTTATTAATTAATGAGGAATTTGCCTCACATTCTTTTTTTTTAAAGATACTGATATGGAAGAAAACCATAATGAGCTGCTCGAAATAAGAAACATTCAAAAAATTTAAAGAATTTAAGGAAGATGGAAATTTGAAATGTCTGTATGGGGGCAGCCATGTTCAGAACCAATCTGATTCCATTGATCGGTGAACCTATTCCCCCTTAGACTGCTTCTGTCTGAGCTTATCCGTGTCAAGCTTATGTAAACAAAGAATTAAAGTGAGACTGTGTTCATTCAGGTGTATATAGTCGTGATTCAAGTAAAGCTCAAGTGAAAATGTATTATGGGGAGTTGTATGAATTGGTGCGCGAATGGTGACTCTGCAAAGAAAGTATTTGTCAGAGTGCCGAATATATACCAGCTAGAGTGAAGGCAGATATGGTTGCAGGCTGCAGGACGTCCACCTTCAACAACCCAGTTTTATTATTGTGAAGACCATTTTAATGTAAGTTTGTGACTTACTGTTTTATTTATTATTGCTTACATTATTGGACTTAAGTATGTATCAACCAAGATGTTCAGTTTCTGAGCGAAGAGGAAAGAGGTTAAGTTGGTCAGTTTTCGCTACGTTTTGTGCGAGGAAACTCGCCGCGTGACGTAGCTGCCGTCCTCAGCCTCTAACGATTTTCGCTGTTTTAACACAGAATGTGTTTTAGCCATGGACTAACTAGCCAAAAAGCTAACGAAATTTCATAACGAAATCTGGGACGACAACATGGATACCGATGATACGGAACTAAGGCCTGTCGCAAATTGAACCCAGCACACGCACAGCCCACGCCGACTCCATCCCCAACCCACGACCATGGGCTGGGTCGGGTACCGAATATTGAACCCAGTCGTGTGCCACAACCACGTTTCGAGATGTTCTCCAACTCGCTGATTGAGCTCCTCCTGGATCTCGATTCAGAGTCAGAGACTGAGGAAGTCATTACTTTGTATTCTTCAATTAAACGGAAAAAAAGTAAAAGAAATAACTATTTAGCTGGGAGAAGTACTGATGGTGAATTTAAAGTGTTTTCGGAAGTTCCTGACAATGTTTTCAAGGAAAGTTTTCGGCTTACCCGGGAACAGTTTGGCGAAATTCATGAACTAATAAAAAGTGACGTCACGGGAGGTGAATACAACGCCCAAAAACCATTCAGCAGCGAAGAAAAGTTAGCAATATGCGGTGGGATGTAAAAATTTTTTTACTCGAATTTCCTATTCTACGATCGAGAAGTAAACCATCGGATTTTGAGGGGAAGTTAAGATGTCTTCCTCGCTCGATTCCGAAGATTCATTAATTAAAATAATAAACCAAAAATGTCTCCTTGTGCCCCTCAAAATGTATTATACAAAAAGGATGAACTTCCTCTAGGCTTTGTGAATGTCAAAATGACAGAAGATAAAAAAGTACTTACATGCAGCATGAAATAATGGGCGAATTTTCAAAGAAATCTTTCAGTTGAAGGTATGGTTAAGAAAAGGAACAATTGTAACAAAAGGTAACTATTAAGTCAATTATATGAGTGTTATGACTGCGTGTCGGAGCGTGAAGGCGATCGGCTTCCTTCTGCTTGTCGATTTGATTGGTTCCTACTCAACGAAGACAAAGGACGGGACAACACTCGATGCCCGGCGCAGGTAACCGCAGACCGTGTGCAAGAGTGTTAAGATCGCCAGCTCGGATACATTCCTAGGCGCGATTGCTCGCCGACCCGGGGGATGCACCACATTTACCTATACCTAGTTGGAGGCAGACGACGACTAGGGTAAATGGGAGCAGAAGCCGGCGCGATGAGCTTTATCGCATACCGAGACCCTCTGATGAACTGTGGGCTTCAGAGAGAAGGCGAGGTAGAACGAGAAATAAACAAGTCGAGTTTTCGAAGACGAGTGCATGAAGGGGAAGCCCTGAGTCCTCCTTTTATATGGACTTGACAAGGTAAGGAGAGGGTGGAAAAAGGTGACGTCAAATGATGTCACTGTTCCCCGTACCTCACCTTACCTACCTTGCATGGTGAGTCACTCAGGGTTTCCCTTGTCCTTTATTGGAGAACTACGTAGTTAAGAGTATGAGTCATTACAATGAGCAAATAAGAGCTTTATTTATATCCAGCGTCCGTAGCAATTTTTTTTTTCTACACACTCTTTAGGGATCGTTTTAGAATGTTCCAAAACGGATGGTCCCTGACAAGTTCAATTAACTTCTCATCCATTTTTGGATAGGAAACAACGCACCCACGACCCACGAAAACTGTGCGGCACATACAAACAGACCCACGCGTGGAGAGGAGGATAGTGGGATAGCCGTGGGCTGGGTTCAATTTGCGGTACCTAATGCAAAACTGTGATTCAAATTCCTACCCACGCATGGGTCGGACGTGGGCTGTGCGTGTGCTGGGTTCAATTTGCGGCGGGCCTAAGGATCGAGTAACCTGGTGTAACCTATGAGACCTGGTCTTGCCTGACAGTCAAAACAGCTACTCGTAGTTAACCATATGTTACGGGGTTCTATCAAATAATGTTGTAATCTCAATAAAACTATAAAATACCTTCCTATCTGAAGACTGACTTTTTAAAAGGCTATCGATGATACAGAACTAAGGATCGAGTAACCTGGTGTAACCTATGAGACCTGGTCTTGCCTGACAGTCAAAACAGCTACTCGTAGTTAACCATATGTTACGGGGTTCTATCAAATAATGTTGTAATCTCAATAAAACTATAAAATACCTTCCTATCTGAAGACTGACTTTTTAAAAGGCTATCGATGATACAGAACTAAGGATCGAGTAACCTGGTGTAACCTATGAGACCTGGTCTTGCCTGACAGTCAAAACAGCTACTCGTAGTTAACCATATGTTACGGGGTTCTATCAAATAATGTTGTAATCTCAATAAAACTATAAAATACCTTCCTATCTGAAGACTGACTTTTTAAAAGGCTATCGATGATACAGAACTAAGGATCGAGTAACCTGGTGTAACCTATGAGACCTGGTCTTGCCTGACAGTCAAAACAGCTACTCGTAGTTAACCATATGTTACGGGGTTCTATCAAATAATGTTGTAATCTCAATAAAACTATAAAATACCTTCCTATCTGAAGACTGACTTTTTAAAAGGCTATTGATGATACAGAACTAAGGATCGAGTAACCTGGTGTAACCTATGAGACCTGGTCTTGCCTGACAGTCAAAACAGCTACTCGTAGTTAACCATATGTTACGGGGTTCTATCAAATAATGTTGTAATCTCAATAAAACTATAAAATACCTTCCTATCTGAAGACTGACTTTTTAAAAGGCTATTGATGATACAGAACTAAGGATCGAGTAACCTGGTGTAACCTATGAGACCTGGTCTTGCCTGACAGTCAAAACAGCTACTCGTAGTTAACCATATGTTACGGGGTTCTATCAAATAATGTTGTAATCTCAATAAAACTATAAAATACCTTCCTATCTGAAGACTGACTTTTTAAAAGGCTATCGATGATACAGAACTAAGGATCGAGTAACCTGGTGTAACCTATGAGACCTGGTCTTGCCTGACAGTCAAAACAGCTACTCGTAGTTAACCATATGTTACGGGGTTCTATCAAATAATGTTGTAATCTCAATAAAACTATAAAATACCTTCCTATCTGAAGACTGACTTTTTAAAAGGCTATTGATGATACAGAACTAAGGATCGAGTAACCTGGTGTAACCTATGAGACCTGGTCTTGCCTGACAGTCAAAACAGCTACTCGTAGTTAACCATATGTTACGGGGTTCTATCAAATAATGTTGTAATCTCAATAAAACTATAAAATACCTTCCTATCTGAAGACTGACTTTTTAAAAGGCTATTGATGATACAGAACTAAGGATCGAGTAACCTGGTGTAACCTATGAGACCTGGTCTTGCCTGACAGTCAAAACAGCTACTCTTAGTTAACCATATGTTACGGGGTTCTATCAAATAATGTTGTAATCTCAATGAAACTATAAAATACCTTCCTATCTGAAGACTGACTTTTTAAAAGGCTATCGATGATACAGAACTAAGGATCGAGTAACCTGGTGTAACCTATGAGACCTGGTCTTGCCTGACAGTCAAAACAGCTACTCTTAGTTAACCATATGTTACGGGGTTCTATCAAATAATGTTGTAATCTCAATGAAACTATAAAATACCTTCCTATCTGAAGACTGACTTTTTAAAAGGCTATCGATGATACAGAACTAAGGATCGAGTAACCTGGTGTAACCTATGAGACCTGGTCTTGCCTGACAGTCAAAACAGCTACTCGTAGTTAACCATCTGTTACGGGGTTCTATCAAATAATGTTGTAATCTCAATGAAACTATAAAATACCTTCCTATCTGAAGACTGACTTTTTAAAAGGCTATCGATGATACAGAACTAAGGATCGAGTAACCTGGTGTAACCTATGAGACCTGGTCTTGCCTGACAGTCAAAACAGCTACTCGTAGTTAACCATCTGTTACGGGGTTCTATCAAATAATGTTGTAATCTCAATGAAACTATAAAATACCTTCCTATCTGAAGACTGACTTTTTAAAAGGCTATCGATGATACAGAACTAAGGATCGAGTAACCTGGTGTAACCTATGAGACCTGGTCTTGCCTGACAGTCAAAACAGCTACTCTTAGTTAACCATATGTTACGGGGTTCTATCAAATAATGTTGTAATCTCAATGAAACTATAAAATACCTTCCTATCTGAAGACTGACTTTTTAAAAGGCTATCGATGATACAGAACTAAGGATCGAGTAACCTGGTGTAACCTATGAGCCCTGGTCTTGCCTGACAGTCAAAACAGCTACTCGTAGTTAACCATCTGTTACGGGGTTCTATCAAATAATGTTGTAATCTCAATGAAACTATAAAATACCTTCCTATCTGAAGACTGACTTTTTAAAAGGCTATCGATGATACAGAACTAAGGATCGAGTAACCTGGTGTAACCTATGAGACCTGGTCTTGCCTGACAGTCAAAACAGCTACTCGTAGTTAACCATCTGTTACGGGGTTCTATCAAATAATGTTGTAATCTCAATGAAACTATAAAATACCTTCCTATCTGAAGACTGACTTTTTAAAAGGCTATCGATGATACAGAACTAAGGATCGAGTAACCTGGTGTAACCTATGAGACCTGGTCTTGCCTGACAGTCAAAACAGCTACTCTTAGTTAACCATATGTTACGGGGTTCTATCAAATAATGTTGTAATCTCAATGAAACTATAAAATACCTTCCTATCTGAAGACTGACTTTTTAAAAGGCTATCGATGATACAGAACTAAGGATCGAGTAACCTGGTGTAACCTATGAGACCTGGTCTTGCCTGACAGTCAAAACAGCTACTCGTAGTTAACCATCTGTTACGGGGTTCTATCAAATAATGTTGTAATCTCAATGAAACTATAAAATACCTTCCTATCTGAAGACTGACTTTTTAAAAGGCTATTGATGATACAGAACTAAGGATCGAGTAACCTGGTGTAACCTATGAGACCTGGTCTTGCCTGACAGTCAAAACAGCTACTCTTAGTTAACCATCTGTTACGGGGTTCTATCAAATAATGTTGTAATCTCAATAAAACTATAAAATACCTTCCTATCTGAAGACTGACTTTTTAAAAGGCTATTGATGATACAGAACTAAGGATCGAGTAACCTGGTGTAACCTATGAGACCTGGTCTTGCCTGACAGTCAAAACAGCTACTCGTAGTTAACCATATGTTACGGGGTTCTATCAAATAATGTTGTAATCTCAATAAAACTATAAAATACCTTCCTATCTGAAGACTGACTTATTAGAAGGCTATTGATGATACAGAACTAAGGATCGAGTAACCTGGTGTAACCTATGAGACCTGGTCTTGCCTGACAGTCAAAACAGCTACTCGTAGTTAACCATCTGTTACGGGGTTCTATCAAATAATGTTGTAATCTCAATGAAACTATAAAATACCTTCCTATCTGAAGACTGACTTTTTAAAAGGCTATTGATGATACAGAACTAAGGATCGAGTAACCTGGTGTAACCTATGAGACCTGGTCTTGCCTGACAGTCAAAACAGCTACTCGTAGTTAACCATCTGTTACGGGGTTCTATCAAATAATGTTGTAATCTCAATGAAACTATAAAATACCTTCCTATCTGAAGACTGACTTTTTAAAAGGCTATCGATGATACAGAACTAAGGATCGAGTAACCTGGTGTAACCTATGAGACCTGGTCTTGCCTGACAGTCAAAACAGCTACTCGTAGTTAACCATCTGTTACGGGGTTCTATCAAATAATGTTGTAATCTCAATGAAACTATAAAATACCTTCCTATCTGAAGACTGACTTTTTAAAAGGCTATCGATGATACAGAACTAAGGATCGAGTAACCTGGTGTAACCTATGAGACCTGGTCTTGCCTGACAGTCAAAACAGCTACTCTTAGTTAACCATATGTTACGGGGTTCTATCAAATAATGTTGTAATCTCAATGAAACTATAAAATACCTTCCTATCTGAAGACTGACTTTTTAAAAGGCTATCGATGATACAGAACTAAGGATCGAGTAACCTGGTGTAACCTATGAGACCTGGTCTTGCCTGACAGTCAAAACAGCTACTCGTAGTTAACCATCTGTTACGGGGTTCTATCAAATAATGTTGTAATCTCAATGAAACTATAAAATACCTTCCTATCTGAAGACTGACTTTTTAAAAGGCTATCGATGATACAGAACTAAGGATCGAGTAACCTGGTGTAACCTATGAGACCTGGTCTTGCCTGACAGTCAAAACAGCTACTCTTAGTTAACCATATGTTACGGGGTTCTATCAAATAATGTTGTAATCTCAATGAAACTATAAAATACCTTCCTATCTGAAGACTGACTTTTTAAAAGGCTATCGATGATACAGAACTAAGGATCGAGTAACCTGGTGTAACCTATGAGACCTGGTCTTGCCTGACAGTCAAAACAGCTACTCGTAGTTAACCATATGTTACGGGGTTCTATCAAATAATGTTGTAATCTCAATGAAACTATAAAATACCTTCCTATCTGAAGACTGACTTTTTAAAAGGCTATCGATGATACAGAACTAAGGATCGAGTAACCTGGTGTAACCTATGAGACCTGGTCTTGCCTGACAGTCAAAACAGCTACTCGTAGTTAACCATATGTTACGGGGTTCTATCAAATAATGTTGTAATCTCAATGAAACTATAAAATACCTTCCTATCTGAAGACTGACTTTTTAAAAGGCTATCGATGATACAGAACTAAGGATCATGTAACCTGGTGTAACCTATGCGATATTTTGTTATGATGCGGTGATTATAATATAATTTCGCTACTTTCCTCCCACTAAATCAAAATCTTATATTATAAGATTTTGATTTAGTGGGAGGTAAGTAGCAAAATTATGTGAAACGCGTGAGCTAAAACACATTCTGTGTTTCAATAATTTCGTCCGAAGTATGTAAATAGAGGTAACCAGGGGTCAGGGGGCTTGCGGAGCGCCGAGTTTTGACAGAGGCTTTACTTGTTTAGGCACTTTCTCCTATGGAAATTTTTTCCCCTTGGGTATTCCTGGTGTTAAATGTTAGGTATTCTAGGGCCCAATAATAGGATTTGAGTTGAAATTACAGAATCCAAAATTGAGGCAAATTCTACATT
>CM019171.2:25019139-25192534 GCA_009739505.2 Apolygus lucorum
TTCCTGGTGTTAAATGTTATTATCCGATTATCCGGCTGAAGGCCGGAGATCGGAGCGCAATTTAAATATTAAATACCGTTCTACCTATAGGTAAACTACCGTTTGTACTAGGATAGAATGAAACACGAACTCACTAATTAGAAAAGTACTAAAACTTGTATATGAGATCGACACAAAGAATCACAGCCATCGTAATACACAGTACGAGAAGTGGAGACATCCACACATAAGTAATACAGAACAAACCCGACTAGATGGCACTCCAATAGCAGTGCCTTATATATCACAACATATGGATCAAGAACATTAGGGATTATAACCCTTTATTAATTCAACACTCCCCGGTAAGCACTAATGTTATAAACTTTAACGAACTGACTTTAAATGTAGAGAAACTGGCTCCTTTAGTAACGAATGTGGTCCATTTTCTCCAATGAAGCGTTGAATGAGCTTGGTCTAAGTACACCAAGACAGAATTTTCCGGGTTTTTCAGTCAAGAAGAATGCCTGGTCAGAAATAAAGCAAGAGGCTCCGTTACATCAGCAGAGATTATCTGTGAACGAAAAAGTATCTCGTTAGTCACATGAATTGACTTCTGTCAACAACATATCTCTGAATTTAACAAATTTCTCCCTAGGCAAGTTTTTGGTGAATGTATCAGCTAACTGAGAGTCAGTGCTGATCCAAGTTATCTTAACTTCTTTATTTTTAATTTTCTCCCTTATGAAGTGAAAGGAGAGTCTAACGAGGTGACGCAATGTCGTTGAGTCTTCAACTTTTGTGAGAGCAATAGCAGGGCGACAGTCCTCAAACATAGTTGGAACCAAATCTATGTTCAGGACGTGTTTGCAGAGAGCAGTGACCCCTACAACTTCTCGGCAAGCCATGGAAAGTGCCACATATTCACTTTCTGGAGCAGAGAGTGATACGTGATTTTGTTTTTTCGTTCTCCAGTGAATTGTATCACCGAAGAGCTGAATCACATATCCAGTGGTTGACAAACCAGCACTGTCATTAGCCCCAAGTGCAGCATCTACAAAACAGTCTAAACCTTCTTTATTTCCTGTAAAAACTAAACCATAATTTTTTGTAGCCCTCAGGTATTGAAATACCCGAAGAACCTCTTTCCAGTCATTAAAGGTATAATTTGACTGGCGACGACTGAGGGCATTGGTGGCAAACGAGATGTCTGGTCTCGTTGCGCTCTGGAGATACAACAGAGAGCCTATGGCTTCCCTGTAAGGAATATCAGTTGCATCACCAGACTGTTCAATTGAGGAGTGAGGAGGTTGAGCTGACATCGGAGTGTCCGCAGTTTTCTTACCATTGGGATCAAATCGTTTCAGCATTGCATCAATATGATCCCTTTGGTGAAGATACATCAAACCTTTCTCACGATCTCGTTTGATTTGAATTCCCAGAAACTTCCTGGGTTGCCCGAGATCTTTATCTCAAACTCTGCTCTCAGACAGTTTTTGGTCTCCTTAAGCTTGCTTTTGGAGTTCCCAGTCATTAAAATGTCATCGACATAGAGCAGAAGCATCACAAACTTTCCTCCATCACGCCAGATGAAAATGCAAGGATGAAAGTGGTAAGTAGTGAACCCCAATTTCAGAATTGCTTCCTGAAATTTAATGTACCACCTTTTGGGTGACACTTTCAGACCATAGAGTGATTTCAGGAGAACACATACGTATTTCGATCTGAAATCCACACCTTTCCCAAGGTGCTCTGCTAGCCCATCTGGAGGCTCCATATACACCTGCTTTTCTAAATTTCCATTTAGAAAGGCAGTTCTAACATCCAGCTGAACAAGTTCTAAATCAAACTTATTTGCCAGAGCCAACAAGAGCCTCACATCTGGGAGCCGAGCGACTGGAGCATAGACCTCAGAGAGATCATAGTGGTTGGTATCAGCAAAGCCTTTTGCTACCAACCGACTTCTGTACCTCACAGAACCATCAGGGTCATTCTTCTTCTTATGCACCCATCTGGCCCTAATTACTTTTGATCGTTTGGGTATTTCTTCTCTAGGCACTATTTTCCAAGTGCCACATCTATCCATGGCGTCGAGTTCCTCTGTTATGGCTTCAACCCATTTTTCTCCATCCGGGCTGCTGACGGCTTGTTTGTAGGTCTGAGGTTCTTCACCGAGATGACTCAAAGCTGCATTTGTCAGAAATGCGATGTCTGTTGAGTTCAGCTCGTTCTCTTCATCCAGGCTCTCAAAGAATTCAACATCCTTTGAGCTTCCCAGAAACTTGACCTTTTCTTTATGGATTGGCTGAAAAACAGGAGTTGCGTTCCCCTCGTCCTCAGGTTCAGGGACAGCTTTCGGACTCGATGATGAACCAATTTCAGCCACTACATTTGAAACAGGTTCATTCGCCGTATTCCTGACAGAACTTGGAGACCCAAATGGTGAATCAAGTTCCAAGGCTTGAGTCTCCCCGGCAAGGGATTCCATATTGAAGTTGCTCTCTTCTAATACAAATTCATCCTGAGCAACCTCTGGCGGGAATAGGGATTCATTTCCCTTTTCCTTAAGGTAGTCAGCATAGGTCCTAGATTCAATGAAGCTGACATGTTTTGACCTAACTATGATTTTCTTGTTAGCATGGAACAAGGTGTACCCAGTGGACTCACATTCTAGAAGAAAACATAAGTCAGACCTAGCTTGGAATTTAGGTTTATTTTTGACATGATTATCCAAGACATAAGCTTCACAACCAAACCTACGAATATGTTTCAACGTTGGTACATCATTGAATAAAACTTTATGAGGTGGTTCCATGTTATTTGATGAGTTAGGAGTGATATTATGTATGTAAATAACATGATTCAAAGCAAAGGCCCAAAAGTAGCTAGGTAATCCCGAGGAAATTAGGTTGACTCGAATCTTATCACCTATTTCATAGTTAAGTCTTTCTGCTGTTCCAATATGCTGTGGAGTAACAGGTTCACACTCAGTATGAACAATCTTTTCTCGGGACAGCAGTTGTCGCATGGCAGACGTCTTGAACTCTGTGCCAGCGTCAGTTCTGAGTTCTGCAATCTTAGTGTTTGGCCCCATGAGCTTCCTAATTTCAGCTAAGTATTTTTCCAAACTTAAATGAACCTGAGTCTTATTTTCTAGAGGATATGCTGCTGCATATCTTGAAGCATCATCAGTGAATGTAATTATATACTTATTTTTACTTCTGTAAGCATTTGGACGTAAGGGACCAGCAAGATCACTATAAACCCTGTGAAATGGTACACTAGACCTATGACGTTTGGCATTACATGGATTCCTTTTCCCTTTAGCCTTCATGCAGTCAGCGCATTCGAGAAGACTGTTACCAAAAGTTACATTTTTGAGTTCTGGAGATATTTTTGACAAAGTTTCCAAGTATGCTTTACTAATATGATTTAACCTAAAATGCCACTTGAGCCCTGGATCATCCAGAACAGACTTGGTGACTTCCTTTGATTGGGAAGGTGTAGATGCAGAGGTAGAAGGTGAGGAAGAGTCTGGTAGATCATATCTGACTCTTTTTCTCCCCCCCATCGCTGCATGTGCTGCAAGGCGCTTGCCCAGAACTGCAGATGAAGTACTATCACCACCCCTATCAAATGATGGACCTGAGTTATCCACCACTGAAATACCATATTTATCTTGGATAGAATTTAGTATGTGACGCCGCCGCTGCAGCGACGCTGTTGCTAAAGGTAACTCGAACTGTAGCCACCAAAACGACCCATCAAACGAGCCTGTGGTGACCCGTTTACCATGTGCGACTATTTGTTATGACTAATTCCTTATTGGTAATTTTAGCTTGAACACCATCTTTCAGTATTCTGCGAAGTGAAAAAAGATTTTCCGCAGAGTGTGGCGAATAAAGAACATCTTGAAGACAGCTAATTTTCCCTGTATTAGGATTCCGGATGATTACATTACCAGCCTGCTTGATTACTAAATCAGCTGATGCAGAGCTATTAGCACACGAAATACGTTAGCAACAGGTAAATTCCACATATTAATGAAGTATCCCTTATTATTGAAAATGTGATGCGTTTGCACCTGAATCTGTAATACATCGCAGAACAGAAGGAATCGAGTACTCACCATCAAGGGAAAGGAGAGCTCAATGAAATAGCATCCTCATCATTGCAGCGTTCCCAAGCCATGGCAGCTTTTCCTCTGGTAGAGTCACGTCGTTTCTTCTGTGGAGCTGGTGTTTCAGATCTTTCTCTGGTTGAGCGCCTCTTTGGAAGCACTCGACCCTGGCGCCTCCATCCATGCTCAGAGCGACCATTCATGGGCCTGAGGTCTGCTGAAGATCTGGTGCTTTCTAGGCTGTCACAGGACTGGTCTCGGGTAGATGAATGCCCTCGGCTACGAGATCTTCTGTCTCTTGACTGTCTTGCAATTCCTTTCTTCTCCTTTTCTCTAGCAGCCTTAGACTTTGGAGTCTGTTTGAAAGGACACTTTGCAGATAAGTGACCAACCCGTTGGCAGTTATAGCAAGTCTTTGGATTGTCAGGATTCAACACCAAATTTGGGCAATTCTTCTTAAAATGTCCTGTAGTGCCACAGACATAGCAACAATTCCCGGGGTCAGATGATTTGGATCTGGACTTGAAGATCAAAGCAGCGTCCTTGGTTTTCTCCGCTGACGTTGAGGGTTCAGCCACTACGTTTTGCATAAGACATGCGATTGAAGTCCGATTGGGCTCGCCTCATTATTTCCACAAGACCTACACGTTCTTTGGCAGCATAGTCACTTGTCTGCTGTTTGTAAAGGTCAGGAAACACCTTGGAAATGGCGGCCAGATAGCGATTTCTGATGTAAAGTTCAGCATCAGCCCCTACTTTGAAACAGCGGTGTGCATCAAAATGTTCCATCTTCCGAAGAAGACTGTTAAATTCGTCGTTGAAAGAAACAATTGTCTGTTTTGTAGGGTCGAACTGTAAGTTGGTGAACTTCCTGTTTAGATCATCATATTCCTCAGTGTTTGCTGCCTTAGTGACCTCTTCTAATGTAGCCAAGATCTGTATGGGGCAATCCTGCATTTAATGTAATCCTCATACTTAGAGCATACGTTGGACTTCAAGTAAGCACAGACGGCATTTTTCATCTGTTCCATTGCATACTTAGAAAATATGGGTTCCTCTGGCTGCCTAACATAATCTGAAGTACGCAAGGCTGCTATGGTGTTTGAAGCGCTCAGTGCATGGATGACCATTTTACGCCATGCTGCAAAGTTGTGGTCATCCTTGAGGATGTTGGATCCATTTTGCAGTGGGGTGAATTGTCTGAAGTCACTTCTGATAAATGATGACAATCGCTCTTCGGGTTGAGGTTTGTAAATGTTCAAGGAAGGAGTATTCAAATCAAGAGTAGAAGACACTCTGTCTCCATTGGGTGGAGGACATACATTCGACTGAGAGGCACCGTTGGTTTGAGAGACTCCGTTGGTTTGAGAGGCACCGTTGGTTTGAGAGACTCCGTTGGTTTGAGAGGCACCGTTGGTTTTAGAGGCTCCGTTAGCTTGAAAGGCTCCGTTGGGATATGGCAAATCAAGACCTGTCTGGGTTATTCCCACTGTCAGCTGTTCAGTCAGCTGCCTGACAATGTTAGGGTCAAATTCCCCAACTTCCAAAGAAGCAACTGTTTCCAGTGGAGTGTCGGTCATCATTGCCATATCCTGGTTATCAAGCTGTTTTATGGCCTCAGCGTGCATCCTGGAGAGGCGGTCGTTAAATTTGTGGAATTCCATCATGTACTCCACATGCTTGGCCACAACTGCCTCCAAGGTTTCAGCACGTAGATATTCAGTCTGAGAAATAAAATTTTGCAATATTACCTTCCTGATCTGAATTTCACGTTGACGCTGGAGACGGCTTGCTTCCTTTTGAATCTCTAGTGCAGTCGATTCATCATGTTTACGAAGGGCGGCTTGCACTGTCTCCTCTATACGCCTCTGGAGCTCCCTCTCTGCGTCCACATCACATGGACTCTGCATCTATGAAGCACGTTCCACAAATTAGAAAAAAATTCAACATAATATGACAAAACATAAATTTTGTAAGTTCTAATTTGGAAATCGAGAATTACCTAATAAACAACCAGAATTATACGTCAGTAAAAGTGTTTTAAATTTAATTTATTTGAGTTTAGAAACAACAACAAAATTGTGGGGATTCATTGTAACATTTGTTTTGAATGGTGTTTATCAACTTAGATTTTCAAAAATAATTCAATTGAACTATCAAAAACGAAAAATAAAATAATGACCATATAAGATGATCAAGTTTAAACATTCTTTATTGAGGTAATGAGAAAAATTATTAAAGGATAATACAAAAAGATTGGTTTTTGTTTACTCGATCCCACAACATTTTGAAGGATGAACAATCAAATTTTAGGTTTAATCAAAGCTAAGTGGGGTTGTTTACTCGTACCCACTACGTTATTTAAAAAATTCACAATAAAATTTCAAATTTATTCTTAGCTCAGTGGGGTTGTTTGCTCGTGCCCACTACATTATTTTAAAAATTATTGATAATAATTTCAAATTTATTCATAGCTCAGTGGGGTTGTTTGCTCGTGCCCACTAAATTATTTTTTTAAATTTATAATAATAATTTCAAATTTATTCATAGCTCAGTGGGGTTGTTTGCTCGTGCCCACTATATTATTTTTAAAAATGTATAATAATAATTTCAAATTTATTCATAGCTCAGTGGGGTTGTTTGCTCGTGCCCACTATATTATTTTTAAAAATGTATAATAATAATTTCAACTTTATTCATAGCTCAGTGGGGTTGTTTGCTCGTGCCCACTACATTAATATATCTATTAGAGAAAGAAAAAAAATTGCATTGAACAATAAACATCTGAATCCTTGATGCTGTTTCGTTCATTTGAACTATTCCAGCATTGGAAGGATTCTTATTGGTAGATTCATCAAGAGACTTGAAGAGTATCCCTCTTGAGTTCTCGTGATAGTCAAGTAGACAAATGTAGTAACTGAAAAATAAATTTTGTTATATTCCTCCTGTCTTTCGAGACAGCTAGTCATAACCATTTACTGAACACACTCCAAATCCCTTTGCTGAACAAATCGCTCAGCTATTCATCATGACTCCACAGTCATCATGATCATGTTATTGCGCTCTGGAGGTTTCAGAGATCATGCTCGGGCAGCGGTGGGTATCTGCTCGAGAAGTATCTGTAATTCCTCTACAGGATTCGTGTACCATGACCTCCTAAAACCTGATTTCACGCATTGGCACTTCTCTCCCGTCCGAAAGTGTCTGCGACAGGTTATCCATTGATTCACAACGTTGAATCAATCCAAGCACAAAAATAACTCCGCACATAAACATCAACACATCGTTTGGTTGTCCGGTTGTCCCCTTCTCCCCGGTGCAAATTGTCACACGACTTGCTATGTCCCCTGTCAAGTGACTCCGTCGAGGCTCCGTACACACTACTCTGTTCGGAAAGTCAAGTGTGTTGGGAGCCCTTGGGTCACCAGCTCCCCCCACACTCCCTTCCTAGAATAGGCTAATGGTCACTACTGAGATTATTTCCCGCCTCAGTGGTACTTTCCCTTCGGATTCTTCCATTGCCTTCCTAAATACCAAGGTAAGTTAACTTGAACGAACTGAACATCGTTAAGTGACTTGAACTAGCTTCTCACACATCTAACATTTGGAAATTACAAATCCATTCCCAACGATCTAGAACGCACTGATCCCCACAGATCTTAGATGAAACTACAACAACCAGAACACATAGGGAGTACTCAAATTCTCCCCCCGATCGAGATATTATCGTAGCAATACGTAGCACGTAAAAAAAAGAAAACAAATGAAGTGAAAGATGATATGCACTTGTCCATGTGCAAAAACTTTTCAACTGGAAACGGCACCTGTTGGCGCCAACATCTCACAGGACAAGGTTCCGAATTTCAATTTTTCTTTTTAGAAATTTTCAACAGGCCTCTTTTTTTAATAGAAAATTATATGAAATCTAATCTAACTGAGAATACTTCTTGGTACCTAACGATAATAAAGAGATCTTTATCGAGGTTGTTTGTTGAAAAAGCAATTCTAACCTAACCTTGATACCAGTGGTCCTTTTTCCGAAATAAAAGTACCTAAGTACCAACTAAATTATTTTATTGTTCTTTCAAGTTGTTCAAAATATTGGTATGATGCTGCAAACGTGAACTAACAACAAAATTAATCTTGGAACTGAACAAAAATTAAGAGTTATTAGACGAGACAAAAAAACGTGGTAGGTAACTCGAACTATTCTTTTACTTACCTTGTAACTTTCAATCGACTCCGCAATAACACAAATCGACTTTGAAATTACGTAAATCCAACAACAACAACAACAACAACAACAAAAACTGACAAACGATTTTTTAAAAACAAAATTGAGTAAACTATAATTTAAAAAAAAACTCAGGTAACGTTGGAGAAAAAACGAAGCTGGCGAAACGAGCAGTGGAAAACAGAATGAAAACGGAGGCGCGAGATGCCCACGATCACCCCACCATCCTGCGCAATGCATATGCGCAGAACACATAACTTTAAAATTGACGAATTTTAATCAAACTACACAACCAAATGTGGAGATCACTAAACCAATAATTTTTAAATAATTTTCTGGCACCGTAGGGAGTGTGGTTTTGTTCAAGGAACCCTGTAAATTAGCTTTTCAACGTTTCCATCATCCGCATATCTCATACCATCATTTTTAACAGAGTTCATGATTACGCCATCTTCGATTCGGCCAACTTACCAAGCTCTTGCCATTTTCCCGCCAATTTACATGGTTCCTCGAATCCCAAGTTTAAGGCTTCAAATCGTAAATAATCCACACTTACTTGTGCGCCGTTTGACTCCGTTGTTGAAGGCTCCGTACTTGTCTGACCCAGGCAGCCTCCGTTAACTCCGTTGTTGGTGGCCACCACTCCGTTGTTTGCCTGTCCCAGGAAGTGTCTCCGTTATCTACTCCGTACCTAGTACCTCCGTTGACTTCCTGGGCTGTCAACAAGTTTTCGTTTGGGACATAGCACTCGTACCGAGGGAACAACCGCTACAACATACCCGTCGAAAACACAAGCGAAACGGCAGAGGGGTTTGCCCACCAGCAAACACCGCCGATGTCGACATATCCGATTATCCGGCAGAAGGCCGGAGATCGGAGCGCAATTTAAATATTAAATACCTTTCTACCTATAGGTACAACTACCGTTTGTACTAGGATAGAATGAAACACGAACTCACTAATTAGAAAAGTACTAAAACTTGTATAATGAGAACGACACAAAGAATCACAGCCATCGTAATACACAGTACGAGAAGTGGAGACTTCCACACATAAGTAATACAGAACAAACCCGACTAGATGGCACTCCAATAGCAGTGCCTTATATATCACAACATATGGATCAAGAACATTAGGGATTATAACCCTTTATTAATTCAACAGTTAGGTATTCTAGGGCCCAATTATAGGATTTGAGTTGAAATTCCAGAATCCAAAATTGAGGCAAATTGTACATTTGCATGCTTACTTTCAGCTCATGAAGCAGTTGAGCTGACGCAAAAGGACTGTGAGACCAAACCAGTCGGAGTCTTGGAAAGTGTAGAGTGAGAAGCTGCAACTTGGCCTGGATATCGTTGTTCGAAATATCGTTGCTCAAATAGTACCTCCCCTGAAAGAAATACCAACGAAAATTTGAAGGAAAAACAAAATTTTCAGCAGAGTTTCGGAAAAAGGGCCGAAAGACTACACAAATTGCTGTGTGGAACCTAACGAAGGAAAACAATTTTTATGATTTTGGAGGTTTTAACAGGCTTTTTAGTTCCCAAGATCAAAACTTCGGGTAAAACAAAAGCTGCATTTCACAATTCCGTAGAAAGGGTAACATCGGCGACGTAGTTTTGAAAGCCTAAAGCAACAGACAAAATAGAGATGAATTTGAAAATCATAAAAAAACAATAATGCCTGATTTATAAATGATAATAATTATTGACAATAATAGGGTGTGCACACGTATTGCTTCCGAGTCTACCAAGGTAGCTGAAGCTGTGTTTTTACTTTTCGAGGTAAAAAAAAACTCCAAAATCGAAATTTCCACTCGCGTTTTACGTTTCAGACCTTTCTGAACAATTTTGGTTCCGTGTCTGTCTGAGATCCTTATAACCGGCATAACTATACGAAGTTAATGTCCGATTTCGATGAATTTTTCAGGGATTGTGCGGGTAGGTGTGTAGACGGTCCCCTATGAAAATCATCACTCCCGGACTAATAGTAGCCTCTGCGCATGCGCAAACGTGAATTCCTTGTAACGGCCATAACTTCCACATTTTCTTTCCGATTTCTATGACATTTTCAGGGATCATGCAGATTAGGTTATAGATGATCCCCTACGAAAATCAGTACCCCGATTGTCAGTAGCCACTGCGCATGCGCAAACGTGAATTCCTTGTAACTGCCATAACTTCCACACTTATCATCCGATTTCGATGGAATTTTCAGGAACTATGCGGATTAGGTTGCAGATGGTCCCCAATGAAAATCATGGCCTTAAAATTGACAGTAGTCTCTGCGCATGCGCAAACGTAAAATCCTTGAAACAGCCATAAAACTTACATTTTTCGTCCGAATTTGATGAAATTTTCTAGGATTGTTCAGATTGGCATGTGGATAGTCCCCTATGAAAATCATCTCCCCCAGATTAATAGTAGTTGCTGCGCATGCGCAAACGTGAATTCCTTGTAACGGCCATAACTTCTACATTTTTCATCCGGTTTCGACGAAATTGTTCAGTTACGCGTGTAGATGGCCGCTATGAGGGTAGTGAAAAATACTTGGAAATTGATGTTTTGAGATTAACTACTACGCATCGGATCATCTATACAATCGGGTTATGGATACGAGGAAGCCACACCCACACCCACTTGGCAGACTTTTTTTAAATTATTTTTTTTCCAAAAGAAAATGTCTTGAAAAGAAACAAAATTTGGCTCCCACACTAAAATAGAGCCCCCAAAAAATTATCTAATTGCGTGTATGATTCCGAGGTGTTCTGGCTCATTGGTTCCCAATATTGAAACGACGAGGAAAAAAAGCTGCATGACACTATTCCGTATCCAGCGCGAGCTCGCCTTAGTGGCTTGTTTTCATGTTTCAGTGGTACAAAATACGAGAAGGTCCAAACTACTCTAGGTTTGTTCAGAGAGGCAGTCCCGAGGGGTTCTGGACTGGACACATCCCTTTTTGGCTGTTTGGAGAGACACAGAACCAGTTCTGTGTAGTCCAGAACTGCAAGTTCGTTGTTCGGAAAAGGAGTCCCAAACCGTTTCGAACCAGTCCAAGTGGTTCTGGATTTTTTTCAGAACTTCTAGTTTGAGACATGCGCAGTAGACTTTTCAAGCTTATCACACAAGACTATCAATTGATAAGTCTCCTGCATCAGTTCAAGTTCCTGTGTGTCTTCTCTTTTGGTTTATTATTTTCAATAATGAACCTTTGGAATCGACCAAGAAAAAATATTTTGTAACACCCCTCCAAATTTGATGGTTTACGTTTTAAGGTACGAAGAATCCAAAAATCGAATAAAAATTTGGCCGTCCTTCCGCCGTACGCGGCACTTTTGCCACTTAGCATTGACCGATTTTGATGAAATTTGGTATGTGTGCTCGATTTGGGGTCTAGTTGTGCCCCGAAGTTTTTGGTTGATGTAGGTCACTTCTAAGGGTTCAAAAATGAATTTTGAAATTTTGAAAACGCCCCAACTCAAAAAATTTTGATATATAGGTATTGTTTTCCCTTCAATTTAAGATTCTATAGAATTTTTTGAGACCACGCGGAGCCCTGTAGGACAAACCGTTCGCTCCCTAAGAGAATTTAAGGGTTTTACGTACGATAAATCAGAAACACGAGTATGAATCGCAAAAGAGGCCTAATCTCCGTTCAAAGTAAAGCTGACCGAAATGCGATCAATGTTTTTCTTCATGTTGGATGGTTGGTGGCTTTGCAGACGAGTGATCTACATAAAACAATAATAAACCATTGTGTAATAATTTGCAGCGTTTTTTAACAGTTGTCAACTGTTACACATCCCTAATAGATTTCCGAATCTTCTGGTTCCGCCCGAGTTTTAAGCATTTTCCCCGCTCAAAATGCCACTTTTTTCACTTGACTTTATTTCATGTTTTCGACCTTGCGGCACAAAAACGTTCATAACTTCCTCATTTTCCTAGCAAATTCAATAATTTATTTCAATAATTGTAATCAATTATTGATTACACCTTTTGATGACCTCTTGATCGGTAAAAAAAACTGTAATCTAGGATAGTCTTTCTACCTAAAATAATTCTAAACTTCAAAATTTGTCAATTTTTGTTTGTTAGACATTTTGGTGTTTTTTTCAAGGGTTATTGGAGAACTTCTATTACTTATTTTTATAGATATATATATTTAACAATTCAGGGAAAAACAAAACAGGAGCCGCGTGAGAGATGATTAAAAAGAGAGAGCCAGAGATGGACATATCCATGATCTTTATAATTGGCATTGTACTTACCTATTTATTTTCAATTCAATTAAAAGCCATATTAATGAAAATAAAAACAAATATAGAAATATTTATACCTGCAAGGCGAAAGGCTTGTTTTCGTCAAACTCGATGAGGAGTATGGGCTTGGCATAGTGCCTGGTCATGGCGAGCGCCTGCGTGTAGAGTCGTCCTGAGCCGAGAGAGCCAATCAAATCACTGATGCTCTTCCTCTCTACGCACATCTCAGGCGAAAGTATGTAATCCCCAACCTACAAACCACGATACAACGGATATTAGGTCGAAAACGTAAAGTACGAAAGTTGTACAGATTCATCTGCTCCAACCTAAGATCCTTCCTTGATAGCGATTGTTGATAACCACACACTAAACCGTTTTAGACCATTCTGAATCCACCATAGGTGTTTGACTGTGAGTGACAAGATCTTGTGTACTCTGCCCAGACCTCAATTTCCAAATAAGGGTTAAAATTTTGAAAACTCAAAAAATTTTGATATTGTATTGTTTGATGTTGTATTGTTTGTATTGTTTTGTTGTATTGTTTTTCCATCAATTTAAGATAGTATTGGAATTTTAGAATCAAATGAGACCACCCAGAGCTCTGTAGGACCAACCGTTCGCTCCCTACGAGAACTTAAGGGTTGGACTTACGATAAATCAGAAACACGAGTGTGAATCGTAAAAGAGGCCTAATCTCCGTTCACATTTTAACCGACCGAAATGCGATTGATGTTTTTCTTCATGTTGGTTAGTGGGTAACAATGGTTCTTTGCAGACGAGTGATCTATAAAGAAAAATAATAAACCTTTGTTTAATAATTTGCAGCGTTTTCAATAATTCCATCCCTTTGCAGCTCACTGATTGTACCCAAGCTTTGTAATTAAGGGAAAATTCTCAACATACCTCTGGATTTTCGTGAATTATACTTTGTGCCATCATGGAACAAATCAGTAGACTATGGTGCCAGGACACCATAAATCTGAGACTGCACAGTTCCAATGACAAATTATACTCCTCCCTGATCAGCTGGGACTTTAGGAGGATTGTTGGCTGAAGCATGTTGGGTGAGCTAAATTCGCTCCTAGTGGCCCCACGAAGATGACATTTTACTGGTAGCCTATCTGAGACCATACAGTTCCAACGGCTCCTCTCTGATCAGCTGGGTGAGCTAAATTAGGTTTTGGGGGATTTTTGGCTAAAGCACGTTCCATCTTTTCCACTTTTATCTGACAGGCCATGAGCGGACCCAACCGAGGGTGCAGATGGCGGTCGCAGATTTTTTTAAGAGATTATATTAAAACTAAAGTATTCGAAAACAAACCACGAGCCATTCAGGAGCTAAAGGAGACAATAAAACGAGAAACCGCTGAAATAACGGACGATATGGTGCAAAATGTGATGAGTGTGATGATCTGTGCATCGCTTCGAAGTCGGTTATCCCATTTAGACATGATGATGCTTTTCCGTGTTTTACCTTTTGTCAATAAAAAGTGTTATTCTCAACACATTCTGTTCATTATCGACCCCATAAGATCAAATCTGAGGATCTGACAGGCTTTCGATATGTGTTCATTCAAACATGAGCACCCCATAGACGGTAAGCACGCCACCTAATTACAAGTTAACTATAATGACCTGGATAGTGACGGGCTCAATGTCGATGCCCCTCTTGTGGAGAAGAGATGGAAGTTCGCTCCTGAACTCCCTCATGTCCACGATGATTTTCGGAACGACGGCTTCTGAACATCCTTGACCGCCTTCACGAGTGTTCTTCGAGCTGGACGGTGCAACTTCGTTGAAGACTTCGGTTACGTCTTCCATCACGAGGACCTGAAAATATTAATATTTGAGTCATTGGTGATCGCATGATTGGTTAACTAGAGAACATCGTAAGGGACTATATCTATCTCTTGTCAATAGTCACACTACCTATATATTATATTTATTTATGTTGTCCCTAGGTAGGGGACTCATCAGTTTGAATTTCGACCCTTACGCCACCCATTTAACCACGTTCTCGTAGGCATTCATACAAACGTCCTGGCAGAAATTATACCGATCACAAACCATATTCATGCTCACTTCGGTGAGTCCATTTAGCAGCATCGTTCACCTCCACCAAGTTACACCAGAACCACCCAAATTCAACAAACACTGACAAACTCAGATTACAATTGGCTTCCCGTTCACGTCCGCCCAAGTTAAACATATTGCGTAATGCATGCATTCCAGGGACGTCACATTGGATAAGCATTAGGTCAATTTAAACCAGTTGGTAAGCGATACAACTGTTTCACTCGAAGTAATTTATTTAGTATTTCAGGCAAGAAACGGTGGTCCCCCCCCCCCCCTCACCCTCACCATTAAGGGCCACCATTTGCCTCGAAGAGCATTTTGAAATCCATGATCTACGATACCCAACATGCAAATTCGATTCTACCCCCTCCTAAACCAGACTGGCACCAAAGCGGTGATACGTCGTAACGTTGGACTTTCATCTGTTAGTTTTGGTAGGCAGTCCGTCAAAGTTCACATCCGTATTCAAGGTGAAACACAAAAACAAAAACGGTTTACGGTGTCCTGGCTCCATGGTGGCACCACTATTAGTTTCATGGTGGTACAGAGATTAATTCATGGAAATCCGGAGATATAACGAGAATTTTTCCTGAATTTCAAAGCTTTTTTTAAGTATAGATTTTTTTAACGTTTTTTAGGCACTACCCCCCCCCCCCCTTTTCCTTTGAAAGGGAAACGTCGAAATTCCGGCGACGTAGTGCACAACTAAATAATTTCCACGTCGAATAAAAAAGTACCACGAAAATCGGTTGGAAATTGAGGCCTGGGCAGACACACAACATTATGCCCAAAAACGCACTGTTTTTTAGCATTAACCTCCTTTTCCTCCCCTTAAAAGGCAAAATTCGAAATTTCGGCGACGTAGTGCAAAAACTAGATAGTTTTCCGCGTCGAAAAAAAAAAGATCCTTAGTTACTTTTTTGCCATCCCTAATCCGCTACCTTGGTAGACCCAAAAGCAAAATGGGGAATTTGCCTCAATTTTAGATTCTGGAATTTCAAGGCAAATCCTATTATAGGGCCCTAGAATAACGTTTAACACTAGGAATAACCAACGGAAAAAAATTACCGTAGGAGAAAATGACTAAACAAGTGAACCTTAAAGACCAGAGTGAACACTGAGGGCCGAAGATATTAAAACACCGGACAACTTTTAACGAACAATTTTTAATGGCTGATCTGGTTAATCACATATTAGACTGAATAAGATGGAAACCCTCCCCTACCACTACTAGGCAGTCCTACCAACTCACTATGAAGTATTGCGCCAGATTCGAACACAACAACACGCCCCTTCAATACTTCAATTGTACAAACATTAAAAAAGTTTAGACAAAATTTCACACTATATAGGTACGTAGGTTCCCAAGTTCAAAAGTATATCAATAACCAAATCTTGTCACATCAATTTTCATATCATAAAACATTATTACTTTCCTTTTTTTTTTTTTTTTTTTTTTTTTTTTTTTTTTTTTTAAATTTCACTTTAGAAAATATCCAGTCTAAAATATTCGATCACAAAAAAAATGTTCAACCGTATTACAAAATATTCAATCACGTTACAAAATTTTCAGTCTTATAAAATATTCAATCCCATTGCAAAATGTTCAGTCTTAAAAAAAAAATATCTAATCACATTACAAAATGTTCAGTCATAAAATATACGATTACATTTCAAATTTGACAATAAAAAAACATTTTTAATTAATTTCAACAATGTTCATTTTCTTTCTGAAATATTCAAATTTATTTATGGCCAATCCTTTAGTGAGAATGTCAGCTATCTGTTCATCTGTCTGTAAGTATTTAATGACAACCTCACCAGAAGCTACTAAGTCCCTAATGAAATGATGGTGGATGTCTATATGCTTAGTGCGTTTTGTTTCAAGTGACTCTGCCATATTTATGGCTGATTTATTATCCTCGTACAAAAGCATAGGACCAGTTTTCAAATTCAAACTGTTTGAGAGTAATTGCTTTGTAAAAATGCACTCAGACAGACATAGCGACATAGCAATATATTCAGATTCAGAAGAGCTGCGAGACACAACTTGCTGCTTTTTAGATTTCCAAGTTATAGTGTTTTCATTCAATTTTATTAAAAAACCACTAACGCTCTTGCGATCAAGGGGATCCATCCCATAATCCGCATCAGAATAAGCACGAATAGTAAAATTGGAATCATTTGACTTTTTGTAGAGCAAACCAAAATGTTTTGTATAGTTTAGGTAGCGTAAAACATTCTTTAGGTACTTGAAATGTTCACCACCGAAATCATTTTGAAATCTTCCAAAATATGAAACCGAATATCCTAAATCAGGTCTAGTTCCCGTCATAATATACATCAAACTCCCTAACAGCTCTTTATAAGGAGCATTATTAAAACCAAAAGACTTTGGCAAATAGAGCTTTGGCAGAATTGGAATTTTAGAATGTTTGCTCTCAACCATCCCAAATTTTTCTATAACTTTTTCCATCAAGCCTTTCTGACTAAGAAAGAGACCATTTGGAGTTCTAGTGATCTCAATTCCAAGAAACTTAATATTGTTAGAATTCGATAGATCGTTCAATTTGAATTTTGATTCCAGTTGATTTTTAATTAGTTTCGCATCATTGAAATTTTTGGCAAAGACAATCATGTCATCTACCCAAATTAAAATATGAACAGAACATTTATTGTATAAACAAGGATCAACTTTACTCCTTACCAAACCCATTTTCAGTAACTGTTCATTAAGCGTGGTGTTCCAAGTTTTCGGCGCAGATTTCAGTCCATACAAGCTTTTCACCAGCTTGCACACGTGGCCAGTTGGAACATCTAAGCCCTTTGGTGGCTTCATAAATACAGGACGGTCGAGATACCCACAGAGGAAAGCTGCCTTGACATCATACTGGTAGAACTGTAGGTTCTTCTCCACAGCAATGGCCAAGAGGAGTCTTAAGGTGCTCATCCTTGCAACTGGAGCATATAGATCACTGCCACTGAGGTCGCTGGTGTCCTCCTGAAAACCTCTCGCCACCAGCCTGGCTCGCTTTATCAAGGAATCGTCACTCATCTTCTGTCTAAACACCCACTTTGAGTCTATAATTTTCTGATTCGTCGGCATAGGCACTATTTCCCATGTACCGTTGGATGCCATGTTGTCAAGTTCCTCTTGTATCGCCATTTTCCAGGTGAAATCCTTGACAGCTTCGTTATAAGATTTAGGTAGCTCAGAAGGCAGACAGCCAGCAGACAACGCGAGAAGATTCAGCTCGTAGTCTTCCAGATAGGCAGGTCGACGAAGGGTCCGTCCACTAGTACGCTGTAGGACCTCCACTTGGGAACTTGGCGCAGGTGCATCGACCGGCAAATCCATCGATGGATCCAAGTCGTCACTGGTGTCATACACCTCATCACTTTCAGAGTCCTCCTCCGATGACACAGATTCAATGGAGCCATCATCCCTCCACTCAGCCTCCTCCGGAGCTTCAACAGTCACAGCCTCAAAGGTTTGATGAGGGGCTCTCATCAAACCTCACGCTCCGAGCTCTGACAATCCTGCCAGACTCCTGATCATACAAACGCCAGCCATTAGGGCAGTACCCGACTAGGTACGTAAGTCTGCTGACAGGATCCAAACTTCCCCTCCTATCCTCTTTTGCTACATGAGCATATGCGCGGCAACCGAATACCCTGATATTATTTAGGTCAACAGGACGCCCATACCATAGCTCAGCAGGGGTTTTTCCATCAGGGAGAGCTCTTGTCGGGAGCCGATTGATGAGATACACGGCAGTTCTTACTGCTTCCCCCCAAAACTCCCTGCCAAACGAGCTGTCCATTACCAGACATCTAGCCATAGACATGATGGTTCGATTTAAACGTTCTGATTTTCCGTTTTGTGATGGATTGTGACTTATGTTGAACTCCATCTCAATTCCCTTCTCACGACAGAAGCGCTGAAACCTTTCCGAACGATATTCACCACCATTATCTACCCTTAGACGAGCAATTTTCGTAAGAAACCGCGAGGTAACTGCAGCCTCATATTCCACAAATTTCTCAAAAGCTTCGTCTTTACTTTTCAAGAGGTAAATGTGGGTAAAATTTGAGAAATGACATGTAAACGTTACATAATAACGGAAAGAATCGAACGTAGCAGGAGTCAAAGGACCTTTCAAGTCACTGCTAATAACCTCCAAAATTCGTTTTGGTTTCTTTTCGTCTGGTAGATCTACATACGGAGTGCGGGTCTGCTTACCTTTCATACATATGTCGCATAAATTCTTAGCAGGATGAATGGATGAATGTCCCATCCGACGATGCATGACAGGATCGGAGACAGCAGCCGCAGTTTGTTCCTCCACAACATCAACAAGAACAGTATACATGTTTCCTTGTAGATCGCCCCTCAAAACTACATTATTAGAGGAGAAAACCTCAACTTTTTCTTTCTCGAAAACAATCTTTAGCCCGGCCCGTTCCATTTTAGAAACAGATAAGAGATTGTACGGAAGTTTTTCGCATAATAAAACGTTCAACAAAACCATTGGTGTGTTGTTCCACTTCACTCTGAGAGATCCCCGTCTGGTAGCAAGCAGCTTCTCCCCTTGTTTTGCAACACTTATCTGAATATTAACAGGCTCAACGTTGAACAAATATTTTCCCGTTCTTTCCGTACACAGATGAGAACTGCACCCAGAATCGGCATAAAATATTAATTTGTCCGGATTCGCGATCGCGAAAACTTGCTCATCAAAATTGGAAGGTTCCATGCAGCCAGATTCCAGACCATTGGTCTCGGGCGAGCAGATGAAGGCTATCTCAGATTGACTGTTCGACTGATCATTTTCCTCATGTTGATGATCTTGCACAATATTTGCGGTTTGATTATTTTTCCATCCGTTTTTCCGAGGGCATTGGCTCCGTTTGTGTCCAAACTTAGAGCAAAGATAGCATCGGTACTGAAAACCAGAGTTAGCATCAGCTTTGCTTGCTCCATCAGTGTCATTATTGTTACCAACACGATGCGAAGTTTGTCGATTATCGTACGATGAGGGAAAATTTCCCCCTTTTCTCGGTCCGAATGCACTTTTTCCCGCAAAAAACGCCGTTTGATTCGAACTCGATTGACCTTGAAATTTACCGGCCGAATTTCCCACACGCATCTCCTCTTGAAGTAAACGATTCTTCACGAATTGTAAAGTTATCTTCGAATTGTCATGGGGTGAAAGCGATGTCGATTGATGTTGTTACCGTTTGATAGGCGTCCGGCATTGCCGACAAAAGTTGAGAGATAACCTCAGCCTCCGACATAATGCCCCCAGCGGCCTCGAATTCCCCGACACGGCTCTCGAAAAGTTCCAGGAATTCACGAAGCGATCCATTCCGAAATTTCATAGATGTTAATTCTCTTCGAATGCAGACTTGAGCAGAAAGACCTTTCCTTACATAAGTTTCCTCCAGGGCAATATACATTTCCCTTGCCGTGGTCTTATGTCTGATGGAGTTGAGAATCCGGTCATCTAGCCATTTTACGATTATGTCTCTTGCCAACAAATCTTTCCGTCGGAAATCCTTCAGTTTGGCAGCATCCTCATCTTCCGACTCCACGACTGACTTTTCAACGATATCCAGAACTCCGTGTTGTTCCAATTGAAGTTTCAATCTGAAAGACCAGTTAGAAAACCCGACTCCATTGAACTGCTTCATTCCCGGTGCCACGAGTAGCGCCGCCATTTCCGCGTACCGAACGAGAGTTATTCCGCGTTTCCGAGCAAAACTTCCGAGATTTTCCACTCAAATTTGCTCGCGCACTCCCGCAGGATAACTGGGCTCACAACCTAAAGACCAGAGTGAACACTGAGGGCCGAAGATATTAAAACACCGGACAACTTTTAACGAACAATTTTTAATGGCTGATCTGGTTAATCACATATTAGACTGAATAAGATGGAAACCCTCCCCTACCACTACTAGGCAGTCCTACCAACTCACTATGAAGTATTGCGCCAGATTCGAACACAACAACAAACCTCTGTTACAAAACACCGCGAAAATCGAGGAGTATTGTTGACGTCATACGAAAAAAAAAAAAAAAAAAAAACGACGCGAAAGCAACGACAACAGACAGAGTTCTAGCACGCCACACAAAACGATCCAGTGAAATGGCTACTCGAATAATGTGATTCAAATCTTGAAACTAAATAAGAGAAGATGAAGAATAATAATAAACTTGATAAACTAGTAAGTAGATAGATTCGTATTGTAAAAAAGTGAGTAATACTGTTTCTTTTGGTCAATTTTGTGTCAGGGTTCTTCCTGCCAGATCATGGCGCACTCTTGTGCGCACTACTCGGAAGGTAAAAGTTCGTGTATGTGCCGCTTCTGTGGTAAGCGCCACAGAACCTCCTTTGAAGTCAGATTGGTAGAATATCCGTCACGTTTCAAACATGGCTGCCTCTTACACATTGCCACCACATTTAAAATTTCCATCTTCCTTAAATTCTCTAAATTTTTTGGATGCGTTTTCGAGCAGCTCACTATGGTTTTATTCCATAAAAATAAACCCTCATTCGAAAAAAAAAAATAAAAAAATGTGAGGCAAATTCCCCATTATTCGATTTCCGAATCGAATGGTAAGTAGAAGTGATCTCTTTAGGAGCAATCAAACCTACCGGTGAGAGGAGATACAAAGGTGAAAGGTGAGGTTTGTTCACAAAAAGCACATAGATATTGCCTGTGGTGGTAGGTACCACAAGAATTCGCTCGTAGGTATCACGTTACAATAGTCATAATAAGTAATTAATCATAACACGAGTAATAATTAGTTACCTTCTTCTCCATAATCAATTTTTCGAAAGCCAATTTTTCTTGTCTCAGTGAAGTCAGGTACACTTGCTCTTCGACAGAACCCCCGTATATAAGAAAGAAAATTTTAAGGATGTTGTCAGCGTGCGCTCTCTGGTATACCTGCAACAATATTCATCACAATATTGTCATTGTTCTCTATGTACAGTTAGGCGGTTCAAACAATTTCCCTACTTCATTTCCTATTAGGTCAATAGAACGGGGTCATAAGAACTCAGTCAAGTTTTATGATAAATCATCGTCTAAGAAACAACGCCACCTATGAAACATCTGCCCAAATTTACAGAAAAAAAATCATGCAACATGAGTTAATGAGCGAATTATCATTATAAAAAAACACATCCGAGCTGGCGAAAGCCATTCATTTCAAAGAATTCATTCATTTCATTTTCATGTCTTTGCCCTGGCACATAGCACAAAAAACTGTCACGAAATTGCGTAACGAAATTGTGTTACAGTGCCTTTATAATGATTTCCGCTTACAACGACCCCGTTGTTAGGTTTGTTCCTTTTCTACACTTTTTAACCCACAAAAATCGTTCACCACTCATTGGAAAGCTCTCGATTAACGAACATTTTCATGTTCTCCATAACATATTGACTATACGAATAGCGGAGCTATGGGCATAAATGTTCTCATATTTTGTTTACAAACTAGTGATCGTGAGTGTAGAAGATAATTAATCCGGAATCGTCTATTTTATTGAAATTAGGTACCTACCTCTTAATATTAATAATTGTGTCAATTTGTAACATAATATATCTACACTCTTTCGTAGTACCTACCTCTTTACATGGTACCTACCTCTCCTATTAACTGTTGGTAGTTGAGATTTGGTATGTAGCCTCTGCAGTTTACCCTGGCACATAGCAACAAAAAACATCACGAAATTGTGTCAATTTGTAACATAATATATCTACACTCTTTCGTAGTAAGAAGACAGTGCCACCTATAATAGTATTCGACGTAGATATTATTATGTTAATGATTCGTTTCACATTCTGACAACAACGGAGGGTGGGTTATAAAATCCTATAGTGAGGTAAAAAGCAATAGGTAAAGACATGAAAATGTCCCAATGCGTTGTAGACTCGTATGCAAGCGTTTTTGACTACACCGTTAAAAAGCTGAGATTTTGGTTTTTCAATGGTTTGTGTCCATACAAATTTCCTATCCCATTTTGCTTTTTCGAGGTTTCTACAAATATATGGTTTTATGTCAGTCTGTCTGGTAAATTCCTCAATCCTATTATTTTTTTATGGGGATTTTTGGAAAAAAATCAGAATTCTGCTCACCTTTCCCCTAGTTGTGCCTTCCCAATCGTTATTCCATTCTTCAGAAAGACAAAGAGAGAAAAAAATAGCTTCCTCGTATCCATAACCCGATTGTATAGATGATCCGATGCATAGTAGTTAATCTCAAAACACCAATCTCTAAGTACCTTTCACAACCCTCAAAGGGGACCATCTACACGCTAATCTGGACAATCCTAGAAAATGTCATCAAATTCAAAATTCAAAGTGAGTAGATGTATGTGATTGGATCAAAAAATTCTTAGCCTCGGCTGGGATTCGAACCCGCGACCCCTGGAGCTCAAATCAAGACTCTTTCCTCTGAGCTATTAAACTTGTCTTGAATAAGATTTGAGATTCACACAAGAGACCAACCCTCTATGAATAAATCCCTCTATGAAAAACAATTCTCTATGATTTTCATAGGGAACCATCTAAACACTACTCTGTAAAATCCCTGAAAATTTCATTGAAATCGGATGGAAACTGTAGAAGTTATAGCCGTTACAAGGAATTCACGTTTGCGCATGCGCAGTCGCTTCTATCAGTCCGGGGATGATGATTTTCATAGGGGACCGTCTACACACCAACCCGCACAATCCCTGAAAATTTCATCGAAATCGGACAATAACTTCGTATAGTTATGCGCGTTACAAGGAATTCATGACAGACACACAGACAGACAGACACACAGACACACAGACAGACAGACACGGAACCAAAATTGTTCAGAAAGGTCTAAAACGCAAAACGCGAGTGAAAATTTTGATTTTGGAGAACTTTTTTTTTTCGTCCTTGAAAAGTGAAAACAAAGCTTCCGCTACCTTGGTAGACTCGGAAGCAAAAAGAGAAATGGGTTTTACCCATTTTTGGCACATTTCATATTTCCAGTTTCCTTTTTCCAGTCAGTTTTCAGTTTCCTTTTTTTAGGGACGTCCCACAGTAAGACTTGGGCGTCCTTATGTGATTGCTTTGGGGTAAAGTTGTACAACACTCAACAGAAAAAAATAACCACACACTAATCCGTTTTAGACCATTCAGAATCCAAATCCGCGAAAAAAACCATTGAATATCTGTGTGTGTGTGTGTGACAAAATATTGTGTCGTCTGCCCAGGCCTCCGACCGATTTTCGTGGTTCTTTTTTTGTTAGACGCGGAAACCTATCTAGTTGTGCACTACGTCGCCGGAATTTCGAATTTTGCCTTTTAAGGGAGGGAAACAGGGGGGGGGGGGGTTAATGCTCAAAAAAGTGCTTTTTTGGGCCTAATCTTGTAAAATCTGCCCAGGCCTCAATTTCCAACCGATTTGAGTGTTTATTTTTTTGTTCGACTAAGAAATCTTCCAAATTGCACACCATTCCACCAGAGTATCAAAATGAGCAAGGGGAGGAGGCGAGTTGGGGGATAATATTGAGAAAATATCCGATTTTTCAATATTTCGATTCCTTCATAGCTTACTAATTGTATCGAAGTTTGAAATTGAGGAAAAATTCTCATCGTACCTCCGGATTTTCATGAATTACTCTCTGTATCACCATGGAACTAATAGTGGTGCCACCATGGTGCCAAGGCACCATTAACTGCATATTTCGAGGTTTTATTCATTTATTTATTTATTTATTTTTTTTTGTGTTTCAACTTGAATACGGAAATGAACTTTGACGGACTGCCTACCAAAACTAATAGATGAAAGTTCAACGTTACGAAGTATCACCGCTTTGGTGCCAGACTGGTACAATGAGGAATTTCACCATGTCGGAATTTCCTATTTTTGACCCCAAAATCGGATTCAGCACCTCTAAAAACCCTCTAAGGCAAACTTTCATTCAGCCCGAACTTCCTAATTTACGAATAAACAAAACAGTGTAGAAAATACGAATGCTAAAAAAAACCGGGAAAATGACGTCATCCTGGAATAGTTCATTTATGGCCGCTTGAAGCGCTGAGATCGAGAAATCCAAAGTCCCCAGATGCAAAATTTCATGAAACAGTAAAGTTCGAAATCGAAAAACTGAAGAAAAAAATAGAAAAAGCAAGATGGGGAAAATTAGGTTTCCCCTGTTTTTGTTTGATAACTTTTCTCTTAGAAAACACGATTTCGTCGTCCCAATGGGCAACACTGGGAGGAGACGGCGATCCGAACAGCCCAATGAGCGAGCGTTCCCGCTTCACGTCTGTTTTCCCGGTTAGTTTTGAAATCAAACATTTTCATTGTCTCCCAAAAATAACAGGAGACTTATTTTCCGAAATCTGCCCGATTTTCATCTATCCCACACCATTAACTACTCAGGAAAAATGCAAACAGAATTCGGTGAAATTCCTCATTGGTGTTGGTGGGGGGGGGGGGGGGGACTCATGGATTTTAAAATGCTCTTCAAATTCGAGGCTCCCATTCCGCTAGAAATGTTATGGTGGATAATGGTGTGGGGGGGGAGACTACTATTTTTGCCTAAAATACTTGATAAATGACATCGAGTGAAACAGTTTTTCGCTTACCAACTGGTTTAAACTGATCTATCGCTTATCCAATGGGACGTCCCCTGGAATGCATGCTTTACTAAACAATATGTTTCTTCATTCAGTGGATAACAGGTTCGTTTTGTATTTCCCTTTTCTCTTTTCTATCTTTTTCAAAAACCAAAGTGGTTCTTTCTTCTGTTCTGTTTCATTGTTTTCATCCAGAAGAATTTTTCTTTTGTTTCTCTTTTCTATTTTCTATTTCGTTTATGCAATGCAGAAGAGTTTATTTGATTTCGTTCTTGATTCAGTATATTTTCGTTTTTCCGTATTTGCAGTTTCTTTTTTTGCCCTTTCATCATTGAGTGAGCATTAGGTAATTTATTGTAGGTATTGAGCTCAATTGAATTTTTTTCCCAGATTAGCAGAATCTGGGTGGTAGCAGGGTCTTGTCTTAAGTCAAATTTAAAGCTCAGTTAAATTTTAGGTTTTAACTCTGTGACATGAGTCACAAGAATTTTATTCTCTTTATAGTTCTCCGAAATGGATTGCAGATTACAGTGAAAATTGTTTATCTCGAAAAAATCCATTCTACAAATTTTGAGGCTATTGCAATAGCTTCATTTTCCATGAAAATTCGCAACACCACCCAGGCCGAGTTGTTAATACAGATTTTGATAGGTCCTGTTATCATTTTCGGAGTGTTGCCATCCTGTAATCTACGGAGAGTTCCTTCACTCAAACGTACTTGTGCGGAAGCAAAATTCGAATAAGAATATAAGTAAAAACCCCATTTTTACCAAAATGGTTGGTAGATGGTGTTGTTTCTTAGGATACGATATTATAATCAAGACATGAAGTTCTCAATGAGGGCAACATCAAACTCGTACTATAACGTACAACCTGGCTGAGAACGTACCTCGATCTGCCTAATAGCAGTAATATCAGTGTCGTACATCACTATAGCATCTGGTTTGAGCTTTGTGAGGCTTTTTATCAAAAACAACCCATCGTCATCTTTCTTGAAAGGTTGGATGGATATAAGAAGATCTTTCTCAGGCTTTGCATCCTCCTAAAACAACAAAACATGAAAAAATAAACGATTATCAACCGTGATTCTAGTTATGCAACTTCAATTTGAGAATTAGTTGAACATGGCAAATTCAAATGCTAATTTCAGAACCACTATGTTCTCACTAAGTTAAAATAGCTTTTCAGAGGTTATTATGATCACCGTCCAATACAAAACTACTGTATAGATAGTGAACAACCCGTTGTGATCGCATTCCTAGAGAGAACAACGTATTCCTATCAATCCTTTAGTAAATTAATCAGATCAGGAAGGCACTGGAGAGCGCAATAGGGACGGGTTTCTGCATTTTTTAGGACGTCCCACAATATGAATTGGGGGTCCTTATGCGATTGATTTGGGGTGAAGTTGGACAACACCCCAACAGAAAAATAATAATCACACACTAATCCATTTTAGACCATTTTGAATCCAAATCCGTGAAAGAAAACCATAGGTGTATGTGTGTGTGACAAGATCTTGTGTACTCTGCCCAGGCCTTAGTTTTCAACCGATTTTCGAGTTTCTTTTTGACATTTTATGTCTTTACTATGGCTAATAAATGAAAAATCGTCACGCGGGGAGCGTCAAGCGGGGAGCGTTACGCGGAAATTTCTGATGATTTTCGCTTACATAAAATGTCTCTCGTGGTTGCGTACTTGTACGAAAGCTGTAGCCACCGATCGGGAGTTTTATTCAACGCTGAAATCTATCTAGCTGTACACTACGTCACCAGAATTTTGAATTTTTCCTTTTAAGGGGGGAAAGGGCCTAAATTTCCAACCAATTTGCCTGTGTCTTCCTTCCGAATTGCACACTATTTCACCAGAGTACCAAAACTAGCATAGGGAGCGAGCGATTGGGGTATAATATTCACAAGATATCCGATTTTTCAATATTTCGGTCTCTTTATAGCTTACTCATTGTACCCAAGCTTTGAAATTGAGGAAAAATTCCCATTAGACCTCTGGATTTCAGATGAATTATTCCCTGTCTTCATGGAACTAATAGTGGTGCCACCATGGTTCCAGGACTAATAGTGAGTATATAACTAATAATTCCTTAATCAGTAATTCCTAATAATTCCTTATAACTAATACAAGGATATATAACTAATAATATATAACTAATAGTGATTATATAATGATAATTCCCTGCATTCATAGAAATAATAGTGGTGCCACCATGGTGCCTGGATAAATCGCATGTTTCGCAGTAAACCGCATATTTCGTGGGTTCTTTTTGTGTGTCACCTTGAATACGGATGTGAACTGCCTACCAAAACTGATAGATGAAAGTTCAACGTTACGACGTATGCCAGTCTGGCACCATTGGTATAGGTTGTGGGGAGGGGGGGGGACTCGAATTTGCATGTTGGGAATCCGCTAGAAGTGGTGTGTGGTGGATGAGGGTGAGTGGTGGGGGGGAGACCACTGTTTCTTGCCTAAAATACTAAATAAATTACATCGAGTGAAACAGTTTTATCGCTCACCAACTGGTTTACATTGACCTTATGCTGATCCAATGCAACGTCCCCTGGAATGCATGCATTACGCAATATGTTTAAAATTCTGTCCCTACTGTGGGCGTTTTACCTTGAGACATGCTGCTGGCGCAACCCTGACTCTATCAGTTAGATTACAGATTTCTACAACAGTACGTAGTTCGGTGCTTACAATGGTAGTTTCGAAAAAAGTGGAGTCCCCAAAGCCATCTGCTGGAAGTTTCTGGGTGAGCGTGACTGTTTCGGAGTTTTCTGCAGAGAGTTCGTCATCGGTTTTTCCTTCAGGCTTATCCACCTTCAAAGATTCATTTCCGAATATTTGATAGTACCAGTGCTTGAGAGCTGCGTCTTCCCCTAACGTAAGGATCTGAAATTAAACAATCGTTGTGATCAGCTACCTCTTCGCATTTCTGTCCATTCGCTTCCTTAGCTCAGTGGTAGGAGCTCTGATTCAGAATCGGAACGATAGGAGATCAATCCCCGGTCGAGGGAAGTTAATTTTTGATGACTCAACAATGTGGCGCAGTCGGTAGACATGAATGGTCTCCTCAGCATTTCTCAGAGAAACAATAATTCATGAAGATAGGGTCATCAAAACAGCTCCCTTCCACTTGGACAAACATTGAGGTCAGCAGAACCCCTGCCCCGTCAATAAGGAACAATAACAAAAACTCCGAAGCCGGTCAAAAATAGAGCGTTCTCACTGGGTTGGAAAACACCAGCCAAAGCTGCCTCTCACCTCCCTGACTAGGTAACGGAGTACCTAAGATTTCCTAATGGGGTGGAGGGGGAGGGGGGGAGATGTTGTGATCAGCTACATCTTCGCATTTCTGTCCATTCGCTTCCTTAGCTCAGTGGTAGGAGCTCTGATTCAGAATTGGAACGATAGGAGATCGATCCCCGGTCGAGGGAAGTTAATTTTTGATGACTCAACACAATGATTAGCGATAAAATCGACCTGAATCGCTACTCCATGAAGTACTTAGGAATTTGAGAATTGGTTACCATTCTATTACAACCGAAGTACCAAGGAGGGTGACTGATGTTCCTAACGATGTTTAATGATTCAATAATCAGCTCCTCATCGAACAAGACCAAAGCTTCGTGGCAGGTTGTAAATGCTATCCTAAGCCGTAAATCTCTGCAGCATACAACGCATATCACTCAGCTCCTGTAACTCAAACAAGCCCTACCTCAGCTGTTCCACGGTTTTCTAATGAATTTAGCTAGCGTGAGGTCTCGGTAGAAGAAGTTTTTGCAACGATAATGAGGCTGAAAAATACTAGTACAGCCGATATCTTTGGATTCACAACGAAAATGTTCCAAGTGAACGGCGTTCTTCATGGCTGAGCCTCTTGCTTATCTCTAAAACTTGTATTTTTCCTCCGGTGATTTTCCTGACTGCCTCAAGTTTTTGGCAAGGGTCGAGTCTACAACTAATTGCCAACAAAAAATCTTTTGGATTTTCATCGAAATTTCATTACGCTTCAAGGTTATCAATATGATTCACGCGGATGGTGGTGGTGGAAGAGGGTGATGAATGAAGTAGGTGGATTTTGCGGGTGGAGATTCTTCATTCCTCTGTCAAATATTTGAGTCGATATTAGGTATTAGGTAGTCGATATTTGGTTCCAATCGTTCACCAACATCAATAATTTATGTCCGATCCCTACAAGGATGTTGTCCCTTAATAGCTTTTTCAAAAACTTCCGTCCAAGCGTTGGAAAGTGAAGCCAGCCTCAAGATGCCCTTGCGGACGTACATGACTAAAATGTATCTCTTCGACAGTAAATCTGTAAAACCATGCATATGTTTACGAAAAATTCACAAAAACGTGAACCCAAGAACGCCAGTTCACTTCTACTGTCCCAGGATTTATTAGAGATACGGGAGCAATCTGCTTATTAGCAATCTGCATCATTGAATTAACTTCCGAAAAAATGAGATTTAACTTGATTTTAGAGAGATTTGGTCATTTTGGACAAAGAACAAGGTTTTGAAGATTTACTATTGACTTACTTGTTTAAGCTGAACCACAGTGGACTGATTTTGTACGAGAACGAGCACTGAGGGCTGGGTGTCTTTTTCCCTTTCTTCGAGTTGAACCTCTTTCATGACTTCAATAAGCGTTTTCCATTTTGGGTTCGGTTCCAGTTTTAGCTCTGTGGAAAAATTGAAGGTGCAACAAGAGAGCATGACAATAACATGTCAACTGCAATCGACTAGGTAGTTCGAACCGTTTGCAGCCTCGTGTAGATTCGAAAGGTAGACTCATGGTTAGATACAAACTAGAAATTGTTAATTACGAAAACGAACTGACCTTTTTTATCATCGAAAAGCCTCTTTTTTGATACAACAAAAATGTCTTCGGCAGCATCCAGAATCATCCATCCTCCTGAGACAGAAGTGTACTCTTTGCTTCTCAACGAGCTAAGAAACTGATGTAGTCTTACACAGTCAGATTGAGTCAAATATCTGTGGATAGAAACGGAATACCTGTACGTTAACTTTGGAGAATTATGAATACTGCTGTAAATTTCAGAAAGGTAAATGATAGATCAGAAACTACAGAAACAAGCAGTAAGTTGCAACAAAAGAGCCACATAGAGAAACCACGTGAAATTTAAATGCCATGCTATTAGAGAGTTCCTAGTAGGGTCGATTTGGCTTAGATAAGGCGCCGCCAGAACTGGATCGTCAGCCATGTTTTCGATACGGCGCGCCAGATTGCCTCCGAGTGACGTATTCTGCCATTATATTACGGCGCCAGATCGAATACAGCGCGTTCTTATCACAATATGGCGCTGGATTGAGAGTGTGTGTGTAATAGGTCACGCCGTATCTAAGCCGAACCAAACCCACTAGGAACTCTCTATTGATAGCAGTAACTATCCCATAGTAACAGTAACTATCCCATAGGGATTCATAAACCTCCGGTAACTTTGGTGACTGATAAACCAATCCTAAGTCGAGAACATCAAGACAACGAGATGACAATGGGGTATTTCAGTGGGTCGGAAATTCAGGTTTTTGACCTCAAATTTGGATTCAGCACCCTTGAAAACATATATACTCCAACTTTAAGCCCAATGATACAATAACATGTGGTAGAAAAATTAATTAAAGAGATCACACGTTTGAAAAAAAGGCGGGCCTCCCACACTTATGCCTCGCACACACACTTATGCCCCGCGCGTGTGTGAGTAGTATTTTGTAGTATCCAAGAGGTACTCCAAGGGTTTCATCTCTTCTCCGTGCATGGATACTTTTTTCAAAGACAGTTGGCTAGCTACGTCACAATTGGCTAGCTACGTCACACCATTCAAATCTTCAACTTTCCTTAGCTTCTCTGATTTTCTCGAAACATTTTCTCGACGAACAGACCCGATTACCGTTATTCCTGAGCCATACTCTTTTGAAAAAAAATTGGTTCACAATTGGTTCAAAAAATCACGGTTGAGCTTATCATGAAACGTGTTAAGTGGTAAACAACCCCAGTCGACTGGTTGACCTCGACTAGTGTTGAACCTTGCTAAAGTTGTTAGTTTTTTTACTTCTTTTTCTTCGATTAGGTGGCTAGACCGCAGCCATGAGGGTCATATGGTTGTTGTGTGGCATGATTCGATGGAGGAAGTGAGAACAAGAAGGGGAGGATGCCATAAATTCAGTAAAAAAAGTAAAAACTTACTCATTAAATTATTACTAATTAAAGTAAATTATGCCGAACTTACTCCAAAATCAAACGAAGCGTTTTCAAGTCTGCAATAAGCTGTTTAGTTCTGGAGCTCAACTGGTTCCAAATAGGATCCAACCGACTTTGCAGTAACTTGTAGTATTGCTTCGACAAGGCGTTTTCAACAGTAACATCTTCAGTGTCCAACTTCGACAAGATAAGAAAAACTTAGGAATACAGTTTTAAAATATGAATCATAATATGGACTAAAAATGTCAAATGAACATAATAAAATACCCGTTAATAATAATTTGATTGGTGTTTGCACAGAATAAACCTTAGTTTAGAGTTATACCCAGAGTCAAAAACACATAAATCTACCAAAAGTAGGGTGATGATCAACCTGTTTGAGGCCTTATCTCCTCAGATTGTTAGTCTTCTCCTTTTTAAAAGGATATTTCTTTCACATTGATTGTTTTAAGAACTTAATTTTGTTCTTCTTTCCTTTCCAAGGGATTCTTATTATATATATCTTCTTCTTTAGTCTAAGAAATACACATTTTTTCTGACGTGACAATACTCTCCGGATTTTTTTCAATTATTGTTGTACGCTACCTTCTCTATGATGTGGGTCTTTTCAAGCTACATATGTGTACATATTAGAGTGTTCCATGTGGAATAATTGATTGATTTAACTAACTTACCTAAGTGAAGTTCAATCATAATTATTCGTAATAAACAGTCTAATATGTACAAAAACCCACCCAGGTTTTAAGGTTTGTTTGGACAGGCAGTCCTGAACGGTTCGGAACTGACCACGCCCCTTTTGAGGTGTATGGACAGCGCCAGAACCAGTTCGGGATTTTTAGTTCGGTGTATGGACAGCCAGTCCAGGACTGTTTCGAACTGGTTCTGACTTCAAGATTTTTTTCAGGAACCACTAGTCCAGAACTTTCCCGCACTACCTTTTTTAGCCCCCTCTCCATGGCCTTGTCACTTTCTTGGTGTAACAACAAAGTTGTGTCTGGTAAGAGCTAGGTTGTGATTTTTTCAGACAAGAAGATTACCAAATATTCATCAAATTGAGCACCATCATTGAAATTGTTCCATAGTTCCTTCAAAATACATAAATATACAAAATTTGTTAATTTGACTGTTTTTTCCTATTTTTTTTTTTTCATTTTTTTCATTTTGGTTTTTATTTGTTGTTGAGAAAACTGTGATTGCTACAGGTATTTATGTGAAGCTGGTTTACTTCAAATACCTCTCTTCACATTTTTTAAAATTTAGTAGTAATGCAAATGGAAGGATCAAAACTACCTTGACACAAAAATTACGCTTTTTGGAAAAATTACTAATTTTTAAATTGCTGTATCTCCATTATTATTCAACCTTCAGAGCTGATGAATAAATTTCGAGGTTGCAAGTTTGGGATCATATCAACACAAACAAATCGTAGATCGCGTTTGCAATTTTCAATGTAAAACATCTGCCAAGTGGTGTGGCACATAGCTTCCTCGTATCCATAACCCGATTGTATAGATGATCCGATGCATAGTAGTTAATCTCAAAACATCAAAACAAGTTAGGTAATCTGTAACATCCCTGAAAATTTCATTAAAATCGGATAGAAAATGTAGAAATTATGGACGTTACAAGGAAATTCACGTTTGCGCATGCGCAGTGGCTACTATCAGTCCGAAGGTGGTGATCTTCATTGGGGACCATCTACAACCTAATCTGCATAATCCCTCAAAATTTCATCGAAATCAGGTAGAAAAAGTGGAAGTTATAGCCGTTACAAGGAAATTCACGTTTGCGCATGCGCAGTCGCATCTATCAGTCCGGGGATGATGATTTTCATAGGGGACCGTCTACAAACCAACCCGCTCAATCCCTGAAAATTTCATTGAAATCGGATGGAAAATGTAGAAATTATGGCCGTTTCAAGGAAATTCACGTTTGCGCATGCGCAGTGGCTGCTATCAGTCCGAAGTTGGTGATTTTCATAGAGGACCATTTAAATACTAATCTGTAACATCCCTGAGAATTTCATTGAAATCGGATGGAAAATGTAGGAGTTATGGCCGTTACAAGGAATTCACGTTTGCGCATGCGCAGTCGCATCTATCAGTCCGGGGATGATGATTTTCATAGGGGACCGTCTACACACCAACCAGCACAATCCCTGAAAATTTCATTGAAATCGGACAATAACTTCGTATAGTTATGCGCGTTACAAGGAATTCACGTTTGCGCATGCGCAGTCGCATCTATCAGTCCGGGGATGATGATTTTCATAGGGGACCGTCTACACACCAACCCGCACAATCCCTGAAAATTTCATTGAAATCGGACAATAACTTCGTATAGTTATGCGCGTTACAAGGAATTCATGACAGACAGACAGACAGACAGACACACAGACACACAGACAGACAGACACACAGACACTGAACCAAAATTGTTCAGAAAGGTCTAAAACGCAAAACGCGAGTGAAAATTTTGATTTTGGAGAACTTTTTTTTTTTCGTCCTTTAAAAGTGAAAACAAAGCTTCCGCTACCTTGGTAGACTCGGAAGCAAAATTGACTGTCCGCACTGCGTTGGAGAATCCATGAGATTTTAACTGTGCATTTTTTGTTCTTCTATGAGAAAGTGCATTTCACTACGAGTGATCAAAAACTGAGAGGTAAGGAGGTCGAGTAGAATAATTCCGTCGAGGTAGAGTAGGTACCTAAAACAATTATTATGTGTGCGTCCAATGACGAATGCACCTTGGAAGAATACAGAAATTTAATCCTGATTATACCTACTGATGGGTACTGGTGAAGTCTATTCGGTTCCTGTAGGAAAGTTCACAACAAAACCTCATTTCTTGTAGTTGTGATTTTTTTTTAATTCCTCCATTGATAAAGCAGATGGTTTCATCTTGTTTTTGCTATAATTCATGCATGTCTACTAAGCAATTTGCTGTGAGTTGTCCTATTCTCACCTGTGAACCTTCAGCCCAATTTCCTTCGATTTTATTATGATGAATGGATTCAAGAATACCTATATACTTTGAGCAACATAAAGAACCAAATATGCTCTGTTGGCGGTAGTTTATTTCGTAAAAGAAACGCAGGAAAAAAGCCTTGGTAGGTACCTAAGCAACATCAGAACAACAACAAATCTTATGTACTTTTTTGATAGATGATTAAAATGCAACAAAGTAAATAAAAAGTGTAAACGAAAAAAAAAACAAATCCTGGGTTATCCTGATTTGATATTGACAAGATATCAGCAGAAAGTTAAGTTTGCTGACTTGTTCTTCTTTCATTTTAGCTGTCACGTCGAAGGACATGACGGGCAGGTGTCAGTTGTAGTTCTGAATTGGTTCTAAACACGTATGGACAGCTAGGGAGTTCCAAACGGTTCTCATCCCCTCCCCTTTCAGTTCTGTCTCGGACTGGTTCGATCCCGAACTGGTTCTGGACTGACTGTCCAAACAAACTTTTCCTTTCCCAGGTAGCGTCTCTCCTACCACTCTCTTTTCATAGATGAGCGGCCTAACCTGATTGGGGGTAGGTTATAGGTAATACATGGAGGAGGGATATATGGAAGAAGGACGGGATGGATGAGGGCACTTTTTTTGCCCTTATCCTTTTCATTTGCTGCCAATTTGGTGTATTGAGTTAATACTACATATGTGTACATATTATAGTGTTTATTAGGGATAACTATTATTGAACTTCACTTAGGTAAGTTAGTTTAATCAATCAATTATTGTGTAATGTTCAATAATAAATTTGAATACACATGTATGGAATATCCTGAATTCAACATTCTATTGAGTGAGTTTTTTCAACCCATGATTGAAATTAACAGGAATAAGAGAATACGTAGGATGATAACTCAGACGCATGGCATGAAATGACCCATTTGTCCGCTGCAAAGCGGCCCGACCCGCCCCTTGTGTGGGCAGCAACATTATTGCACTTCGATGCGATGCGGCCCGACCTGCCTCAAGTGTGCGCGTACCTTTAGTTCCCAAGGACCGATTTGGGGTCTAGTTGTGCCCCGAAGCTTTTGGTTGATGTCGGTCTCTTCTAAGGGTTGAAAAATAAGGGTTGCAATTTCTCAAGCTCAAAAAAATTTGATGTAAAGGCTTGGTTTTTTTTCCATCAATTTAAGATAGAATTGAGTTTTAGAGAACGTTCAGAGCTCTGTTGGACAAACCATTCGCTCCCTAAATCAGAAACACGAGTGTGAATATCAAAAGACGTCTTATCTCCATTCAAATTTTAGCTGACCAAAATGCGATTGCTGTAGGTAAGTGGTGACAGTGGCAAAGCCGAGTTCTTTGCAGACGAGTGATCTATATAGAAAAATGGTTCATTATTCAAAATAATAAACCTTTGTGTAATAATTTGCAGGGTTTTTAGAACCTGTGTTTTTTTTTTTTTTTTTTGTTTCATGTGCGATTACGGGCTCTGACAATCCCTCCATACTGTAAAGAAAGTACCATGGAAGTATTTGGTATTTCGTAGCTATCTGCAGCTACGTGCAGGTCTGAGAAGAAACGCCACAGGCAGATGTTGCAAGACATCGCGACAATTCAAATCTGAGTGCTTCACTTGCATATTCCAATTTTCTGGACAAATAATACACCTAAGACTACCAGGTGCTTGTGTAATATTGCATACTAATATTCTAGTCCCAATCATGAAATTGTTCATCAATTCAATACGAAGCTTTTCACCCAATTCTTTACACAAATTAATCATCTCAACAGTAAATTTTTTACAAACACGAACAATATGAGTGATTATCATACCAAAAACATAGATACTCAATAAGATGTTGATAATCAACTTACCGAAGGGTTGATGCGTTTAATTTCTTTGGTACAAAAATGAACACAGTCCAGCACAGCAGTTTGTATGGAGTTCATGAAACTTGACAATTCAATGTGCAACTCGATAACTTCTGGCTGGAATATTGTAAATTATGTTGTATTTAATTGGACATGTAAACATAATTACAGACGTAAACGTAATTTTACTTAAACAACAATTTCTCACGATCTACCCAGTTGCTAGAATTTGGAGGGTAGTTCGGCTGGACCCAAGAAAGATTTACATTGATAATGATCATGATCCAAATAGTAGAAGCCACCTTACAGGTTATCACACCCTTTAGCAAGCCTTTATCCTCAATCGTGTATCACCATCGCCTCCCTGTTCAGCACTGGACTATTCAACAGCAGCCTCATGCCCAAATCAAGTCCCAAACCACATACTTTGAATCCGTTTCAAAGCTACGCACCAACATCCAACACTATAACCATAACAGCACAAACACTATAACGGACCCCAGGCACATTGACTAGTGCCCAAGACTTTAACGATTAAGACAATCAAATAATGACGACTCCATATGGAAAAATAGAAGCAAAACGGGTTGGGCTGCCAGGAAGGAGTTGGCTCTGATACCTCCATTTGGTGAAGGATAAAAAAAGTGTAACACCATTGATCGTGATAATCCAGTTATTGCAATCTAAGCTATTATTTATTTAGGTCCCTTTGGTTGAAGTTATACTGCCCACCCTCTTGACATGACTCCACAAATTCTAGGATGGCCTCCTATGAATTGTGGGCGCTGGGCGCGCATGTTCAACATGCAAGCAACGGGTGCGTGTGCTGTGCATGTTCTAACATGCAGAGAGGGGTGATGACGGTACCGCCAAGGGAAAGGTGACAGGGAGAGGGTCTAAGCGCCAGTGGATGGGTAGGATGGAAGAAGAAGAAGAAGAATACAACATTTTTGCATGCATTTTATACAAATAACCAATTCATAGAACTTACTTGTTTTTCTTTGAGACTTGCGTTGACAACAGCGTGGAATCGAGGCCATAAATTCAATTCAGTGACGAAGAGGGTTTTCATAATGCGCTCGAGCTTCAAAATACCCGAGGAAAAAGTTTGAGGAGCGCGAGAAAAGGCGTTGATAAATCCAGTCTGGAATTCAAACGAAAGTGAAATTATCAGATGGGGAAAATACGTTTGAGACGAACCTGTTCATTAGTTCCGTATCACAAGGTTCCCTGCCAAAGCAACTAACTGTTGTGATCAGCTACCTCTTCGCATTTCTGTCCATTCACTTCCTTCGCTCAGTGGTAAAAAGCTCGACTCAGGAATGTAAATTAACTTAAGTCGGGAAGATTGGAGATCGATCCCAGTCGAGGGAAGTTAGTTTTTAATGACACAACACAACTTAGCACGGCAAATTCTGTTGTGTGGAACCACAAACTCACTCTATTTTTCTGGCGAAAAAGTCTCAGAGAGAAGGCTTCTTGGGCCTTTTCGAGGATGCGGTGGGCTTTGAGAACGACGATTCCAGTCACTTTGTCGATGGGCACCCGGTTCTTGAGGAAATCGACGACTAGTATACGAGACGAAATGAAAAAGACTCCGCCAGCGAGGTACACCTCTTCCCTACAAAACCAATCGTTCTTTACAATTAATTATCAACATAATTGCATGGTAACTTGAATCAATAAGAACCAATACTACCATGTGAAGGTCGGTTTCCACCGGCCGAGCGTGAGAACATGCCGGGCAGTTGGGAAAAACTGAATTTTGAAAAAATGAATTTTTGAAGGATTGTTGCACATTTGGGTTTCAAATGCATTATTTAGTGTTTGTTCACTTCTTCTTTAGCGATTTACTACAAAAAATTGAGTTGAAAGTTAAAATACGAAAAAATCATATCGATTGTAAAGAGAATTAATCGCCGAAATCGATTGTTGACTCCCTATGTTATAATATTTTATAATCCTACGTTATAACAATATAATGAAGGTCTGATTTCCCATCCCAATTTCAGGGTGGACTGAAGTGGGGTCTAGGAAATGAAAATCAAAGTTAATAGGCTGAATTTATTAGTAAATATAGATATTCTTTATTATTAAATAAAGATATTCTTTATTATTATTTATAAGTAAATAAAATATTCTGTTTACTTATCTCAGATTGATAATTGCTTACTAGGGCCTGCACACTGTGATATCTCTCGGAACATACTGAGAAATAATTATCTTCGTTGTAGATTCCAAAATAGCCTACATTGAATGTTTACAGTAACTAACATTTCAAAATTCCCAAACTACGCATGAGACGCATCATATAATAATCTATGCCAGTTAAGAAAAAAGTAGAAGACTGTTTATGATTCATAACATACCTCTAACACTGGTGACAATTACAGCATACTAATTGGTAGGTACTATACGTACCTCTCGCCAGCGACTTCAGCATTGATGACTTTTGGAACAGGAACAACTTTCTGGGATTCGAGTTCAGAAATAAAGAACTGCTCTTCATCCGTGGTCGCTCCCAACACAAACACGAGGTTCCCAGGATCACAGTGTACCTTGATGAGGTTGAGCACCACAGTTTCGATGCTCAAGCCCCTAAATCAAAATAATTCATATTTTAGTAACAATTTGATTTTCATGGATGCATCTAGAAGTATTACAATATTATATCTTTAATGGTGACCTCCCTCTATGACTGACACCAAGGAATCTACCTTATGAAGGTAGATGAAGGAATGCTACCTTATGTTTCTTCTTTTCCTGGGTTCACCTTAACGTGAATTTGGGGTTTTCTCCTACAAATTCATCTCTCATTCATCAATTTCACCTACACTAGGGTGTCTCAACAGTACTTTTTTTTCCTCAGCAGCCAGTATACCCTGGGCTGAGGGACTTTATTCCACATGCTCCCATTTACATGACTACATGTATTTCACTATTACAAATTATCAATAGGTATCACAGGAAGTCCATACTATTGATGAACGTGGAGAAATGCTCGAGAAATCTCCCAACCAACACTCGCGCATCAGGAGGCCACAGCTCACCCGTCAGCATCACTTTCTGAATGAGCCTACTTCGCTCCGGCTCAAACAACTTTCAGCTATTGATGAGGTGGTCCCATGTCTGCTCGGTCACTCCATCACATCCGCAAAAAGGGTCCTCGGCCTGGCCGAAACGGAAGAGCGAGACCTTATTCCTTCCATGGCCAGTTAGGGCCTGGGTCATTTTGCATGATATTTAAAGCTCAGACTTCCTTCTCGCAGAAATACTTGGGTAAAAATTCCAAGTATGCCGGCCCTTCTGACTCAAGTTCCACTCGCAGTTCCATTCTCTCAGGCTGGCATCTGAACTCATCCTTGAAACAAAAGTCAACGGCGCCAAGTGGAAAGAAACCACCGCCTCCTCGTCCATGGCCGCCTCCTTGGCCAAGCAATCCGCCTCTTCATTACCCACTGTACCATCGTGTGCCCGGACCCAGCGCATAGCCACACTCCAATTGCCATTCCTCAAGTTCCACACGGTCCGCCGTATCCACTCCACAGTCTGCGTTCGAATTTTCAGGTTCTTCAGACAATCCAAGGACACCTGGCTGTCAGTCCACAGTGTCACTCTTCTTGTATCCTCCGGAATATTCCGCTCACTGATCCAGCTGAGTGCCTCGGCAATGGCTAACAACTCTTCCTGGTTGTTGGAGCACCAGTCTGCCAAGTGAAACTTCTTTTCAATGATTAAATTTCTATCTAACACACAACCCGTGTGGTCATTAATACGGCTTCCATCTGTGTAAATAGACCAGCAAGGCTCATAGCCAGTTTCAACCAGAACCGAAGCAGCACACACAGGATGCACCCATTCTGAAGGGTCCACATTGCCATCGATCTCCAACCATGGTCCAGCAACCCCCATATCACCAGCACGAAGTGACCAAAATCGATCTACCATCTCTGCTATCTTGATATCGATCGGAACCATTTTTGCCATCACAACAGCCGCATCAAACAGATGGTGTGAAACCCTTTAATTACTCGCAACGCCATTCTACGCTAGACTCTACAGAGTGCAAGTGTATTATACCTGATGGACAAACCCTTGACCCAGACAGGCATGATAGTGCGTCACTGCCCAACCCCCAATAAATTCTTGCAGAACGAGATAAAGCATGAACCAGCTGGCCAGCACGGTCAGTACAGCGTCTGATATGATGAGCCCACCAGTGATGCCTGTCAAACCATACTCCCAAGTATCTGAGGACCTGGACTTCTTCCAGACGATCCCCTTGCAAAAACGCCCGCAATGGCCGACCCAAACGCTGTCTTGTAGTAACATACAACATCTGTGACTTAGCACAATTGAAGGTAATCTTATTTTTGGCTGCCCAACACTCCACCTTTGCCAAGGTCTCGTTCGCTACTATTAGGAGCATCAACTCGTCCTCACAGCTCACTACCAGAAGAACATCATCTGCGCATGCATAAATTTCAACCTCTGGGGGGTAGTCCAACATAAGCAAGGAATCGTATATGATGCACCAAAATCCAGGGCCAGAACACAAACCCTGAGGGCACCCTCGCTCCTGTCTCCGAACTATGGACACTGCGTTGCTCTCATAAACCACAGTACGATCACTGAAATAACTCCGAGCGAGTGTATATAAGTTACAGGAGCAGTTCTTGGAGCGGGGGTGAGACAGTATTGCTGGCCACCAAGCAGCATCAAAGGCGCCCCGAACATCAAGCGATACCATCAACACTCTATGACGCCTTTCCAACTGCCTGCCAATATGGTTTTCAACAGCCAATAAAGCATTGACTGTGCCACACTGCGGTCTGAATCCAAATTGTCTATCCGACAACTGGCAGTCCCTTCGCAATGCAAACATAATTCGGTTCATCATCATTTTTTCCAGAATACGAGCCATTATGGGCAATAGGCTAATCAATCGATAATTCGACGCGTCCTGAACCCGCTCCTTTCCCGGCTTGACGATCAGAACACCCCAAATGGTCTCCCACAATCGCGGGAAATAGCCTCTACGAAGACACTCGTTGAATATTGTACAGACCATTACTGGAAGCAACTGATGAACCTGCAGAATAATCCTCCTTGAAAAACCGTCAGCTCCAGGTGCCTTCCCATCCTGAAACCGTTGAATCACTGCTGCAATTTCCTCTTGAACAAAAGGGATGTCATCCAGACCACAGGCAACATCGGTTCTACCATTCGCACGCATCATCTTGTGGTGCTCCGTGTCATCAACCTCAGAATCTAGAGGTACACTATTTTCCATTACTGCATTCAAAGTCTCCTCTAAACTAGCAGTATGGTTCCCATCTGATTAACCAATGTTGAAAATGTTGTAGGCCGGCCAAAGCTTACCTGCAGCAAGCTTATATACCAAGTTCCACGGTAATGCCCCACTAGTTGCAGAGCAGTAGGCCCGCCAAGAAGCCCTCTTTGCTTCCCTAATTCGTTAAGTAAGAACATTTTTGGCGTCAGCATATATTTTTCACCTTGTCTCTCTAAGAACCAGATCTCTAGTTCGCTGGAACTGTCTTCACATCCTTCGAACTCTCTGACGCTCATCAGTGAACTCTTTTGACCACCACGGAACCGATCTTTTCACATTTCCTGGCTTTGGGACGTGACGTCGTGGAATTGACTGCCCACAAGCATATTCCACTATTTTCGAGAATTGATCGATAGCAGTTTCCAAATCCAATGGCCCCATTATATACTCTGCATACAATTTGTCAAGTAACTCAAAATGATCTCCCGCATAACATTCTCGATCGAGCAAAGTGATAACTTTGTGTTTCAAACTTGAGTCAAATTGAACATACTAGTGACGGCATGGATCGCTCCCTCAATTCCTGCCTTCAAACCTGCAGACAGTTGCTCAGCCCCACAAGCCTCTTTTAAATCGTCACCCGTTACGAATGCCATGGTTTTTGCACAAATTCTCTGGAGTAATTCACCGACCTCAATTGGTCTGACACCAGGGCATTTATCAAGAGCTACCGCTCTTCTAGCAAGCATTGCTTTCCCCTGATTCTATTCTACCACTCCATTTGCAAGAGTTCTAACCAGAAGGGCGACAGCTTCTCTCAATCGACTGCTGTGTGCCCCAAATCGCAATAACATGCTGCACCATTGCTCAGCGTTGGTGCCACTTGGGCCAGCACTTCCCTTCAGGCTGTGAGTAATTTTTTCAATGTGGCTTGCCTAGACATCCACTTCTATTAACATAAGAAGAGATTCCGCTATTTGAAAAGTGCCTAGATCTGGGAGAAATTGTGCAGGGTGTTTTTTCTTCAACGCATCAAGTACTGAGCTGCCATCTGCCTGCAAGTCATCCGGATTCAGGACCCTTCCTCCTGAACGTTCAGTCAGCCATCTGGTCGCGTCTCTCAGTCTGCCTTGCATTACCAGTCGTGTGAATATTCGAACTTTATGGTCATCATTCTCTTTCCTGCGAGGTCCGCTTAGCTTTCTGTTGCAACGTTCTGCCTCTTGTATCAGTTCGTCGTATTTCTCGCCCTCCCAAAGTTCCATTCGCTTGCGCAAAAGACGTCTAATGTCCTCCCTTGCAACGATCAATTTTACTCTTTGCAGTACAGTTGTGCATAGGATGAAAATTAGTTCTAGATTTCTTGTCCCTCTTGCGACTGCTTGAATCTCCTCAGTTAACATTGAAACAAATTGTCTCCCTTCTGCCCCTTGTGGAAAATGGTACTGCTTACCTTGAAGTTTCATGGCTCGACGCCATCGAGAAGACCATATTTGGTCATTCTGTCCCTTCGTTTTCAGTAAGGGTGCACCGAATCCTTCCCTGAACAGGTCTTGAATCATCTCGATCTCGATCGTTGAGTGTATCTTGAGGATTCTGTGTCAAAGTGGTTGTGGGATGCGATTGGGTAATATGAGTTGCAAGGCCTCTTCTTGTATAATCCCCCGAGCAATGAGGGCAGATCGCACGATTTGATTGTGACGTTGTCGAGTCATTAATCTAGTTACTAGTCAGTCACTAACTCTTTGTCCACAATAACACTTTCAAAATCCAAATTTCTACAAGAACATCAAAAATTCGGAAAGACCCACTAAAATCCTGGTAAGACAACGGGAAAACTCAACAAACGATTAACCCCTACTACGCACCAAATGTGTGATGACCGATGAAATTGAACCGAAAAAACAATCTCAAACTTGGTTTTTTAACGAATTTTTCTTCTGGTTGTTACACGCGGTTGCTCAATAACGTGGTAATTTATTAGTTGATTGGTTTGGAAAAGATAATGTTCACTCTAAAGTTTCAAGAAGCTTCTAATAAACGCTTGCATAAAAGTCTGCAACACATGTCTTCACTTTTTTCCCGCTATCTTCACTGCCTAACCAATAATCTGCTTTCGAATGTTGTTGACAGTTCTCGTAACTCAGGGGTATATCTCAGTTTCCTCCATAAGTACAGCGGTTTTGGCAGGATATCATTTATGCAAAAATTTAGGGCTTTCCAACGAATGGTAAACGATTTTTCTACGAACACGAATGACGAAGATAAAGTTCGATAGGAACGACTTGGTTGTAAGTAGAAATCATAAGAAAACCAACCGTAACTTTCTTTCGTTTATGTGCCAAAGTATTGACATAAAATTTCAATATGCCAAAAAGGACGAAGGAATGAAAATATTCCGTATATCGATATTGGCATGTTGCACGATTTTTACGTCAATAACAACAAGTTCGTCAGCACTGAAACAAGAGGAGCCGAGAATGTGAGGTAAGTTGACACTTTTATAGAAAGTAAAAGGTCAGTTGTAACTGTGTTTTCTTGAGTGTAGTACTTCTTCAACCAAATGGTTGCAGTTGCTCATATATTGTAAGTTTCATCGTAGTGTCATTATCCTGTACAAAGTACTACCAATGAGTGTTTGTAAATTGTTAAATAAAAGGATGTTGGTTATGTCCAACTTAAAAGAATCTAGCAAATTGGCGAGGTTGTGGCTCCAGTAACACCAGAACACCGCGTTTCTTCACAACCATATAAGGTTTCAGTTACAGTGGAGGGAATGCCAGAGGAACATGTTTCGATTGCGCTGCTAGCAAAATTCAGTATGAAAGCACCACTAACTAACGTAAACAAAGAGAAAGCTCGATAACCTTGCTTGGTAACAGTGGTGTAGTGGTCTCATGGTCCCCTTCACACTTGCGATGTAGCCCCCACCCCGCAGCGTCCAAGCCGTGTGTAGGTTTTCCCGCCTGAATCCGAAAATCCCGTTCTTTGAAAAACTCTATAAATTTTTAGGAAGCGTTTCTGGGAGTTTTATTTGCAGATACATACTTCAATAGAGATCCACTACACAGAAGAAAAAAATACAAAAAAAATATCATGCAACTACCCCATTTGCAACTTCCCATTACCTCACCGCCCAGGGTTAGGACGAGGGGGGCGATTAGAGCCACCAAAAAACGCACGCTGCCGGCGATGGGACTTGAAACCACGATCCCCGCAGAGGTTGGTCCAAAGTCCACCGCCAAACAACAACGCCCCAACGACCGTATCCACACTGCTGTCCCACAATGCCACAATGCTACGAGGGTTGTCTCAAAAGTAAGGTTCCCTATTTTCTAACTTGGAGGGAAATCGTCCTACAATCGGGAAATTTTGAGGGAATATTTGTCGGGGTGTAGTGGCAACCCGTAATTTTTTTCCAGCCGTTTGGATCTACCCTATGGCAGTAACACGCTAGTAACCATGGAGATGCCTCTCAACCCCGTGTCCAAACTGGAGTTACGTTCTGTCATTCGTTTTCTCACGGCCAAAAATGAATCTGCGATAAACATTCATCGAGAATTAGTGTCTGTGTATGGAGAAGACTGTATGAGTGTGCAACATGTGAGGAAATGGAGGAGATTGTTCCTGGAAGGGCGAACAAGCGTGGAAGATGAAGAGCGGAGTGGGCGGCCTTCAACATCTCGTGGAAACGACGCAACTGTTGACCTATCACGCAAATTCTCGAAGACGATCGGCGAGTAACGATTGATGAAATCATTGCTTTGTTGCCTCCACATATTGAGGTAAGCCGAGCATCAGTTGGGAGGATAATTGATGACCAGGGTTACCACAAAATTTGTGCAAGATGGGTGCCACGACTTTTGACTGAACAACACCGAGAGCAAAGGATTGCTTCAGCAAAAAAATTTTTGGAATTTTTTGAGCAAGAAGGTGAGTCTGTTTTTGACCGTATAGTGACTGGAGATGAAACATGGGTGCACCATTCGACACCAGAAACCAAACGCCAAAGCATGACATGGAAAAAAACAACTGAAAGTCCAGTCAAAAAAGCGAAAATGGTGCACTCAGCTGGAAAAATCATGGCAAGTGTTTTCTGGGATGCTAAAGGGATCCTGCTGATTGAGTATATGCCTAAGGGCACCACAATAACTTCCGACACTTACTGTGAGACTCTGAAAAAATTGAAATCCGCAATAAAGCGAAAACGACCAGGACTTTTGACGAAACAAGTTTTTTTGTTCCACGATAATGCTCGCCCCCACTCAGCTCGAAAGACTCAAGATCTTCTCAATTCATTCAGATGGGAAGTTTTTGGCCACCCACCATATTCACCTGATCTGGCACCAAGTGACTTTCACTTATTTCCACATCTGAAAGCTCATTTGGAGGGGAAAAGCTTCCGAACCGACGACGAGCTCAAGACTGCCGTCTGTGCTTGGACCTCTAGTTTGGACACGCAGTTTTTCAAGGAGGGCATACATAAATTGCTCCCCCGGTTCCAAAAGTGCATCGATCGAGCTGGGAATTATGTTGAAAAGTGATATGATGTTACTAAACACAAAGCAATGAAAATTTTTGAAAAAAAAAATTTTTTGAATTTTTTATAGCATAGGGAACCTTACTTTTGAGACGACCTTCGTAGATATATACGAAATCAACTTTGCAAACAAACAAACTAACAACCAGATAATAGAAATTAGGGGATTTCAGAAAGCCCAACTCGAAAAACGTAGGTATTGTAAAACTTACTTTGCGGCAATAATGAGGGAGTTGTTACTGAGCACATCCAAAAGCATTTGGTTTTCAAATTCCAACATCATAAAAGTCACAATAGAATTACTTCCAGAAATATATCGATAAATGCGAGGATGAAAGTGAGGATGAAAGGTCGTTCAGCAGCTTCGTCCTGAAATGTGCCAGAATTCTTTGATTTCTGTATTCATAGGAACAAAAATGTTTAAGACAATGTATTTTTTGACTTGAGTGCTTGGATGTGAGGATTGAGTGGCAAAGCGAAGCACTCCTCGAACTTCAGACATGGAGATCTCAAAAATAGAAAATGGCGACCAAACATAAAAAAGTCCATTCATGCAGCATGAATTAATGAGCGAATTTTCAAAGAAATCTTTCAGTTGAAGGTATGGTTAAGAAAAGGAACAATGGTGTTGCAATTTCTTTTAGAAAGTTTTTTTAAACTCGATTTTTGATTCTTTCGATTTTCAGTATATCATACCATGCTCTGAAGATTTTAGGAGTCCATATTCACGTTCTTCTCGTCTCCACAAACTCATAGAGTACCCACACGGCTATTGTTGGTTTTTTTCGATTTTCAGTATACCTACCATACCAACATACTGTATGCACTGGGTATGCTTTGAAAATTTTAGAAGTCCATATTCATGTTCTACTCGTCTCTACGCACTCATAGAGTACCCATACTGTACCCTCATAGAGTACCCAGTATTTCTGGGTACAACAAATATACGCACGTTTTCATTATATATATATAAATATATACATACTTTTCTTAATTTTGGACAATTTTCATTTTTGAAAACGCATTGATATCAGAAATTTTGTGCTGAATCCGAATATACCATTTATTACCATGATTGTGAAGGTAATAACCACAAAAAACGGGTTTTTGGATTTTTAAAAAAAATTTGGACCACTTTGGATTGTCCAAAATTTCTGGCTAACGAACTTGACCTTTTGTTTGTTGTTACGAACATTTTGGCGAAAACTTGAAAAAAAAAAATCTAAATAATTACTCAAGTTATCGTGTGGAATCACACACACACACACACACACATATATATACACGATTTTTGGAAAAATTCAGGGATCGTTTCAGAATGTTCCAAAACGGATTTCAGTGTAAAAATTTTTCGAAAAAGTCCATTCTAAAATTTTCGAGGCCATTGCAATAGCTTAATTTTTATTGAAAATTCGCAAAAAGAGATTCATATTTTATTGAATTTTTCAAGTAAGACATCGAAATAGCTTCACCTTCCTCAGTTACTTAAATCAAACATGAACAGTTACTTTAATCAAATATGAACATACTACATTCTTTTAGTACTTCACGTTAACATGACAACAAAGGAGCTCTTTTTATGTGGTCGGCCGCCATCTTCTCTTCCATGAGATACACTCGAGGCACACAGCCATGACGCCTGAGGAGTCCCTCCATATCAGCTGATTGGCGACACAAGACAAGAATGTGAGCAAAAAGTGATAGTTCATTCTACTGAATTTATAGAAAAATATGAACTATTTTACGACTTCTTATACTAACATGGAACATACTATTGCCATCGGGTAACTACCCGAAAAACGTTAGGCAGAAGGGGGAAGCGCGACAGTCACGCGCCTTTTAAACACTCCGATCACTGCGGAGCTCTGTAATTAAGACAAATAAATTAAGACAAAATAAAAAGACAAAATAAATTAAGACAAACCGTTTGCTCACTACGACTTAATGGATGGACTTATTATAAATCAGAAACACGGGTTTGAATCGAAAGAGAGGCCTAATCTCCGTTCAAATTTCAGCTGACTAAAATGCGATCGTTTCTTCGAGTTGTACTCAGTTTTGCGTCCTTAGCAACCATTTATTTCCTTAGCAACCAGTAAAGAAATTTCTAATTGAAGGAATTATTCTTTACATCTTCGAATGGAGTGTGAAGCTTTTATTTCAACTAAATAAACTCGATTATGAAGCGAGAAAATTGTTGGTAGTTTCATGTCAAATGCAGCTGCTGTATTTATTGTGGACCACATTTTGAGCAGTACTGGTGGTTTTATTATGAGTTCTGGTGGATTGTAACTGACGAAGACTAATCTCGATTTTCTGTGGGATTCGACTAGAGCTCGTCTACGGCCATACCATGCAGAACAAACCGACTCTCATCCGATCACCGAAGTAAAGTTGTGTCGGGCGTTGTTAGTACTTGGATGGGTGACCTCCTGGGAACACTTTGTGCAGTAGGCATCTTTATTTGCTCAATTTTTATTAAATGTGCTAAAATTTTAATTTTAACTACTTACCTACCTACTTAGTTTTGAATAAAAAAACCTCATTTCAGCATACATCCCATAATGTTGTGGTAAAAAAGTCAATGAGAACAATTATTCCGCAATCCCCTCAATTTTTCTAGTGGAGAAATGAATCTCTCTTGAACGGTACCTTTTATTTGAATTCTTTATTTCTTCGAATGGAGTGTGAAGCTTTTATTTCATCTAAATAAACTAGATTATGAAGCGAAAAATTAGTTGGTAGGTAGTGACAATGGCAAAGCTGTGTTCTTTGCTGGTGAGTGATCTATACAGAAAAATAATAAACCAATGTGTAATAATTTGCAGCGTTTTTTCTCGCTTCTTTACCCGCTTCTTGCCTTTGGCTGCAAACTCATCTTTTGGCTTTTGGCTTTTTCAAATAAATAATAAATAAATAAATATAACAGTGTCTGTAGTTTGAAGTTCCAGTATTCTTGGCTTTTGCGCTCAATCCAAAAACCCAAGCACTCAACCTCTCCAACTCATACGGATGCAATTCCTATGATTGGATTACAAATACATTACCTATGACCATTTCTCTACGCAGGAAAGCTACTTACGTCTTCTTCGTACTCTCTGTCGTCTACTTCAGGAGAGCGTTTGGCATTTGGAAATACATTGTCTGTGAAAACATCATCTGCTTCCCCTTTGATTTTGAGTTCGAGTACGTAGTCACTTTCTTCGTGAGATGGGTGGCCATACACACCGATACCAACTGGTCTAGCAAAACTATAACAAAATATATTGAAACTGTAGAATCAGGTGACTACGAGTATTTCAGTCATTTTTTTAGTTATAGCTACGGATAATTATAACCTGTATATTTGGAGAGCAGATATATGAAATTGAGGAAGCCAATATAAATTAGGAGTTTGAAAAACAAAGTCGTCACTGTAACGTAACTAAAACAAAAAGCATGTTTATAGAGGTGTAGCGGGTCACATAAGGGTACTATTAATATCGTCTTTATTGATACTGCTGGGTGAGGGGAGGACAAAGAAGGCTGGTCCTCGTTTTATAGTTATTGATGTAGAGCTTCTTGGATGGCCTTTAGTTCCCAAGCCCCAGGAGCCTTTGGCTGAGAGCTGGTTAAACTTAACTCCCAAGTAGGAACATCTGCTTATGAGGCAGATGCGGTTGAAAGGCATGAAATTGGAGATCTCTGCAGTCGACCTGAGAAGAGCCACATATGGATGCCATAGATACAATTTTCATGGATCCTATATCCAAGCCTTAGGAGCTTTTGGCTGGAAGCCGTTGAACCTCATCACTCTTACAAAAAAACTTGTTCACGAGCGCAAATTCTACTGGCTGAAACCTCCTACCATCTCTAGAGTAAGCTCACCTGGATGGTATGTCGATCACGTCTACCCCACAGGTAGCTGAGTGCAGACAGTACCCCTCAACGTCAAACGTTGGAGTTACGCTAACTTGAGAAATGTAGAGGTCAGCATCGCCCTTCCTGCAAAAATTAATTATTAAATAATTATGCTAAACTACTAAAGCAGGCGTGACTCTCAAATCTTGACTACACAAAACTTGAATTCACGAGGTTGCTTTTGAGATGATTTGAGTCGGACTGTTAGGAGTGAATTTATTTTTTGAGAATTTATTACTGAATGGCTCAAATATATCCTGATGAAGGAGTTTAGAGAGTGATTGCAGTGATCTCAACGCGCCCTATCGAGAGATTCCTTTTTTATCACAAGTGAGGACGGTATTATCTTATGGAAATATGGGTAAACTAAATGGAGTTTCGAACTGAAAACTGATACAGGAAAGTTCAACCCAATGAGTTGACTGCAGTTACCATTGCCTATCCAGAGTTTAAAACTGTCGAAAATTACCCTTGTAATCTTAACTCGCGTCAATGGTCCCCTGCCTGTAAAGGCTGTTGTAAAGGTATGTGTGTTCATATCGATACCTTAAAGCACAAAGGGGCTATGTCCAAAAACGGAGTTTTGAGAATAACGCAAAAGAAGTTATCACCAGTGCACAATTCCTAAAATAATGGCTAATAAGCCATTATTAAAGGCCATAAGCCATAATAAGCCATTATAAGCCATTATTAGTGTTGTAATAACACTTAACTCTTTAATTTCTTCAAGAAATTTTCGAGCTATAATCGTCAAGAAGGTCAATAATAGTTTTGTTAAATTTGAGTTTTCTGAAGTTGAAAAAAAAATTAAAAAGTGCAAGATGGATGGACATAGCCTTTTTGTGCTTTAAGGTATTGATATAATATATCATATTGTAGTGTGGTAAACCCACACTTGATCACATGTTATCGTTGGTATTGTATTGTTGACTGTTAAAAACCTGGTTGTTGTGTTTTGGTATTAAAAGAGTGTTAAGTTGCGCTACAAGTTGTTGGTGTTATTGTTTGTGTCTACTGTGATTTACTACATTTGGGGGGCCCGTCCAAAGAAGAAGGTGCGTAAAGTGATCATGGCACCCACTCGCCGCCAAAACACTCCAGCTCCTCGCACAATGTCAACACGACGTCGACCTGCTTCACCAAGTGCAGGACCAACGCCTTCTCCTAGACCACCATCGGCGCACTCTTCTCTGCGAACACTAAGAGCTCCGACATTGACAACTCGTGTGGCAGCACTGGAATCTCTCCTTGGAGATATTCACCAACAGTTGTCCCTCATAAATCTACCTCAATCCTCAATACAAGGGAACGAACCAGGATCCCCGCGATTGGAAGGTGATGCAGTCCATCAGAGTACCACCTTAGTTGCTCACGAAGGCAATCTGATGCCTTATGATGGAAAAACTACGTGGGAAGAGTATGAGGTCCATCTAGAGGTGACAGCAGAAGTTAATGAGTGGACTGAAGCTCGGAAAGGGAAGAAACTAGCAAGTATGCTGAGAGGCCCAGCTTTGACTGTTATGGCTGACCTCCCAGCAACCATGCGCACCAATTACCAAGACCTATCACAAGCTTTGGCGAACCGTTTTGGCCAACGTAATCAAGCATCCAGATTACAAGCGCTACTAGAAACACGAGTGCAAAAAGACGCCGAAGACCTTTCAGACTTGGCAACGGACATCGAAAGGCTGGCTAGAGGGGCATTCCCGGAAGAACCCAAATCCTACAGAGACAGAGTAGGAGTAAGGGCATTCATCAGGGCCCTAAAAGACAAAGATTTAATGCGCACTCTTACAATGTCTACCCCAACAACAATCCAGGAAGCATTGGCCAAGGCACAGCTGGTGGAGGGTTTGTTACCCAACACTTCTACACGTTCAGTTACCTTGAGATGCTGGGGTTGTAATGGCACTGGACATGTAAGGGCAAAATGCCCTCTAGAGAAGAAACCGACAACCAACTCAGTTGACACTTCGGAAAACTAGATGGAGCTCAGGCAGAGGGCTGTGCCTCAGCTAACCAAACTCGTCAAAGCCCCAACTTCGTCAGTACAGTAAGAACAGGTAGTGATGCTATTTTTGTAGACATACGGCTGAAAGGAATGTTGTGGTCTATGATGGTAGACACTGGAGCCACAGTTTCCCTACTACGGCCAGATGTTGTCCACAAATTACGACTAAACTTGAACCCCACTAAGTACTCCATTTTACATACAGCTGGTGAGGGGACGCTCAAGGTCGCTGGAGAGTGTACGATCTCAGGTCAGATAGGAAGGAGAACATTTATTCACAACTTCCTCGTGAGCAATATTAGGGACAAAGGAATCCTGGGTGTGGATTTTCTTAGGAAGTTTCAGGTACGCTTAGACATACGTAGGAATTTATTTGTAATGGGCGAAAAAGACTCAGTTCCACTTAAAAAAAGATGGCAGTGTGTAGAAAGGGTTCTGCTGGCAGCGATCAATGTCAAAGACCCTGACTGGATTAATTTTGCCCTCAAGTCATCGGCACTGCAAGAAGGAACAGAGAACTATGAATCAGCAAAGGCATTATTCCAAAAATATAGGCACATATTTGCTGATTCTAGTCAGCCCCTGGGTAGAACTCATGTGGTGGAACACGCTATCGACACTGGAAATGCCCACCCCATTAAGCAGGCTCCAAGACGCATCCCATTCACTCAGCTCAGTGAAGTAGACAAGATGTTGAAGGACATGATAGACCAAAATGTGATTGAACCATCCACAAGTCCATGGGCATCTCCTATAGTAATTGTTCCCAAGAAAGATGGCTCGAAGCGGTTTTGTGTCGACTACAGACGACTAAACTCGGTGACAAAGAAAGATTCGTATCCACTTCCATGTATCCAGAGTCTATTGGACACTCTCAGGGGATCTAGTTGGTTCTGTACTCTCGATTTGCGCAGTGGGTATTGGCAGGTCGCCTTAAAAAAGAAGATCGAGAAAAAACAGCATTCACACTTTACCAGAAGGGACTATGGCAGTTCAAGGTGTTACCTTTCGGGCTCTGTAATGCCCCTGCGACCTTTCAACGCCTTATGGAGGTAGTTGTTCCATCCGATCTAGCCCTTGTGTACCTAGATGACATAATAGTGTACGGTCCAGACTTCGACACAGTCATCATTAAACTGGATAAAGTGCTACACCGCCTAGCAGATGCAGGACTGCAGATACGCCCCGACAAGTGTTCATTTTTCAAACGAGAAACCAAGTACTTGGGTCATGTAATATCTGGACAAGGAATTAAAACTGATCCCAACAAAACAGAGGCAGTGACGAATTGGCCTATACCACAAAATAAACAGCATGTTCGTTCATTCCTAGGTCTATGCTCTTATTACAGGAGATTTGTTGAAGGTTTTTCAAAACTAGCTCATCCTCTCAACAAGCTGACAGAAGTGAACAGCCCCTTCATATGGAATGATGTGACGCAATCAAGTTTTGATAACCTTAAGAAGGCAATGGTTACAACTCCCATCCTGATGTACCCAGATCTGAGGAAACGGTTTGTTTTGGATTGCGATGCCAGTGCTCATGCCATTGGGTCAGTCCTTGCACAAGTAACAGATGGCGAGGAACGAGTAGTGGCCTACTTCAGCAAAACTCTGAGTAAGGCTGAGACCAACTACTGTGCAACTAGACGAGAATTATTAGCTGTGGTGAAGAGTGTGCAGCAGTTCCACCAGTATTTGTATGGGGCAAGGTTCACAGTACGGACTGATCATGCTGCTTTGACATGGCTCACATCGATTCGTCATCCTGAAGGTCAGCTCGCCAGATGGTTGGAAACGCTTCAGACGTATGATTTTGAAATCATACACCGAGCAGGAAAACAACATTCCAATGCTGACGGGTTGTCCCGCCGACCATGCAACAGTCATTGTAATTACTGCACAAAGCGTGAAGCACAGAACAATCCCAAGCGTGACGTTAATGTTATTGAGTTTCAATCACAAGAAGATGTTACCTCTCAAGCCAAAGACGCTAACATTCAATGGGTCATCCTTAGACTCAAGGCACAGAACAAACCAGGGCACGCAGAAATCACAACGCTGGACCCAGCAGTCCGACAACTGGTTGCACGTTGGGAATTTTTGGAGGTAATAGAAGATCAACTCTATCATAGGTGGGAAGGAATTCGGGGTAGAAGCCACAGGCAGTGGGTAGTACCTTCTACTGCAATCCAAAAGGTTTTGACCCAATGTCACAGTAGTTCTTTTGGAGGCCATTTTGGGTACATGAAAACGTTAGAGAAAATTCGACAATCTTATTTCTGGCCTGGGATGACCCATGATGTAAAGATTTGGTGCAAGACATGTCATGACTGTGTTAAAGTTAAAGGGCCAGGGAAACGCTACCCAGCTCCATTGAAACAGAAAATGGTTGGAGGACCTTTTGAGCGCATGGGACTGGATATTTTAGGCCCCTTTCCCCAAACAAAGAGAGGAAACAAATATGTAATGGTCGCAGCAGACTATTTCTCCAAATGGCCGGAAGCTATAGCCATTCCAAACCAAGAAGCTAAAACTGTCGCAAACGCCCTCATTGAACACGTTTTTAGTAGAAATGGAGTACCTTGGGAGCTACACACAGATCAGGGACGCAACTTTGAGTCCAAGCTGATCGAAGAAGTTGCCAAACTGATGGGGACTCATAAGACACGGACCACTCCACTCCACCCACAGTCTGGTGGGTTGGTAGAACGCCTCAACCGGTCACTGACCAAGTACTTGGGCATATTTGTGGAAGAGCAACAATTGGATTGGGACGAAAAACTGCCATTGTTCCTATTGGCATACCGGTCGGCCCCACACAGTACAACTGGCTTCTCCCCCGCACAGCTCCTTTTTGGGCGAGACCTGCACCTGCCAGACCAGTTGTTTCGACCTCCTCCAGCAGATGGACCCCAGCTCACCACAGAATATGCGCTTGACCTTAGGGCAAAATTAGAAAATGTGAGAGAGTTTGCACGCACCAGAATGGGGCTGAACATGAGGGCACAAAAGGAGTATTACGACCGTCGAGCCAAATCTCCAACCTTCAAGGCAGGGGACTGGGTATGGGTTCATGACCCGAAACGAGTCAGAGGACGCTGTCCAAAGCTGCAGCCGCAATGGACTGGGCCATGGGTGATTTCCAGTGGGAAGAGTGATGTACTGTTCCAAGTGAAGATGGGCAGAAGAACGAGGCTCCTGCACGCTAACCGATTGGCCCGAGCAGAAGTACGGCCCGAGGGCGGGCCATTGAAAATGGAGAGGGTGTAGTGTAGTGTGGTAAACCCACACTTGATCACATGTTATCGTTGGTATTGTATTGTTGACTGTTAAAAACCTGGTTGTTGTGTTTTGGTATTAAAAGAGTGTTAAGTTGCGCTACAAGTTGTTGGTGTTATTGTTTGTGTCTACTGTGATTTACTACAATATTATGCAATATGGCATATGATGCCAAGTATCCACAAGAGGAGTATACTGAACATTGAATTCTAGAAGACTGCATGCACAATATTGCAATACTCAGTGCTATAAAACTTCCAAATTGTGAAGCGTGTTCCTCAGAAACTGTTGGACTCAGTAAGAATCTATTGTGTTAGTTGGTTTCTGAAGAAATGCTGTTGCACCAAATTCAAGGAAAAGTTCTGTAGGTAGAGCAAAGACTTTACATGCATAAGTAGGTGGTACTACAGTATTATTATTGCTAAAGATCTAATAGACGGCTACCTTCACCAGTTTAATCATACAAAATTTGGAATTTTAAATCCTCTTGGAGTTTTTCAAATTTGTAGGCTTATGCCTAGTAAATTGGGTTAAGCACCAAATAGGTAGGAAGCCGACTGTTGAAATGTTAGCTGTGAGAATCAACCGTCAGGTGTAGATTTCTTAGCGGGAATGTTAGTTCAAAATATCTCAAGAGAACTGCCGCATGCCTCTGAAAGGCTTGTATTCACTAGGACTTTTTGAGCAGAAACAAGTATCGATTCAGGCTCAACCTGGACTATGTTCCACAACAAAGATGCATTTACCTATGTACACTGCCAGTCTTGTTTCGATTCAGTTCAGTCCAAACAAAAAAATTATGAAATGAAAAAATTATAAAATAAAAACCTTTTTAACAAAAAACGGACCGACCTCAAAAACGATGTCAATAAACACCATAAAGGGAAAAATAATAATCTCAGTGAATTCAGATAGGAAGGTGGGTAGGTAGATACGCATTGAAGTGGCTGCTGTGCCCATCTGTAGACACAAACGTACTTCTGTATCTCCTACTTACGCAACCTTTTCTTTCCAAAAACACAACCTTCCTACCTATACTACAGACTTGCTGCCACACCGAGTATGAACGTACATCTCTGTTAATTTAAAATTTTGGGTGAGTGTGGAAGATTTGAACGTTGATATGATAACAATGCTTCCGAAGGTAGTAGCTACATTATAGTATGTCCACCAATATAATAAACAATCTCAACTCACAGTGGTTCCCCTATTACTCCCTCTCGATCAGTTCTTTTAATGATTGTGGATCAGTTTCCTCAGAGATATTGATCAATTTCAATTCGATCTTCAGATCAGGTTCTCTAGTGTTCCAGTGGTTTCTATATTATATAGAATGTTTTCTATTATTATATTGTGGATCAGTTACTTCCAATCAGTTTCTCTTCTGTTTATTAAATATGTCCACAGGTTTAATAAACAACCACAACACACAGAATTCTCTATTACCTTTAAAGTTCCCTTACAGGTTTTACATCAGTTTCCCCTTGGTTCTTGGATCAGTTTCCTAAGAGATATCAATTTCAATTCAATATTTAGATGCACGCGTTGAAGAGAAACGGGATTCCCAAATACTGATCAGGCTAATCGAAATTACCCTTCAGGGAAGCACTTTGAGGGTTATGATTGGTGACTGCGCGCGGAACCCTTTGAGGTAAGCTCGGGTGTAAAATAGGGAGATTCGCTGTCAACCACACTGTTCAACCTAGCTCTGCATGAGGCTGTCAATAATGCAGATAAGAAGGGTACAATTGTCGACAGAACATGGCAGATTCTGGCTTATGCCGATGACATTGCTTTATTGGGGCGAAGTCTTGATGCCCTGCAGGAGGCTTTTGGGGTTTTTTATGAAGAAGGAAAGCCAATGGGTCTGCGAATAAATGAAAGCAAAACCTCAAGATATCTCCCCCAAGCCGTGTCCAGCGGGTGCCCAGAGGGGTGACGTTTGGTTCTTATAAGTTTGATGAAGTCAGGTCCTTCACCTATCTGGGGAGCTTGGTCACGAATAGAAACCAAGTACAGGATGAGATATGGTCACGAATTATGGCAGGCAGCCGAGAATTTTATGCCAATAAAAAACTCTTCAAGAGCCGTGTGGTCTCCAGATCAACAAAGATGAGGCTATATAGAACTGGTGCGGCCTGTGGTTTGTTATGGATCAGAGGCTTGGACCGTGCAGGCTGAGGATGAGGCTAGACTGCGGATATTTGAGAGAAGGATTATAAGAAGGATCTATGGAGCGGTCAGAGAGGGCCAAGGGTGGAGGGCAAGACAAAATGCAGAAATTGATGAATTATTAAAACATGAAGACATAGTCCGAAGCTGGGCGCATCCAATGGCTGGGACATGTCGATGTAGTGCTATGTAGTTAGTTAGTTAGTTATTTAGATAAGGTTCCCTAGTTTCTGATTGGTTTATATATTGTGGATCAGTTATTCCAACAGTATTCCGAGCAGTTTTTCGACTATCTTTGAAAATTACTCTAATCGAAAGACTCGAAATACTTGTCACAACAATTCCTAGGGAGTTCCACATTACTATTATGACAGCAGTTACGTACAACGTAATAGTTTGGGAACGCATTTTAACTCAATGGTACACACTCTTGTACTCAGATCTTAGAAGTATGGAAGTTAGTGTCTACAGATGAGCACGGCGGCAACTTCAATGGTACCTTCTTACCCACCTTCCTATCTGATTCACTTGGAAACTGATTCACAATCATTAAGAGAACTGATCGAGAGGGAGTAACAGGGGAACCACTGTGAGTTGAGATTGTTTATTATATTGGTGGACATACTATAATGTAGCTACTACCTTCGGAAGCATTGTTATCATATCAACGTTCAAATCTTCCACACTCACCCAAAATTTTAAATTAACAGAGATGTACGTTCATACTCGGTGTGGCAGCAAGTCTGTAGTATAGGTAGGAAGGTTGTGTTTTTGGAAAGAAAAGGTTGCGTAAGTAGGAGATACAGAAGTACGTTTGTGTCTACAGATGGGCACAGCAGCCACTTCAATGCGTATCTACCTATCCACCTTCTTATCTGAATTCACTGAGATTATTATTTTTCCCTTTATGGTGTTTACTGACATCGTTTTTGAGGTCGGTCCGTTTTTCGTTAAAAAGGTTTTTATTTTATAATTTTTAATACATTTTATAATATAGTTTTCTTACCCCCGCAGCATCATTTAGTTATCGGAATCCCCGGAGCTCATCAGTGCAACTCATTTTAAAGCTTATAATCAGACCTTTAATTTTAATATACAAGAAAGGTCCGCGAACGACTCGGTCGGAAGTTACAAGGGAGGTTAAGTGAATACGGAACAAACTTTCCGAAATCAGAAACCACTTTTTTCAACTATTTTTACAATTTTTCGACACATGAAATCCGTTTGAAACGGGACCACCACGGACACTGCTAGAACACATTTCAAAAAGAATCAGGCAGATTGGTAACAGAATAAAGGAATAAGAGGTGTTCAGACACACAAACAAAAAATCGTCGTCCCATGACACACCAAAAAGAGAACCTCCTCCTTCGCGCCTACGACGGTTTTGAAATCGGTAAAAATCGAAATGTTCACATAGGAAATTATGCGACGATTGAGTGCCCTTCGTTAATTATTTACCAGCCATAACCTTCCAAACACACGTCAAGATTACATAATTATATAATAGGGTGTGCGCCTGGGCAAGAAAACTGTTTATTATTATTTTTAATCTAAGGTAGATCTCATTCTGAGAATTTTGGTACCAACTGCGACCTTCTAGCGTATGTAAATCTTTTCCTATGAATTTTCAAAGTTTCGACCGTTTATGACGTCAAAGTGGGCTGGGGGGTCCCGCCCAGGCGAGAGGGGCGCGTTACGTCATAAACGGTCGAAACTTTGAAAATTCATAGGAAAAGATTTACATACGCTAGAAGGTCGCAGTTGGTACCAAAATGAGGAATTTCACCATGTCCGAATTTCCTATTTTTGACCCCAAAATCGGATTCAGCACCTCGAAAAACCCCCTAAGGCAAACTTTCAGCCCGAACTTCCTAATTTACGAATAAACAAAACAGTGTAGAAAATACGAATGTTTAAAAAAAACCGGGAAAATGACGTCATGCTGGAATAGTTCATTTATGGCCGCTTGAAGCGCTGAGATCGAGAAATCCATAGTCCCCAGATGCAAAATTTCACGAAACAGTAAAGTTCGAAATCGAAAAACTGAAGAAAAAAAATAGAAAAAGCAAGATGGGGAAAATTAGGTTTCCCCTGTTTTTGTTTGATAACTTTTCTCTTAGAAAACACGATTTCGTCGTCCCAATGGGCAACACTGGGAGGAGACGGCGATCCGAACAGCCCAATCAGCGAGCGTTCCCGCTCCATGTCCGTTTTCCCGGTTAGTTTTGAAATTAAAAATTTTGATTGTCTCCCAAAAATAACAGGAGACTTATTTTCCGAAATCAGCCCGATTTTCATCTATCCCACACCATTAATTAGGGTTAACTATTCAGGAAAAATGCAAACAGAATTCGGTGAAATTCCTCATTCTCAGAATGTAGTCTACTTTCTATTAAAAATCTTTAAAAAATCAAGGCGCACCCCCCCCCCCCCCCACATTATTGTTTACACATTATTGAACATTTTTGATTTTGCGTTAGTTTTTCGTTATCTTTGAAAAAAACAGGAAATAACTACAATGGTAAATATAAAAGCTGTAGAGCATTAAATATTGCGTCTAGGGAAGAAGAAACCTTGCTATTTCTGTCCAGTAATACCGATGCAGGCTCTTGCCAAAGTTTGAGGTAGGTACTTCGAATATGATAAGCATGATTTTGTGTTTTAGTAACTCCATCCTTTAGTTAGAGGGAAATTTATCAAAATGTTTCCTCCAAGATGTTATTAAACGCGAAGTCAATCCCCAAATTAATGCTTCAAGTGCGACACAACACTCGTAGGTGAAGTAACGCCAACTCTAAAGGGGTAAGCGAACACACATAACCGTAAACTTTACATGTTCGATCCAAGATTTTAGTTAGTCAAGCGTAGTTTCGTTACCACCGGACGTGACACGGGGAAATGAGTAGGTTTGCCTTCTTACTTAGTTTTCAGAATAATTTGAATTGCTCCTTTGGTTATCAGGCTGTAGTATGTGAAATTTCCAGCAGGTACAGTTCCGGCAACACTTTTAAAATACGTATCAGCTTTGAGAACAGATATTACCTGGAAAACGAAAAATTCATCAAATCGACCAGTTTTAATACATTTTATTTACATAAGTACATTTTGGTTTATTATTTTCAATAATGAACCTTTGGAATCGACCAAGAAATTTTTTCAAACCCCCTTAAAATTTGTTGGTTTACGTTTCAAGATACGTACAATCCAAAAATCGAATAAAAAGCTGCGAATTACAACACAATGGTTTATTATTTTTCTATAGAGATCACTCATAAGAAAAACATCGATCGCATTTCGGTCAGCTATAATTTGAACGGAGATTAGGCCTCTTTTGCGATTCACACTCGTGTTTCTCATTTATCGTACGTCCAATCCTTAAATTCTCGTAGGGAGCGAACGGCTTGTCCTACCGAGCTCCGCGTGATCTCAAAAAATTCTATACTATCTTAAATTGATGGCAAAACAATACCTTTATATCAAAATTTTTTGAGTTAGGGCGTTTTCAAAATTTCAATATTCATTTTTCAAGCCTTAGAAGTGACCTACATCAACCAAAATCTTCGGGGCACTACTAGACCCCAAATGGAGCCTACATACCAAATTTTATCAAAATCGGTCAATGCTAAGTGGGGAAAGTTCATTATTGAAAATGATAAACCAAAATTTGGCCGTCAGTCCACCGTACGCGGCACTTTCCCCACTAAGCATTGACCGATTTTGATGAAATTTGGTATGTAGGCTCCATTTGGGGTCTAGTTGTGCCCCGAAGATTTTGGTTGATGTAGGTCACTTCTAAGGGTTGAAATTTTGAAAACGCCCGAACTCAAAAAATTGTATATAAAGGTATTGTTTTCAGGTTTTTGACCTCTATTAAAAACCTCTATACTCCAACTTTTTGCCCATTGTTACTATAACATGTGGTAGAAATAGTTCTAAGTAATTTCACGAGGAAAACGCCCTAACTCAAACTAAATCCTAAATCTATTTATTTTCGATTTGTATATTTTCATTAAGTGTATAAAGTTAATCATAAACACACACACACACACACACACAGGTGGCTACAGCTTTCGTACAAGTACGCAACCAGGAGAGACATTTTATGTCTTTGCGCCCCCTTTCCCCTTCATATTTCCCCTTCGCGTGACGCTCCCCGCGGTGCGTGACGATTTTTCATTTATGTGCCATAGTAAAGACATAAAAAGAACACAAAATGTCATAAGACATAAAATGTCAAAAGACATAAATAAAGACATAAAATGTCAAAATTAAATAAAGAGATCACACGTTTGAAAAAAAAAGGCGGGTCTCCATGAACGCATACACACATAGAGTACTGAAGACAAGTACTGCATACACACTACGCCGCTGGCGTGTGCGCGCAGTATTTTGTAGTATCCACGAGACGTTAGAGATCGCACGGGATTAGTGGAATGTCTCGATCCAAGGTCAGCAAGTTAATACGTGACAACAAGTTACTACGTCACATCATTGAAATCTTCAACTTTCATTAGCTTCCCTAATTTCTTCTAAACATTTTCTCGACGAACAGACCCCATTTCCGTTATTCCTGACCCATGCTCTTTTGAAAGAAAAAGTTAAAAAAATTGACTGAAATACGCCGTTTAGGATAGTATAGAATTTTTATAGACCACGCAGAGCCCTTTAGGAACAAACCGTTCGTTCCCAACGAGAATTTAAGGGTTGGACTTAGGATAAATCAGAAACACAAGTGTGAATCGCAAAAGAGGCCTAATCTCCGTTCAAATGTTAGCTAACCAAATGCGATCGATGTTTTTGTTCAAGTTGGTTGGTGGTAACAATGGCCAAGCCGTGTTCTTTGCAGACGAGTCATCTATAAAGAAAAATAATAAACCTTTGTGTAATAATTTGCTGGGTTTTTTACACTAAATACTTGGAATGTCCCAGTCACTACGTAAGATAGAAAGACAGGTTTTTTATGTCTGTAGAATGAGAACTACAACTAGAAACTTAAAATTAAGTTATTTCAGGAAAATTTTCAAAAAAATATTGTAATGTGAGAAGTACTTACAAGGGAGATTAGGATCAACTGCCTTATCATTATACGACGGGCAACGCTTCAAAATCACGCAAATCGATCACATGAGCAGTTCGGGTGGCAAATGCAACGTCAAATTCGACTGATCAACTTAAAAACCAATAATAATTTATCGTGGAAATGATGAGAATTCAAATAAATTGAAGGTGGGCTAAACGAAAATGCACAAACAAGAAACAAATTAAATTGAGATGGTTCATAACCTGCGAAGTTGAAACCTTATTTGGCCTTCTACGAGTTTGGATTTGATTGACTTGTCAAGAGGTGTTGCGTGGAGGAAGAAAAACAGGTGAATTTGCTGATCGCTGAAATCAGTGCGATCTCGGTGAACTTCTAAGTACAAGTACGTCATGGTGGACGTTATTTTTATTCTGATTTCATCAATTTTTCATGCCAATTTATTGAAATACTCATTTTTCACCTGGCCCTACCTAGCCCCACCCGAAGTTTGAATGAACCGCCAAATTTGAAACGTGTATCTGAGGATAACCATGATGGGTGTTCCACGTCATAGGTGGGCCTTCAAACCAGGATGTGCATAAAAATGATGGAAAATGGAGTTTTTAATAGAATTGTGTGAATTTCAATATAAATTTAGAAACAAGTAGTGTTTGTTGATCGGTTGGGTGATGTGATGCAAAAAATCTATCTGACTAGTTAGCTGCAGATATTGCTGTATGTAGATAATTTGGTGGAGTACTTCATGAATCATTCGTAAGGGGCTCTAGGGTCGCAGCGGAGTGGCCTGAAAAACTCAAGATGGCCGAAGTTTTGACGGGCTCATCCAACCCATATGCACCTTGTTAGGAAAAGGCAAGTCCGTCGTATCTCGCGGAGTATACTCGCGTCTAAAATAGACCGCCTCCCCACCATGGTGTTAGCCCTAGTTGTTCCCAAGACGGCTATGGAGTCTGTGTGTTAGTGCAGTCATGTCGTGCGACACTCGGTCCTCGGCCCTGTTCAAAAGGGCTGAACAGATCAAAAGATGGGAAGAATCGGAAACGAATCGCGAGCCCCCCAATGCCGACTCGCGCGATCGAAAAATCAAGTTTTCCGCGGGATGTGTGTTCTTAGCTGCCTGCAAAGCAGGGGACAAGGATGAGATACTCCGGCTTCTCAAGAAAAATGCAGATATCGACACTACGGATGTCGACGGGCTATCAGCCTTGCACCAGGTGAGCAATCCAAATCATATCTCACTTCTAGTTTCGCCTACATTACATTCGATACCTACATACATACTCCACTAATTCATCCTCATAATGACAGTTACTTACCCGTTCTAAACTCAAATCAAAATTGACCCAATTCAGTCAAATCAGGGCATTTCCACGACCCAAATTCCTCATGCATCGTCTACCTGCCCCATTTACAACGTTGGAAGGTATATAAACAATCATGGCGGATCCGTCGAGATCGTGATCCCGTTCCCGTTCATGTTTTCTCCTCTTCGAAGATAACATCCCTTCGAAATCGACGTATCTGAAAGATTACCGTAGTTTCTGTTTCCCATTAACAACTTCTTCGTGTTGATACGATATTTTCGTCCTTACGATAACGCACTGCCATGCACGAAGTTCAGCTCGTTTCCATTATCATCAATCAAGAGCAACAGTTAAAAGGAGACACCCAACCTATTTCTGTCAATCCGTCCCTTTCAATCGCCCTTATGCACCACACATCCTGGAAGGGCACTTTCATACGTGTATTTAACATTCGTCATCCATTAACAAAAAGCAGTTCCACGTTGATGCACTGCTTAGATGATCCAATCGAGTAGAAGATAACGTTTGATTGCAACTACCAAACACACCAATGAGCCACCACGTACATGAACTGTGTTATTTCCAATTAAAACAAACAGTTTTTCATTTTCTTTTCGATGAGTCGAAAGTGATGAGAACGTAGAAATTGAAAGTTTACATAGTGTTGGTAGCTCATGAGTGCAATGACCTCAATCTGCAATCCGACACTTCTACACTCCATTTTTCGTTACTCAACAACATCCTCTCTTCTGCAAAAGAGCTTATAAAAACCAACTCGTAATTGATTGATTATAATAGCTCGAAAATTGTGTAGGTGCAACGGTTAGAAGGAGACACCCAACCTATTTCTGTCAATCCGTCCCTCTCAATCGCCCTTAAACACCACTCATTCTGGAAGGGCACTTTCATACGTGTATTCAACATTCGTCATCCTTTTCACAAAAAGCAGTTAAGTACCAAGCAGTTACCCGTCAGAACCGATTTTTTTCTTTTGGCCTGAAAAAAAACTTGGACATGACTTCATTGTTCCAAGGGTGACGACGGTTAAAATTTGGTCCACCCCATCGAGAATTAAGCAATGTTCCCTATAGTGGACATTTGTTCTTGGTTGAGCTGTGTTTGACAACCACCAACCTCAGAAAAATTCGAGCGTTTCCAATTGTTGGTTCTTTTTGCTTATCAAAGAGAGTAGATTTTTTCTAAAACATCTGATTGAATTCGTCATTGTGATCTTGAAAATTGATGAGGAGAATTTGTGAGGGGAACTCTCCATTCATCTGCCCCCTCACGTGGCAGAGATGTACGCGACATTTTACTCATACTTGAAGTTTCCCTTGGCTTTTAGATTAATCTCACTTTTGATCGTCAAAATCAATTTATTATTCAAAATTCGACGTACAACAGAAGGCAGTTACGAGTATTTATGTAAGATGAAGGAATATTTGGCTCAGCGAAGAGCGAATGTCCACTAAAATATAGGATGTTGATTATACCGAGCCCTTGCTCAACCTTCACGCTGATCTGAAGGAAACTTTTAGTCCTAGTGCCCTATTACAATTCACTAAACGCACTAGTTGCTAACTTATCAACCGGTTGCTAAATGAAGCGACATGGATATTATATACTCAACATTGTTTCCGATTAATTTTCCTAGAGATTATTACCGTTAAAATTTACCAATTAATGCAAATGAATACTTTTTGGAAACGGCGGAGAGAGGGGAGTAGATGTGAGCATTAGGCTTATTTGTTAACCCCTCCATAAACAACAAAAATTATAATTTATAATGTAATATAATTTATAATGTTGGAATAGAAAAAAGTTTAAAAATGAAAATGTACCAATATAGTCATGTGAGTACTTTTTTGATTCAGGACGATGAGAGGGTTCATAATCTGGAAGTATTAAATTTTTTACCCCAACCCAAAAATAAACATAGGTACCTATAGTAGGTATTTTAAGTACCTATGCTGAAAATAGTCCTCTACATAAGAAGTCGTGTGGGTAGTTTTTGAAAATAGAGTGATCGGGGGGTTCACATTTTATAATTATTACATATTTTACCAACATCCTAACATAAATATAGTAGGTATGTTGAAAATAATCCTCTACATAAACATATTGTTAAGTAATGCATGCATTCCAGGGGACGTCCCATTGGATAAGCGGTAGATCAATGTAAACCAGTTGCTAAGCGATAAAACTGTTTCACTCGATGTAATTTATTTAGTATTTCATGCAAGAAATCTCCCACTCTCCTCATCCTTATCCTCCATAATGTTTCTAGCGGCGTGGGAGCATCGAGTTTGAAGAGCTTTTGAAAATCCATGATCTACGATACCTAACATGCGAATTCAGTGTTCACAAAAAAAAAAGGTGAAACACACAAAAAAAAAATTGCAGTTTATGGTGCCCTGCCACTACTATTAGTTCCATGGTGATAAAGAGAATAATTCATGAAAATCCGAAGATATAATGAGAATCTTTCCTCATTTTCAAAGCTTGGGTACAATTAGTAAGCTATAAAGGAACCGAAATATTGAAAATTCGGATATTTTGGGAATATTATCCCCCACTCGCCCCCTCCTCTTGCGAATTTTGATACTCTGGTGAAATAGTGTGCAATTTTGAAGATTTTTGAGTCGAACAAAAAATTAATCACGCAAATCGGTAGGAAATTGAGGCCTGGGGAGATTTTACAGGATTATGCCCAAAAACGCACGTATTGGTTTATTATTTTCAATAATAAGCCTTTGGAATCGAGCAAGAAAAAAAAATTTTTAACCCCCCCTCAAAATTTGATGTTTTACGTTTCAAGGTACGTAGAATACGAAAATCGAATAAAAAAATTTCCGTCCGTCCGCCGTACGCGGCACTTTTCTTAGCAACACTGGACCGATTTGGTTCAAATTTGGTATATGGGCTCCATTCGGGGTCTAGTTGTGCCGCGAAGCTTTTGGTTGATGTCAGTCACTTCTAAGGGGTGAAAATTAAGGGTTGAAATTTTCAAGAGTGCCCTAGCTCGAAAACTCTCGAAATAAAGGTATCGCTTTTTTCACCTATTTGAAATAGTATTGAATTTTTAAAAATGTTTGAGACCACCCGAGCTCTGTAGGACAAACCGTTCGGTCCCTACGAGTACTTGAAGGTTTTCCTTCGATAAAACAGAATCATGAGTGTGAATCGCAAAAGAGGTCTAATCTCCATTCAAATTTTATCGGACTAAAATGCGATCGCTGTTCATTTCTTCGATTTGTATACAGTTTTGCCTTCTGCGTAACCAGTAATCAAATTTCCATATGAAGCTTTCTATTTTTCCAATCGAGTGTGAAGCGTTTAGTTCTTTCTAATAAACTTGATTGTGAAGGTGTGAAGCCAGTATGGTGTGGTAGGTAGTACCTAGCTGGTAGGTAAAAAAAAGTTGGTAGGTAAAAAAATGTTGGTGGTAAAAAACGCTGCAAATCATTGCTCAAAGGCTTCTTCACTCTTCAGATCACTGATCAGCTGAGTGAGCTCCGAAGCCATTTTCAATCCTATTGAATGGAAGTGCTCTTCCAGGCGTCTCCAGCATTCGAGGAGATCTTCTTCACTCTTGAACGCAGGAAGCTGAAATTTGAGAGGGAAGGTCAAGGGAGAATACAGATGGTGGTAGGTGCTATTGATGGAGAACCAGTGATCTATACAGAAGGGTGATCTATACAGAAAATAATAAACCTTTGAGCAATGATTTGCAGCGTTTTCTAAAGCATTAACCCCACCCCCCATTAAAAAGCAAAATTCGAAATTCCGGCGACGTAGTGCGCAACTAGATAGTTTTCCGAGATACAGAGACAAACAAGGGCTTGTGTTTAGGCAAACCAAAGATGATAGAAGAGAATTGGAGCGAGAGGGAGGTTCAAATTTAATTCACTTCCAGTCATTGAAGGAAGGTACGAAAAGTCCCCATTCTAATGAGAAAAACGTTCATTTTGAAGTAGAAACCCTCGAATTTGATTCGTAAAACTTTGAACTGGACTTGAAAAAGTTCTAGAACTAGAAGATCGTAAGGGTAAGCGAATCTAAGGGAAAATGTCCCAGATGTGACCACCTCGTCCCCACGAGAGAACCTCACAGCTTTCCCAAGCTTTCTTTTCAGTTGTTTTTCTCTTCCAAGATTCATATCGCGTAGAATGAGTTTTACTACAATTGAAAATGGATATTCCTGTTTTTTGGAAAACAAAGTTTCAGTTTAATTTCACGGTAGGTAACGTACTTTGCGGAAAATAGTAAGGATGTGAGTCGTGATTTGCGAATCCTGCATCTTTAACTGTTCAACATTTTTTGGCGCACTAATCACTCATATAGTTTCTGTATCGAAATAAACTTTTAAGATTAATATTTTCTTCATTTAGTCGAAAACAAAGCTTTTCCCCAACTTTTCAGGTTGTACCTAGGACTATCTGGTACTAATAATCGAAACGAGTAGCTAAATTTTCAATGGCGCCGTTAGATATTGAGTTAGGTAATATGAAATTTATTGATTATAATCTGAAGCTCATACTTCCTTGTCTCTTGTCGTATTTTGTTCGTATAGAAAACACTGAAACAGGGTACTCATCGGATTTAGATTAATTTTTCAGGGCTGCGGGTTGGCGTGTAGACGGTTCCCTATGAAGTTAATCGCCCCCGGATTGATTGTATGGAAAAGACTCTAGATGGTTCCCTGCGTGTGCACAAACGTGACAATAGTTTCTAATTTTTTCCGTCCGATTTTAAGACATTTTCAGGGACACTAAACGGTCCCTTACCAATTTAATAGTGATCGGATCATTGGTAGCCACTGTATACGCCATCCTCAATTAACACCCTCCGTTTCAATTCGATTTCGATGGGATTTTGAAAAGATTAGCGGTTGAGAATGGATGGTTCCCTATAAATGCCATCTTGTGATCATCAAATTTGTTGTATTATGGATACGGTGAAGCTACGTGCCTCACTCACTTGGCTTACTTTTTTTCAACGATAGCCCTGACCAGATGAGTTGTAGTGAATCCCTTGAAAAGTTTTCGTTCCTCTTTCGTAGGCTGGGGCTTGAATAGGTACAGCCTGGGGCCCCAGCTTCCAATGTCACATTAGCAGATCGCTTCAAAGAACCAATTTCACGCTCGAACGTGCATCGAGAGCTGAGCAAGAGGCCTACTGCGCCACGGCGCCACTTCACTCTTTCATGCTGGCAATTTCGTATTTTTGAAGGCTCCTGAAAAGAAAGGAAAAATAGTTGATCAAGCGCATAACTAATATGCTGTCCCCAGACGTGGTCGCTGGTCGTACTTTCACGAATGGCATTATTCTAGAACCGCAAGTTGATATCTCTTCTAGTGTCCAGTGCGCGGGGGAAAGTGTCTGTCATTGAGCCTAAATATTGACTCGAGTCGGGTTGGTTACAAATTTCTCTTTCCAACCCGTACATACTCTGATTTTCCATCAATTCATTTAGAGTTAGGTGAGTCTTCTGAAGTACTAAGCTTGTCAATCCACGGGTTTTCACTCGTGGATGGAAACGAAAATCCAGTGAATTATGAGAAATCCGGAAAACATTTGCAAGAATGTCTAGATTTGCAGTAGGTAAATTAGTAAGAATGAAAAGTTGTCAGAACGGAATATTTTTCATTAAATTTCTTGACAGTTGATTATTCAACATGGTTAACTGTAATTACTACTAGGAAACCTAGTTGCCTCTACCACACTTCCCCTCTTTGTCATAGTTTGTGCACTTTCATAAACTTCTTGTTTGGTCCTGAAAACCTCATTGAATCAAGTCTACCTTCTTCAAAAGTATTGCGTTGGAATTCACCATTGGACCAATATCAGGCATTTTTCTTTGATCCTTCATTTCGAATCTTCGTCTCTGTTTTCATTTGTTTCATCTGCTGAGTCTAGTTTGATCCAATACAAAAATTTCCCTCTTCAATTGAGTCCCTCCTTTTCGCATTTGAATGTGAAGAAGCTTCATTTACTGGTATTTCATCAGCTATTCTTCAACTCTAAGCAACCACCTACATGATTAATTGTATGATGCATCCCTACGAGTACCTCTGAGATAAACTTCTTGTTTGGTCCGGAAAACCTCATTGAATCAAGTCTACCTTCTTCAAAAGTATTGCGTTGGAATTCACCATTGGACCAATATCCGGCATTTTTCTTTGATCCTTCATTTCGAATCTCCGTCTCTGTTTTCATTTGTTTCATCTGCTGAGTCTAGTTTGATCCAATACAAAAATTTCCCTCTTCAATTGAGTCCCTCCTTTTCGCATTTGAATGTGAAGAAGCTTCATTTACTGGTATTTCATCAGCTATTCTTCAACTCTAAGCAACCACCTACATGATTAATTGTATGATGCATCCCTACGAGTACCTCTGAGATAAACTTCTTGTTTGGCCCGGAAAACCTCATTGAATCAAGTCTACCTTCTTCAAAAGTATTGCGTTGGAATTCACCATTGGACCAATATCCGGCATTTTTCTTTGATCCTTCATTTCGAATCTCCGTCTCTGTTTTCATTTGTTTCATCTGCTGAGTCTAGTTTGATCCAATACAAAAAATTTCCCTCTTGAATTGAGTCCCTCCTTTCCGCATTTGAATGTGAAGAAGCTTAATTTACTGGTATTTCATCAGCTATTCTTCATCTCTAAGCAACCACCTACATGATTAATTGTATGATGCATCCCTACGAGTACCTCTGAGATAAACTTCTTGTTTGGCCCGGAAAACCTCATTGAATCAAGTCGACCTTCTTCACTCTTGTCTTGCTTTGAAATTCACCATGAAATTGGAACAATATTCGGTATTTTTCTTCGATCCTTCATTTTTAATCTTCGTCTCTGTTTTATTTACCTCTGAGATAAACTTCTTGTTTGGTCTGGGTAACCTAATTGAATCAAGTAAACCTTCTTCAAAAGTATTCGACTTGAATAAAAATAAATTCGAATTCAGCATGAGATTGAGTAAAATGTTCATTTTACTTAAATGAGATTGTAAAATGTTTTTTTAGTTACTCTGTTTTTGGAGTTTTATCCCAAATTCCTATGATAAATTCTCGTTCGAATTTTCCGGGCTGAACCTCTCTTAATCTTTAGATTTTAGTCCAGAAATTATGTTTTATCTATTATTAAAGTTTTTTTGGTCAATTCATTCATGACGTTTGCTGCTGTCGGAGGAATATTAATAAAAGTACTCAGTCAGTCAAGCTTATATAAATCTATGTTTAGCCTTTAACCCTTAATTTCCCACTTGTTCAAAAAATGTGTTTTTTCGAACTTATGAAAATTAATGGTAGATGTATTTTGATGAATCTATAAAACATTTGAGCAGAAGGTTCCTTGAAGGCCCTATTACAGTATCAGCTCAAGAATGATCTTTCCTAGGGCCACACTAGTGCTACCTGTCTATAAACCCAATTTTGTTGAAGTAGAAGAAAACATGGAAAGATCCTTGGTGAGATGCTGGTGTCAGTTATTTCTCATAAAGAAAATAACCAAGGAATAAGGTGGGAAAGGTTCACTTCATAGAGGGATTTGTGCTGCCTTAGACAGTGGCGCAATCTATGACGAGGAAATCCAACTAATACCTTACAAAATAAGAAATTAATGAGGGTAGAAGGTGTCCCGAAGGCCCTATTTCATTCTGTCAACTCGAGAATTATTTTGTTTCTTCTTTGAGTATCAAAATTGCCAATGGCTATCAGTTTTTGCTTAAAAGTCGATAAACTGTATCAGGTAAAAATTGGACATCCCAAAAGATACTCTAGGTTATTAAGGGTTAACTTTGTGACATTCTTTTGATTCTTGTAAATTTTGCTGTGATATTAGGATGGGGATTTTTAAGTATTAATGTTATATGTTAAATTGTTTTGTGAGTGGTTTCTGTTGTCATTACTCATGGATTCCTTTTAATACTTCTCTAGTCATTTGTTATAATAAATTACTAGTCATTTAGTTGAAATCTACTCCAGTCACTCATGTTCATGGGCGTTTGGCTGTTTCCCGGTCGGCCCGGGGGCGGCCCCCTCGTTAGTTTTCTGCCATTGCCCTTATGGGCCTATGTGGGGAACCGCCATGGTGGGTGGGTCCGGGCCCAGCTGAGTATCCGGGCTTTGCTGGCTTTGTGCAGGGGTGCCTTTTTAGTTATTTTTAATTTTTGTATTTGCAGGTCCTTTTCTTTTATTCACTAATTTGTTGTTTCACTGTTTGATGTATCACATTGTTTTATTCTTACTTTTAGGCTCTAACATTTTTGACCATTGTTCGTGCATAAATTTATTGTTCACGACAAATAAAACTAAAAATAATATTTAAAATAATACTAAAATAATAAAAATATTTTTAATGATTATGTTTATGAATTTATTGTATCTTCCCTCAAAGCTGCAAATTAACAAAAACTATATTTTCCGTCTTAATTCTCGTTATTGGATCGAGAATGATCGTTAGAATGATCTGGTCCAACTCGGGTCCGAAGTGGGCAGCCGCTGACCGCCTGGTTACTGGTCCATGGCGAACTGTTCCAGCCTCCTTACGCCTTGCGGTTATATTTTCTTATAGCCCGAGCTCTGCACTCTCTACCTCCTGGTTCAATGCCTACGCTCTTTCAGCCCCGCTGTGTATATTTAGAACTTACGTTAAAATTATCCCGCTTATTGTATCTTCCCACTCCCGTCCGTTTGGCTGGTCGTTCGACTTCTCCGGGTCAATACAATCAGAATTGAAGATCGCGTTAAGAAGAATCATATTCTACGGATTCTAGAGAAAAATATCTTTCCTCACATTCTCTCATAAATCCAACCGCTCCCCACAATATAGCATGCATTTTTTTCCAAGGGTATAATTTTTAGCAGAACGGCTGCCAAGTTAGGTGAGGGCTAGATCGAAAGTTAGTTTAATAGGGTTCTTAAATTTCTAAATCATTCAGAAACATTTTTTTCCATACATTAGGGTCACATCACTCGACATAGTCACCGGTACTACGCGGTACTGCTCATTGGGGGTACAAATTGTGATCTTCCCTTAGGAAGACATTTGATGACGTCCGCGACGCCAGAAATGGCAGTCGGACGAAAATCCAACCTGGAATGGTTGGACTTTACTTACTTTTACTTTTTGGTTTATTATTTTCTATAATGAATGAACCTTTGGAATCGACCAGAAAAAAATTGTTTAAACCACCCCCCCCCTCCTCAAAATTAGTTGGTATACGTTTAAAGGTACGTTTGGAAATTTGGTATGTGGGCTCCATTTAGGGTCTAGTTGTGCCCCGAAGATTTTGGTTGATGTGTCACTTCTCATGGTTGAAATTTCGAAAACGCCCTAACTCAAAATATTTTGATATAAGGTATTGTTTTTCCATCAATTTAAGATAGTATTGAATTTTTAGAATTTTTTGAGACCACCCGGAGCTCTGTAGGAGAAACCGTTCGCTCCCTACGAGAACCTCAGGGTTGGACTTTTCTTCATGGTGGTTGGTGGTAACAATGCCAAAGCCGTGTTCTTTGCAGACGAGTGATCCATATAGAAAAATGATAAACCTTTGTGTACTAATTTGCAGCGTTTTACTCATCGGGAACTAGCTTTTGTAAGCTTAAAATATTTCTTAATGAACCTCATAATAGTTGACAGGCTAATGTCGATGTTCGTGGGTAAGAGAGCCCAGATTTTGTCAATTGTACGCCTGCGATCTTTGTTGAGAATGCGCTCAACTTTTCCAGCGATTTCCTCCCATCCCGTCTTCAGCTGTTTTGTTCATGAATTCCCTGATGTAAATAATGATTTTCACGATCAAATTGACAGTTTTCCAAATTTTCGAACAGCAAAATGACTCACACCAAGAGAACCGGATCTCACCTCTGCTGACCGGATCTTCGGGCATGAGATGTGCACCATCACTAAACTTTCCAATTGATTTGGACCAATATGTCGTCATAAATTTATATTGAAGAAATAACACCTTATTAAGTGCTAGAAATTAAACTCTTGAACAGGCTGAAATGTCTAATCTATTGCATAATTCCTACGATTTTTTCCTTCTGAGCGGACTTACTGTTTATAAAAACATGGTCAGAACTCTTTGAAACCTCGAATTAAGAAGGTACATACTTACATCTTTTATAAGAACGGCATTGATTTCTCAGTTACACTAATGAATTAATTGATGTTCTATGACTTTTAATTGAATTTAATTCGTTTTTCATTCATGTTTGTGGTTTAAATGTATTTCCGTTTGATATTATTTAACAAAATTTGCCTATAATCTATTTTTCCATTGTCGTTTTGCGAAAAGTTTAAAATTGTTTTTGTAGGTTACCTTGATATGTGGAGTATCGATCCTTCTAAACCTTAGTATGAGAATAGATCATTTTTCCTGGCTAAGCTCCCAAACATATTTCTAGGCTTATATCGTTTTGTTTTTGTGTGTTACGTTCATATACACATCATTTCAATCAGAAAACAGTTGTATATCTGAATACCTGAATCAAGCGTTGAGCCGACTCATTAGCCTGTTGGGAAACTTGCTTCTTGCAAGAATAGATAACACTACGCCTGTGTGTATAATTCGTGCCAATTTTCTTCTGAACCCGATGAAACTATGCCAATTCCTTGTCCTAGTATTACGAATTCTTTACCGCTTCGGCCGCTCCATTTCACTCGAAATGATTTTCGTTCACCGCACGATTGGTTCTATCTATAGTTGTCACTATTGAATTTTCAATAATATCTGTCATTCAGTCTTAATTACACTTGGTTATTGATAATTCGATTGCAAATGAAGAATTTGTTCTATGTATTCTATGTTTCCAACTACCCTTAAAATTTGGTGGGATCATCTTAAGTAATTGGTACCTCGATGTTTGTAATGAGGAATTTCACCGATTTCTGTTTGCGAATTCTGATTTGATTTATTGGGGACTATGTAAGATAACCTGTACGAGTCCTATACGATTATTCATGATACGATGAATTAGTACAGATTTTCCAGGGAAATGCTCTGATTTGCCATTCCTTGTACTTTAATTCAGAGTGTTTCATGACCAACTTTTCGATTTCTGTTATTTGTGTGAAAATCAAAAAACTTGTCGAAGTAACCTCCCCTTATTTTTTTTTGCAAAGAATTCGAACATCCACGGAGAAGACAAAACTTTTGGAATTTCTAAACGCTTTAAATTCTGAATTTTCGATCAAATTTATATGGACTTGCTCAACGTCAACAGCCACCTGCCTCGATGTATGCAAAACATTAACCAACAACACACTCACGACCTCAGTTCATATCAAGCCTACGAACAAGCAGTTATACCTACATTGCGAAAGTTGTCATCCACGTCACACTAGTCTATACCACGCGCCTTGTCAATAAGAGATCACAAAATTTGTACTGAACAGACAGACAAAGAAGCATTCCTGAAGAATTTATCGGAAAAGCTGGTTACAAGAGGATATCCTGACAACGTTGTTATGATTCCTTCATACATCGACTACCCGAAATGTTGAAGAGAAAACAAGACTCACCACTACTTACTTCTTCGGAGTTGAAAAGCTGAACGAAGTATTGAAAGAGATCTACCCACTTCTGTCCTCCAATCAAGCAACAAAAAGAGTGTTTACACATGTACCATCAGTGGATTACCGACAATCATCATCAATTGGTGACATTCTGACGCATCGTCGATCATCAAACAGGACAGACCCTCCACCACCAGGACTTCATCCATGCCGTAAACCACGATGCAAAGTTTGCCCCCTGGTGGTGGAGGAAAATGTGTTCAAGTCTGCCAACAACCCGAACACATACAAATGCAGTTTTATTATTTTTTATATATTAGTTATTATTTTCGTGTAGTTTTATAATTTATTATTTTTGTGTATAGATCAGCCGTCTGCAAAGAACTCGGCTTTGCCATTATCATCACCTACCAACCATAGATACTACCTACTACCTAAAGAGATTAAGCCTCTTCTGCGATTCACACTCGTGTTTCTGATTTATCGTATGTCCAACGCTTAAATTCTCGTAGGGAGCGAACGTTTTCTCCTACAGAGCTCCGGGTGGTCTCAAAAAATGCTAAAAATTCAATACTATCTTGAATTGATGGAAAAACAATACCTTCATAACGTCATTTTTTGAGCTAGGGCGTTTTCAAAATTTCAACCCTTAGAAGTGATTTACATCAACCAAAATCTTCGGGTCACAACTAGACCCCAAATGGAGCCCATATACCAAATTTCATCAAAATCGGTCCTTGGGAAGGAAAGTGCGGACGGTCAGCAGAGTGCCAAACATCCATGTTTGTATACAAGCTATTCTACAAGAACTGCCCAGCATTCTACGTCGGGATTCCCCGAAAAAATAAAATTCCCTGGGTATTCCAGGGACAATTTTCGACTTTTTCCAGGGTTCTAAATCATTTAGAATATGAGTAAATGTGATCATAAAGTCTCAAAATTCAGGGTTTTAATAACATTTTGAAATTAAAAAGCATTAGAAATATAGTTGCTTATCTCAAAACATCAATCTTTAAGCACTTATCAGTCCGGGACGATGATTTTCATCTACACTCCATTCCGCACAATCCCTAAACATTTCATCGAAATTCATCAAAAAAATAAAATAGTCGAAGTAAAATGTTCATAAAATTTTACGTAGAATCCGAATCTGCAATTAAAAGGGGGGGGGGGGGGTTCCCATTCGAAAAAACAAAGTTGGTGTTCACTGCGTGAAAATATGATGTTCGAATTCTTTGCAATAAAATAAGGGAAGGTTACTTCGACAAGTTTTTTGATTTTCACACAAATAAGGGAAATAGAAAGGGTGGTCCGTTACTTATGAAACACCCTGTAAGTAACTGCTCAAGGAGGAGTCCTTACAAATTTGTGCACTCTTGTTAATACACGAGATGAGTTCATCGACAACCAATGAATTATAAGAATAAACAGAAGAGTAGTTAGAGCGTCGTCGCTCACTAAGCTGATCCGTCATCCTCCCTATCACTTCGAATGACGAGAGGCTCTGTGTAAAGTTAAATGCTCCTTGATGAATAAGAGAGAAGTTAGTTAAGCTATAGCCGATACGGCTTCTTCCCGAACACTTCTTGTGGTCCTCGCAATTTTATGTGGTACTACTATATTTTAGTGCTCTAAGTTGATGAAGAGAAAAATATATGCGCATCAGTTAAGAGATATAAATGAAAAGAAGAAGGGTTCACTGGAAACATAGGGTTGCACAATGCAGAAAACTTTATGAACATTACGTAACGAGTAGAAGATTGATTCAGTTCGATTCTTGGAAAGCAATAAAAATCTCTTTGCGGTGAGAAAACTGGGAAACTTGTTTGAAGTAAAATGCTCAAGTTCTTTTCTGGATGAGGCAACGACTTGGCTTGAGGCCTGGTAGAAGAGGTACCTACATGTTTTCCCCTACCTGTCCAGTCTCATCTGATCTCCCCTCAATTACACGGTTGGGTCGCCAGCAGTACGCTGAGGAATGCGATCCTCGATGAAATATGTATTGGGATACATAGCGTCGGCAGTGGTAAAGTGACCTTTTCATAATAAAAATGCGAAGAGGACGGGTCACAGCCAAAAAGCGATCCTGCTACATCGAAGATATTTGTACGCCCGTACACTCCAAATAGTACTTCGTTTGTTTTGTACACTAAAATTTACCATCGTGCCGTGTGGTTGTTTCTGAATATAGGAACTATCAACTAGATCGTGAACATAATGTTTCATTCCAATAATGATCAATTTAATAATTTTTAAACCAAAGGATCTGTGTCAATGTAGTTCTTTGAAGAAGATATACTACTCACCCAACTTGGTTTTCCCCATTAAAAAAATCATTTTTCACCCTGAATTCAGGAGTCCGATTCCTTCTTGAAAATCAAGAATTTCGTTTGACATTACAAAACGACGGGTGAGTGGAAAATTAACATCAATTAGGAAAAATTCACATCAGTCTAGACCTTTGCTTTTATTGCTTTGCGCTGAGTTACTTAAGTTTTGGTACTTTGATAATACGAAGGAAGTTTAGCATAATTTTCCACTTTACTTCTCAGCCTGAAGGGGATACTCCTGATTAAGTTTTACTGGTAAACATTTGATATCCCGGAAAAATAGTGCATTTTGGAGGAATTCCAGCCCTTCCGACCAATTATATGCCAACTCTTGAGTGTTTATTATTTTTCCAAACGTTTAGCAGGAATATACTCCAATCATTTCCGTGGATAAGCATTGAATGGGTCGTAAATGCCACGCTCTGTGTCGTATGGCCGTTATGATTTACCAAGGATTTTCTAACGTTTTCAGTCATTTAGCAGAAACCTGGCAAGCATTTTTTCATAATATGTCTTGATGTTGAGACAGGCGAGGATTTTCGCTTGAGAAGTTATTCTCAGTAGGTTTTATGACCCCACCCTCCCACTGCTTCCTAGAGCCTAGAAATACATTTTTCGTGTTTTAGCTTTTTCTTGAATTTATTCATGTTTTTGTATATACCCGGATGGTCAAAATTGATCAGCAGTATCAAAATTTGACTAAAAGTTCCTTCTCATCGTCATGATTTGGGTTATAACACTCTAAGTTTTTCAAGAAACCAACGTTTTCTACTATTCATAAACAATTTTCCCCGTCAATTCGCATAGTAAATTTGAAAATCGCTCTTTCATATACCTACCAACTTTATCTGTGGTGAATTTCGATAGAGTGAAATGCTTGCATACGACTCTGCAACACATTGGGACATTTTCATGTCAACCACTACACAACAAGGTAGTAAAGTAAGGTTGTTAGTTCATGTACCCAAGCATAAAAACAGTTGATTATTCTCTAAGCAACACAGTGAGTCTATTTTATCTATTTTTGCTTAGTTTTTGTGACGATTTTTCAGTTTATGTGCCAAAGCAAAGACATGAAAATGCCAAAAATAGTACATCATTGGAAACCAGAGATCTTGAAGAACATATTCTTGACGCCTGTAACTACGATTCTTTTTTCAAGTGTTGATGATTTTCATATTTCCTAAAAAAAAGATATAGTCAACTACCACGGTTCCTAGTCAATAGTCAATTTACTTCTGGACTGAAAAATTACCACTTTTATTTAAAAAATCGTAAATTTTATCTTGAAAAACTCCAAACCTCGTCTGATGAAGTTTTCTCAATAAATATATTAATGTAATTTCTATGATTGAAAGCCTTCATTACACTTACTCGCTGAGTAAGAATAGGCAGCTGAACCGTACGGCGATCTTCAAATTTCAACTCGAGTGATGAACTCGTTCTAAACCTCCGGCCACATCTCGCTGCCAACGTCCTTCAATCCTCAAATAGGCCCGAAAAGAAGAGGAAAACGTCTGCCAAGTGGGTGTGGCACATAGCTTCCTATTATCCATAACCCGATTATATAGATTATGCGATGCTTAGTAGTTAATCTCAAAACACCAATCTCTAAGTATCTCATAGGGGACCATCTATCCAACACGCTAATCTGAACAGTCCTAGAAAATTTCATCAAATTCGGATGAAAAATGTAAGTGTTATGGCAGTTACACGGATTTTACGTTTGCGCATGCGCAGTCGCTTCTATCAGTCCGGGGATGATGATTTTCATAGGGGACCGTCTACACACCAACCCGCACAATCCCTGAAAATGTCATAGAAATCGGAACTCCGTATAGTTATGCCCGTTACGAGCATTTCATGACAGACACACAGACATGGAACCAAAATTGTTCTGAAAGATCTAAAACGCAAAACGCGAGTGGAAATTTTGATTTTGGAGAACTTTTTTTTCATCCTTGAAAAATCCGCTACCTTTGTTGACTCGGAAGCAAAAACAACTTCATGAACATGAGATGGCAGAGATGCGTGAAGTGTTGCGATTGTATTCCGGTTCCGCATTAGATTATTCAACTCATGATGAGAATTGCGCGAATAGGAAATTAATATGTACGTATTGGTAGTGCGCTGATTGTAAGGATTGGGTTGGTAGGAAGAATTCTTTCCAATTCTAATATCTACTGCAAAAATATTTCACATTTCCCCTGATCTCTCGCATTAGGTACGTAGTGGGCTTACTTCTTGTTAAGGTTAACAGGTAATCCTATCATAATCCTAGTATGACACCCCGAGCCTCGGAATCCCCATGAGGAAGGGAACTTTTGACAAGGGAATTTCCAGCGAATTATACTAATGAAACAATACGATAGGAGTTCCACACATTCCTTCTGCTACCTGAGAGACATCAGTATAATTAATTTGGGATCCCATTTCTAGTCCATCGATCTCCGGATCAATCCCGAAAACTTAAACTTCCTCGAACGCACTCTATCAACAATCAAGACAAATTCCCGGACATTAAAGGAACTCCATATTATATGACAAACAATGAACATTTCATTAAACAATCAAATTTTCAATTCTAACCAAAAAATTCGAAAAAACACTAACAAAAATTTGAAAAATCAAGATTTTTTCCATTAGTTTCAAAATGTTTAAATCTACTTGATATAATGTTTTAATTGATAGTGTACATATTTTCTAAAGTTATTATTGTGATACATGAAATTATTTAAAACTATCGTTGAAATAGATGTCACTGAGACGTTGCAGAAAGCGAAGCATACGGATATCAACGTCTGCACATTGCGAGCTAAGGGGGACAGCCCTCTAGTTTGATTATCTTTTATGAGATGGCGCTCGCGTCGCCTAAAAAGTTTTCCCACAGTTTCTCATCCTCCACGAAATTTTTGTTTTTAATTATAATATGGGGATGTATCCAGAATAAGTAAATCCCGGTTTCCACCATTGAATTTTTACCATACTATAATTATTTCAATAATGAAATCGCAGAATTTGGGCTGAGTAAAAAATGAGATAGCTTGCATATCCGTTATCATTGATAATTGATGAATGATAGAAATCCGATTCTTTGATAATTGGAGACAGAAAAGGTAAATGAAAAATAACGCACGCTCATTGGTTGTTAGCAAATGGAGTATGAGGTCGGTTGCCTAGCTACCCTTGTTACCCTCCCCTTCAATCCGACCCTCCACGGAATGGATCAGTAACATTGCTTGTGATTTCACTTCCACATCTACCTACCAAGTTATGCTGAATAAGCAATTTTATTAAGTGATATTCATCACATACTATGAAAATGAGTTGATTGATCCTATGGATTTTCATTAATAATTAAGTGGTATATTTATATAATCCAATCATAATCAATAATATAATTTTATAGTAATAATAGGTATTGAATAAAAAGACTATAAATAATAAACGTATCTTTTGGTTTATTATTATCAATAATGAACCTTTGGAATCGACTAAGAAATTTGTTTTTAACTATATTTTTTCTTGGTCGATTTCAAAGGTCCTTATTGAAAATAATAAACCAAAATTTGGCCGTCCGTCCGCCGAACGCCGTACACGGCAATTTCCTCAGTTAACATGGACCGATTTTGCTGAAATTTAACTTACAGACTCCATTTGCGGTCTAGTTGTGCCCCCAACATTTCGGTTGATGTGGGTCAATTCTAAGGGTTGAAATTTTGAAAACATCAATTTTTTTCCATCAATTTAAGATAGTATTGAATTTTTAGAGACCACGCGGAGCCCTGTAGGACAAACCTTTCGCTCCCTACGATAATTAAGGGTTGGACTTACGATAAATCAGAAACACGAGTGTAAATCGCAAAAGAGGCCTAATCTCCGTTCAAATCTCAGCTGTTTCAATGTTTTTCTTCACGTTGGTTGGTGGTAATAATGTCAAAGCCGTGTTCTTTGCAGACGAGGGATCTATATAGAAAAATAATAAACCTTTATGTAACAATTTGCAGCATTTTTTATTGCGAGCAAACTGGCCTTTTGAACGCTCTAAGTTGCGCAAAAATTAGGTTTTTGGAGAACCCTAAGTGGGGCACATGTTGCTTCCGAGTCTACCAAGGTAGCGAAAGCTTTGTTGTCACTTTGCGAAGTTGAATGAAAAAAGTTCTCCAAAATCGAAATTTCCACTCGCGTTTAACGTTTTTGACCATTCTGAACAATTTTGGTTCCCGTGTCTATATGTCTGTGTGTCTGTCTGTCTCTCATGAAATCCTTGCTACAGCCATAACTTCTACATTTCTCATCCGATTTTGATGAAATTTCAGGGATTGCGCGGGTAGGCGTGTAGTTGGTCCCCTATGAAAATAATTACCCCCGGACTGACATCAGCCTCTGCGCATGCGCAAACGTAATTTCCTTGTAACAGCCATCTCGTCTATCGTCTATACAGTCGGGTTATGGGGCTTTTTGCGCCTTTGCGCTTTTTGCGATGTCTTGTCTCTCGAGTAGGGATGATCATCGTTTGGAAACTATCGATAGTCACCATCGAATAAACTATCGATGGTTTTAGATAGTATCGATACTTCTTTGATCAAGTGTGGTAATCAAAATATTGCCTAAGATAGATCAAATATCGATTGTAATCGTTGCAATTTGCAACATACAAATTTCAGTGAAACCAGTGGTCAGTTCAGGTCAACCTAAATCAACCAAACTTAAAAAATGCAATCAGACACTTTTGTCGTATTCTCCCCACCTGAATTGTTTGAAGATCTCTCCCAACACAGCTCAGTGGACGGTTAGAACAGGTTGTCTTTCTAGCTTCTTAACGAATAGAGAACGACAACCAAATACCTGAATATTTGAATTTGATACTGATACGATAATTTGATAATGATAGCGGAAAGATTCGACGACACTATCAAATGCAATCAAATTGACGTAATTGTGGTAATCGTGGTGAAACATTGGTTGAAACCATCGATCGTGAAAACATCGGTTCTAAAATATCGATGGTGAAAACATCGGTTCGAAACCATCGATGGTGGAAACTCATATACTCATCTCTACTCTTGAGTGAACCAAAAAGTTTCGATGATTTCGACCTTCTTTCACGAGTTTTTCAGTCAATTGATGATTAGAACAAACTTTGAAGGTGTGTTATCTGTCCAGTAAACTGACTAGATTTGATGATTTCTACTTTTGTTTTCGAGTTCCTCAGACAATTGAACGTGAAAACAAGCATTTTGGACGTTATGTTGTGTCCCAAGCAAACCAACTAGTTGTGCCAATCAATCATACTGTCAAATAACCTTTGCATGCCTCTGCTACGAGGTGGATATGGCTGTATCGGCCGGAGTAATCTCAAACGAATCACGAGGAGTAGTAGGAAGTTCTGAATCGTTTTACCGTACAGTAAATGTAAATCGTTTTACCATACTTGTCTTGACGTTGCATGTGCAAAAAATAAGACTGTCCGGAAAATAAATACTACGTACGCACGTCGGAAAATCGTGAGGACGGTGGGATGTTACGGCAAATCCGTCTACGATAGATGTCTGACGTGTCCGAAGACCTACAAGACCTCCGCATTACTTTTAATAGGGATCTTGTCAGAATCCGAAAGATAATCGAATTAGAAAACCTTTTTACAACTCCTTCGCCTCGCTCTGCGAATTTTACTGAATAATCGGATAGATCCAAGTTCCAAAGAAGTCATTGATCGATATTTTGCTTCCGAGTCTACCAAGGTAGAGGAAGCTTTGTTTTCACTTTTCAAGGACGAAAAATGAGTTCTCCAAAATCAAAATTTTCAATCGCGTTTTGCGTTTTAGACCTTTCTGAACAATTTTGGTTCCGTGTCTGTCTGTCTGTGTGTCTGTCATGAATTCCTTGTAACGCGCATAACTATACGAAGTTATTGTCCGATTTCTATGAAATTTTCAGGGATTGTGCGGGTTGGTGTGTAGACGGTCCCCTATGAAAATCATCATCCTCGGACTGATAGAAGCGACTGCGCATGCGCAAACGTGAATTCCTTGTAACGGCCATAAGTTCTACATTTTCCATCCGATTTCAATGAAATTTTCAGGGATGTTACAGATTAGTATTTAGATGTTCCTCTATGAAAATAATCACCTTCCGATCATTCACACATCCGAATTTGATGAAATTTTCTAGGATTGTCCAGATTAGCGTGTAGATGGTCCCCTATGAGGGTAGTGAAAGGAACTTAGAGATTGGTGTTTTGAGATTAACTACTATGCATCGGATCATCTATATAATCCGGTTATGGATACGAGGGAGCTATGTGCCACACCCACTTGGCAGACGTTTATCTTCAATTGATTATTACCAGCTTCATGTCAAAAAGACGATGAATCCTTTTTCCCGCTGTTTCATCTTCGACGTTATTCATTATGAGTTTTTAGGACGTCCCACAGTAAGACTTGGGCGTCCTTATGCAATTGATTTGGAGTAAAGTTGGACAACACTCAACAGAAAAATAAATAAATAAGTAACCACACACTAATCCGTTTTAGACTATGTGTGTGTATGACAAAATCTTGTGTCGTCTGCCCTGGCCTTAGGCCTTAGTTCTCAACCGATCTATCCGGACTACGTCGGTGGAATTTCGAATTTTGCCTTTTAAATTGGGGGGGGGGGGGGGTGTTAATGCTTTAAAAACGTGTGTTTGCGGGGATACTCTTGTAAACTGTGCACAATCCTCAATTTCCAAACAATTTGCGTGTTTCTTTTTTTGTTCGAAATATTCCAAATAGCACACTATTCCACTAGAGTATCAAAATTAGCATGGAAGGGGGCAAGTGGGGGATAATATTCACAAAATTTCCCATTTTTCAATATTTCGGTTTCTTTTTTTAGCTCACTAATTGTACCCAAGCTATGAAATTGAGGAAAATTTTCATTTTAAGTCCGGATTTTCATGATTAATTATTCTCTGTACCACCATGGAACTAATAGTGTTATACCGCTTTGTTGCCAGTCTGGCACCATTGGTGTAGGTGGGGGGGTTAACTCGAATTCACATGTTGGGTGTCGTAGATCATGGATTTTAAACTGCTCTTCAAACTCGAGGCTTCCATGCCGCTAGAAATGTTATGGTGGATGAGGGGGAGGGAGGAAACCACTGTTTCTTGTCTAAAATAATAAATGAATTAGGTATATCGAGTGAAACAGTTTTAACGCTTACCAACTGGTTCAAATTGACCTAATGGGACGTACCCTGGAATGCATGAATTACTTAACAGTATGTTTGTTTCTGCGCTTTCACGAGCGCATATAAAGTTCATCCTGACTATAAATAGCATCATTTCATTGTATCTGGGAAAGTAGCCAATTTTGGAAATAAATAATGAAGGATGACCGCTGATACGTCCTATCTAATTGTGTGGTCAAAAAAGATGCTAAGGCAAATTTTCTTAGAAATAAAAAATATCAGGATTTAGCTAATTAAATTCAAAATGTATTACGTTAACATGAATTTTTAAAAATTTGAGTCCTCTGAAATAAAAATTCTCAATTTAGCGTTTCAGAGCTGACTGAACTATTTAGGTTTCTTGTCATTGTCGGTCCGACCGAGACTTAACCCTTTTTTCGATTTTTAAAATTTTTTTTTCGAAAACAATAATAGTACCTACCTAATAAATTGACAAATATTTGTAATCCTCAAACTTGATAATATTGAATATGAAATCCTTATCGATTCTTGCATACAGAATAATATTTCAAAATATTTGCTGGAAGGAACAAACCTGTATCAATCGTAATCACATTTACGCACCTACCAGAAATACTTTCAAATTTTAATTATCGTTCTATGAAATCGGTGTATCTAATTGGTGAAACAACGATTCTTTTTTATCGTCGTTAGGTTTGGTGAATCTGGCCTCGTTCCGGTACCTACTTGATTGATCCGAAAACAATGTTATGGTACTGCACATAAAAGCTGGTAGCTATTCGGATACTCCCTGCACAAGCTGTCATAGAGAAAAACGGATAAGTGGATGGCAAGGTGGATAGGAGGTCCAGATAGGTCGTTAACTATTGTAATGAGTTATTCCCGAGGAGACCCTCGGAACTGTGGCCGCGGGCTTGGGCGCTCGCACGTCTCTCATTTCATCGTTGCATAATCCCATAATGGGATATTCCGGATCTGTCGAGCCATATCTGATAAAGTTTTCTTCGTGTGGACGAATAAATAATTGCGTTATCTGAAGTAGAAGAAATCATTTCCCTCCGAGCGGACGCCGTGAGTCATCCGTTTTGCATGAGTTGCAGTACGCAAGAGCAAAATTCTACTGAGTCTACAGTCTACATATACAAGACTTCTGTGGTATGACTACAGTATACAGCCTGGTACCAGTATTTCATGTCATCATGAATCGCACGAGATGGCTGTGTACAGTATGGGAGGTTTGGGATCATTTTTGGTTCATTATTTTCAATAATAAGCCTTTGGAATCGAGCAAAAAAAAAGTGAACCCCCCTTAAAATTTGATGTTTTTGTTTCAAGGTATGTAGAATCCGAAAATCGAATAAAACATTTTCCGTCCGTCCGCCGTACGCGGCACTTTCCTTAGCAACCCTGGTCCGATTTGGTTCAAATTTGGTATATAGGCTCCATTCGGGGTCTAGTTGTGCTGCGAAGCTTTTGGTTGATGTCAGTCACTTCCAAGGGGTAAAAATTAAGGGTTGAAATTTCAAGAGTGCCCTAGCTTGAAAACTCTCGAAATAAAGGTATCGTTTTTTCACCAATTTTAAATAGTATTGAGTTTTTAAAAATTTTTGAGACCACCTGGAGCTCTGCAGGACAAACCGTTAGCTCCCTACGAGTACTTTAGGGTTTTCCCTCGATAAAACAGAATCAAGAGTGTGAATCACCAAAGAGGTCTAATCTCCGTTCAAATATTATCTGACTAAAATGCGATCGCTGTTCGTTTCTTCGAGTTGTATTGTCAAACTTCCATATGAAGCTCCCTATTTTTCGAATCGAGTGTGAAACGTTTAGTTATTTTTATTAAACTTGATTGTGAAGGTGTGTAGGCAATATGGTGTGGTAGGTAGTACCTACCAATGGTTGGTAGGTAAAAAATAAAAACGCTGCAAATCATTGCCCAAAGGTTTATTATTTTCTGTATAGATCACCCTTCTGTATAGATCCCTCCCTACCAACTTCAGGTACCTACTACCTACTAGGGAATTTTTGAAAATTTCAACCCTCCATTTCCATTTGGTTGGTGGTTGGGGTTGAAATTGAAAATCAAGTTAACAAAACAATAATCCTGAGGACTATGGTTTTCTACATGAGTACTGCATAACGTCGAGTCGATTTTACAACTAATTTTTCAAATAAAATCGACTCTTAGCAATTTTGTTTTAACCTCTTGTTTCTCCAAGTTATTTTTTTCAATTTAAATATTTTTTCGTGTTTTCTTGGGCTTTGATCATTTTTGGGCTTCCTTGCTGAATAAAATTAAAGAAAAACTCGGCGCTTTGCGCCTCGGCGGGGGGCTCCGCCCCCCTGCACCCCCCGGTTTATTTCTTTTTCCATACTCTGTATGAAATCATAGGAACACAGAATGTGTTTTTGCGATGCTAGTCATCCGTTAAATAAAAAACAACAATAATAAATGTGGAGTCTTTGGCAATAATAAAATAAATAATTGTTATACATTTAATTTGGTCTAAAACCCTATAAATGTTATATAAATAAATATGTAACTACAAGAAAAATACTATATAAATTGAGAGCTTTCCAACGAATGGTGAACAATTTCTGTGCAATGAACACTGCGGGAGTTCTATTTTCTTACCAACGGCTTGGTTGCACGTGAAAATCATTATAAAAGGCGCGTAACGGTTTTTTCTGTCGCTTTTTCGTGACGATTTTTTTTTCGGTAGGTCATCGCAAAAACACATTCTGTGTTAAAAAACATTTCTTAAAAACAAGCTTTTATTATTGGTTAATGAAATGAGGAATGAAGGAATTTACGTTAGCGCATGCGCAGTGGCTACAATCAGTCAGGTAGCGATGTTTTTCATAGGAGACCATCTACATACACCCCAATTCTTACAATCCCTGAAAAGGTCATCGAAATCTGACTATATCTTCGTATAGTATTGCCCTTTACAAGGATTTCATGACACACACGGAACAGGATTTCATGAATTATTCTCTGTACCACCATGGAACTAATAGTGGTGTCACCATGGTGCCAGAACACCGTACACAGCATATTTCGTGTTTTTTTTGTGTTTCACCTTGAATACGGATGTGAACTTCGAAGGACTGCCTACCAAAACTAACAGATGAAAGTTCAACGTTACTACGTATTACCGCTTGGGGGGAGGGGGGGTCGAATTCTCATGTTGGGTATCGAAGATGATGAAGTCAGGTCCTGCAGACAGAATGCAGAAATTGATGAATTATTAAAACATGAAGACATAGTCCGAAGCTGGGCGCATCCAATGGCTGGGACATGTCGACAGCATGCCGGTGGAGGCCTGCCCGAAAATGATGCTGCGAGCTACGACGACAAAGAGGTCGTCCTCGGAGTCGCTGGCTTGATGTCTTGAGGGACCTCCAGGAAGTTCGGGAAGCCATGGGCCACATCGGCCTGTAGTGCTGTGTAGTTTGTTAGTTAGTTAAGGTATCCTAGAAAAAAAAATTGCACAAAAATCTTTAATGGGGAATGGATTTTTTTAGTGAGTTGGTTAAAAACTGATAGAAGGTAAAAAAATTTTGGGACCTATGTGGTGACATTTCGAATCCGAAAGATTTGTCTTTCAAGAGTCAACTTCCACTAATGTAAGCTCGATCCTCGCGGAATTTGTTTCTTGAAAACCTGTTAACTCGACCAGTTGGGTTCTGGATAGTGTGTTGTTGGTTCCCTTTTGTAATGGTAATGCGAAGGAGGGCCGGACAGTTGCGTTCTGCCGTATTTGCCGACGCCCACATAAATTCAGGTTGATGAGACTCAGTGACACGGAGCCAGCTCTAATTTACCAAGGTTCGCTTTGTCGACTCCGTGGGGAGACTCGCAAATTTTTCGGCCAATTACTGTTGATAGTGAGGTTTCCAATTTTCGCACCGGTCTTATGAGCTGGTTTACGCGCCTTGTCAACCACACCCCCTACCTTGTTAACACCTTGTCTCGGGTTCAATAAAATCCATTAACAAGGCATTGCCTAGCCCAAGTTGCCCTGTCAATTAGCTCTATTCTAGGTAAAACAAGTTCTACCTTTATTATTGATCCTACTCTGCCCACTTATTCTAATTGGCAAGTAATTCTTGTAATTTTCATCACCTACCAGGTAACATTTAGCTTGGAAATCCTCGGACGGATTATCCTGATGTTGCAGAACTCAACCACAGTGATATCTGATTAGCAGCTTAAGAGGATCTCAGTCGGTGGCTGTCTTTCCTCGTTGCGGGTTGGTCTAATCTCGGACGAACCGGCGCTCGGAAGCACCTTCCCCCCACCACCCGTCTGAAGGAGCAACATTGCTTCCCCCTCCCACCAGCCTTCTCAGCTTTCATCAACAGTTTCTCCCACTTTTCTCAGGGAATAATCATCCAATTTTCATGTTTCTTGTGGCATTTTTCTTAATTTTTATAATATCTACACCCATGCACTTGTTTAATTCCAAAAGTAAAAAATAAGTAAAAAGTTGTATACCTAATTTTGACATTTTTGAAGATTTCTGAAATTTATTAGTGCATCAACATAGAAAATTGAACAACTAAAAGATTATCGCAGGAATCATCAAAATCTATCAATAATTGCTGGGTTGTGTTGGATGTGTGTTTCATCTTGAAACTACTGTTGGGATTCTCCTCTCACGTTTTTCTAGTGTCTTCACTTCAGTGGATGGTTTGTTTACGATGAATTTTCGTGGGCCTGAAAAAGGTTTATAAGTTCGAAGTATGAATTTTACGAAATGGTGCATTTTAACAATTAGGTATCAGCGCGAATCGAAAATGTCTGCCTGTTTTGGCAGTAGTACTGTTAATTTGAAGTTTCATTGCAGTACCGTAAAACCGTCAAACTTTACCCCAAGATTTACTCCAAAACATTTCCAAATACAATTTCTCCCCAATCGAAATGGGTTAAATGGATTTTTTTAATAAGTGAATTGATCTTCAGGGCTTCCTGAACATTTTGAGTGGTCGAGCTCATTGATCAGATAATTGTAACTCCCCTATTTAAATGTTTAAATGTTGGAGTGCAGTTACCTACGAGTGCGTCTATCTTTACTCCACTCTGAAAAACTCACGGTTATCGCTACAGAAACGGGCAGTGGTGCAATGTTACTAGTCGGGATTGAATTCATTACCCCAGAAATACTTGATAATATCAAGTATTTATAATATTATTATAAATATATTCTCAAAAATTGAACTTTTTAGCTTGAAAAATACAAGTTATACTTACCTAAGAAAAATATAAATTCCAATGATCATTTATTCATCATTTATTTCAACGAATTTGCTTGAAATGCAATATTTCTGGTTAAGAGATCACAATTTCAGTCTTCCAGTATAGACAGACTTATGTAGGTAATCGAGCAAAACTTTCTACAAGTAAAGAAACAATAAACGATAAACGAATCACTTAACAAAATCACAGAAATAGTCTGTTTCACATTCGATAACTTTTGAATGAATTGCAATGGTAAATTTCAAAGTTAACCCACGAGTAAATAATATTGTAAATCACAACATATGAGACCAAAGCACGTTTATGTTTATATCATAATGCAGGTGTTCAGTTGTAAAGTTTCGGTAGGGGCGCGTACCAAGCTTTTTCTCATTTCTTCTCCCCATCTCTAACTTCTGACATGAGAAACACTAGAAACCTTACATTCAACACTGCAAAAATTATAAAACTCAAATATTTTTCGAGGTTAAATAAGAAAAATATGAGTGAAGCTACCTTTACCCCAACCTTTATAGTGGAGTAAAGACACCCGGTTTTTGGAGTAAAGTTACCATCAAATTTTTGGTAAACAAAGGCATAACTAAGAAAACACTTTTTTGAGAATTTTATTAGTGTATTTTGTTCAGAATAAGATATTGAAAGTGATATGATGAGGGCTTGCCTGGTAAATCCACTCCAAACACCTGATATGGAAGAAATTTTGGAGCACAAGAAACAGGACAAAAACAGCTGAACAGGAAACTATGACTGATAACAGCTGATAACGTGGATAAAGGAGCCTTCACAAGCCACATCGATTCTCTGGGATGTGGAGAATAACGAAAACCCAATAGCTAACTTTTATCTAAGTTCTACCACGCTTACGTCACAATTGAAGATTCTCACTTTTTGGGGTAAGGTTACCCCTGGTGGGGTTAAGTTTGACGGTTTTACGGTACCCGTAGAAACTACGTGACTAAGCTTATCTTGATAAGAAAACGATTATCTTGCTTATCTTCATAAGAAAAAAACAACTAATATTGATGGTTGTGTAAAATCTGATATTCTTTCGATTCCCTCACTTGTGTTGCAAGAATTCAATTGACGTCTGTTGTTTTATCTTCTGACTTATGTCACAGCAAAGGTCGTATTGCTAGGCATTTGTCTGAGTTTCGCTGTTTTATGTTGTTATGTGTATTGATTTTCGTCACAGCATTGCTTGTATTACCAGGTACTAGAATATCTTTTTTGCCCTGGAAGTCTTTTGTTTTTCTGTCTTTTGAGTAATGTCACTGCAATGCTTGTATTACCAGATTGTAGATTGTAGATGAATCCGCGGAACAGGGTGATGGGAGCCCAAAGCGCTGAAGCCTAGTGGCTTGTTGTGCTACTTCGCGGATTCTGTTCCTAGTCAATGATCTTGTTCTGACTTACCCCAATGCCCTCTGTACTCAGCGAGTTTGGTTTTATAGTCACCCCAATTCCCGCTGCGCTTAGCTGCATTAGATAGTCTGAGTAGGAGGGAACCTCAGACACATACCACTTCACTTTCTTGTGGCACAGGGTCGGGATGGCTACGGTGATATCCAAGACCTCCTGCCTGGTGGATGTGATAAATGTAGGTTTGTCCCCCCAGCTCACTATGTCTAAGTCATTAGTCACCAGATAGTCAAACAATACATTACCCCTGTTGTTGGTATTGGTGCTACCCCAGACGAGGTGATGGGCGTTGGCATCCATCCCAATCAGCAATTGCACGTTATCGTCCCTACATTTCTTCACCAGGTGAGCCACCTCAGGGGGTGGGGGGCCCAGTGGAGAGCCTCTGGGGAGGTAGGCAGAGGCAGCGATAAAGTGCTCCCTCGTATTTCCCTCCGTCAGAGGAACTTTTATAGCGATGAGGTCCCTGAAACAGAACTCACAGACATTTAGTGCGTGAACATCATTTTTAAAATAATGCATGATCTTACAGGTTCATTTCTATTATCATAGATCAACTTACCTCCTGCGGATCCTAGACCTGCTACTTGTCCATGGTGAACCCATGGTTTCTGGATGAGGGCAATGTCCCATTTGCCAGCTGCAAGCAGCCAGCAGAAGTTGGCGGTTGCCGCCTTACTGTGCTGCAGGTTGATCTGAATCACCCGCAGCATCAGTATGAGACATTCCCACCACCGTGAAGGTGACTCTCTGTACGTGGAAGTGGGCGTGAAATTTTTGGACCTTCAACCACCCTAGAGAGTCAGTATCAATGCTTAGCACCAAGTAGAGACCTTTTGGGTACGTCTTAGTGCTCAACAGTTTCCAATCCCCTATTCAGAGTTCAGGATTCTTGGCCTCAAACAAAGGAATGAGTTTTCTGGCATCTGAGTGGCCCAGGAACTAGGTTTGGATCGAAACCCCCACCTTGACCTCCCTCTCAACCAGATCCTTGGCACGTCCAGTCCAAAGACTAGCCCCATCCCAGGGCCTCAGCTCTGCAACCCTCTCCTCCAGCCAGCCTTTCGACCAACTGTTGGAGCAGGTAATGTATACCACTTCATTGCTTGTGTGACCACTACAGAACTTTGGCCCTTATCCAGCTAGAGAGTCCATGGCTGCCTGAACTATGGAGCCATACACTAGGTTAGCCTTATCTTGATGGTTGCTATGAATCACCACCATTTTAGCGGAGCTGAGAGCGTCGCAGTATGCCCGAGAGGAGTCTTCGATGTGTCCACTCCCAGCTTCACGTGGCTTCTTCATAGGTGGTTATGTGGCGGAAGGAGGAGTGCCATGAGAGTCGCGATTCCGCTTGCAAGGTGTCCCCTCCTTGGCACTTTTGGAGGCCCACTGGCTCAGTGGTAGATGGGTCGACTTGAGCTCCACCAGCCACAATCATTGGTTCTGCTGGAGAGTCCTCAAGGGTGAGTTGACCCAAAGAGTCTCCAGCAGCTTCCCTGAACCGCCCCTCAACTAATTCATAGGGGACCACCCTCTCATTCATTCGGGACCATCCTCCCTATTTAGAGTGAAACGCTTATTTCTTCAAGATAAAGTGGATTGTGAAGCAAAATTTTAATTTCAAAAAATGATGTTGAACTCAATTTTGAAATTAACTTTAACATTTTATTGAAAGACGAGTTTCCCGACTTTGTGTACATGTTTGTGTACATTCAAATTTAAGGTCCGATTCTAAGCTTCACAAAAAATGAGATGCTTTATGAGGGGGTTTCCGATAACCATCAAATTCCAGTAGACTACCAAGTGGGTCTAGCACATAGCCTTCTCATCATCCAAAACATGTTGCAGCGGGCTAAAATATGAAGTTCAAGTCCGATTCCGATGAAATTTTCAGAGATTGTACGAGTTGGCGTGTTGATGGTCACCTATGAAAATCATTGTCCCCGGACTGATAGCCGCAGCGCATGTGCAAACGATAATTTCCTTGTAGCAGCCATCATTTCCACATTTTCCATCCGATTTCAAGAAAATTCTCAGAGATCATGCAAATTGGCATATAGATGGTCCCCGATGAAAAGCATTGCCAAGGAACTGATAATAGCCACTGCGCATGCGCAAACGTGAATTCCCTGTAAGAGCTATACTTTCTACATTTTCCATCCGATTTTGATGGTATTTTTGGGATTGCGCGGATTTGAGTGTAGAATCTACACTAATCTAACGCGTTACAAGGAATTCATGACAGACAGACAGACACACAGACACGGAACCAAAATTGTTCAGAAAGGTCTAAAACGCAAAACGTGATTGAAAATTTTGATTTTGGAGAACTTTTTCTTTTTTTCGTCCTTGAAAAGTGAAAACAAAGCTTCCGCTACCTTGGTAGACTCGGAAGCAAAAATATGAAAATACAAAAATAGTAAAATGAAAAACTTTTTAACAAAAAAACGGACCGACATCAAAACTGATGATGGCATCCCACTAAAAAGGAAAAAATAATAACGACAACTTATTCAGATAGGTTGGTAGGTAGGTACGCATTGAAGTCGCCGCCGTGCCCATCTGCAGAGACAAACATACACAAGTAGATTCCACTTCCATCTGGTTAGTATTACAACATGGGTCGATAGTGCAATACAAAACAGGAATGAGAGTGGGTACCTATCATTGAGGTAATGCATGTGTTCCACAACTATTGGATAGTACGTCACTGCTGTCGAATGAAGGAGGATGAGAGAGTGACAATAAGTGTGAATCTCAGTAAGAATATTTCCTTTGATAACAGCTGAAGACGTCTGCGTCACCAAAAATGGCAGTTGGATAAAAATTCAACATGAGAAGGTTGTTTACTTACTTACCTACCCCTACTCCTGTTTTGTATTGCACTATCGACGCATGTTGTAACACTAACTGGTTCATTTGAGAATGAACTCATATCACAAACCCACATCATGATCTAGACAATTCTACATTCAATGTGCCATACATGGAATATAAGATTAATTAGATGTTATGTAATCAAAGATTGATCACGTGTAATTTGATAAATAACTATTAGATACTATCTAATCAAGAGATGGTTTGTTGGAATCCAAACATTTCGTAGGGGGATTCACACATATTGCCACTCTCTCATCCTCCTTCATTCGACAGCAGTGACGTACTATCCAATAGTTGTGGAACACATGCATTACCTCAATGATAGGTACCTACTCTCATTCATGTTTTGTATTGCACTATCGGCCCATGTTGTATTACTAACCAGATGGAAGTGGAATCTACTTGTGTATGTTTGTCTCTGCAGATGGGCACGGCGGCGACTTCAGTGCGTACCTACCTACCAACCTATCTGAATAAGTTGTCTTTATTATTTTTTCCTTTTTAGTGGGATGCCATCATCAGTTTTGATGTCGGTCCGTTTTTTTGTTATAGGATATCGATACCTTGGATTCGATATTTCTATACTTCGGATATATTGGATATATCGGTACTATGGATTCGATCTACTATCAAATATCGATACAGTTCTCGCGGAAAATTCAACGTAAAGGCTAGTGAATGAAAAAAAGGAGAAGGTAGGGAGGCTGTTGGGTCATTGCTCATTGATAATTGCAGCTCAACCCACTAAGGAATAAGCCCGGATTTCGTCAGATAATTTATACTAAGAATAAAATTAATTTATATTATGGAGAAAATGTTCAATAATATCATATTCACAGTTATTAATAATTAACGGAATGTTCGGTAAATACACTCTGCTTAGACACTTGACATTGAGAGAAAAAACGCTGCAAATTATTACACAATGGTTTATTATTTTTCTATATAGATCACTCGTCTACAAAATCACCAACCATCCAACATGAAGGGGAAAAAAAATCAAAAAAAAAATTTAAAAAAAAAATCAAAATCACCAACTATCGATTACATTTCGATCAGCTCTAATTTGAACGAAGATTAGGCCCCTTTTGCGATTCACACTCGTGTTTTGATTTATATATGTATATATTTCAAAATAAACACTTAAATTTTCGTAGGAAGCGAACGGTTTGTCCTACAGAGCTCCGCGTGATCTCAAAAAATTCTAAAAATTCTATAGAATCTTAAATTGAAGGAAAAACAATACCTTTATATCAAAATTTTTTGAGGTAGGGCGTTTTCAAAATTTCAAATTTGATTTTGGAACCCTTAGAAGTGACCTACCTCAACCAAAAGCTTCGGGGCACAACTAGACCCCAAATGGAGCCTACATACCAAATTTCATCAAAATCGGTCAATGCTAAGTGGCAAAAGTGCCGCGTACGGCGGACGGACGGCCAAATTTTGGTTTATTATTTTCAATAATGAACCTTTGGAATCGACCAAGAAAAAAAAAATTTTAACACCCCCTCAAAATTTGATGGTTTACGTTTCAAGGTACGTAGAATCCAAAAATCGAATAAAAATTTGGCCGTCCGTCCGCCGTACGCGGCACTTTTGCCACTTAGCATTGACCGATTTTGATGAAATTTGGTATGTAGGCTCCATTTGGGGTCTAGTTGTGCCCCGAAGATTTTGGTTGATGTAGGTCACTTCTAAGGGTTCCAAAATCAATTTTGAAATTTTGAAAACGCCCTAACTCAAAAAATTTCGATATAAAGGTATTGTTTCTCCTTCAATTTAAGATTCTATAGAATTTTTAAAATTTTTTGAGACCATGCGGAGCTCTGTAGGACAAACCGTTCGCTCCCTACGAAGATTTAAGGGTTTATATTGAAATATATATATATATAAATCAAAAGACGAGTGTGAATCGCAAAAGAGGCCTAATCTCCGTTCAAATTAGAGCTGACCGAAATGCGATCGATGGTTGGTAATTTTGATTTTTTTTTTTTTTTCTTCACATTGGATGGTTGGTGATTTTGTAGACGAGTGATCTATATAGAAAAATAATAAACCATTGTGTAATAATTTGCTGCGTTTTATTCGATTTTTGGATTCTACGTACCTTGAAATGTAAACCATCAAATTTTGAGGGGGTGTTAAAATTTTTTTTTTCTTGGTCGATTCCAAAGGTTCATTATTGAAAATAATAAACCAATAGACATTGTTTAGAAAAATATCCAAAAATATATTTTCAAATATTGATACTCATACTAAACGATACATAGGATTTCGATACTTGATCACGATACAGTATTTTGAGCCGGTGATGTCCATGGCAACACTCACCAGAGAGCAGACAGGTGAGTTTCTTCAAGATAAGAAATACTTTTTGCCTTTATATTGTCAGATCTTGGACGTAAACACTCCCAAGAGCTTGAGGTCCTCAAGAAAATGTTTCATTATTTATCCAACTTGATTAAATAAATCTACGATAGTCAGCCAGGAGGCAAAGCGGCGGCTTATAAGGATCTTGTAAGGATAAATAAGTGGCATCCAGAACGGTTTCTTGAAAATCCCGTTTAATGAAAAGTGCCATTTAAAGATTTTCTCCCTAGAACCCTTGAATAGGAGAGATGGAATTTCGGTCGATTCATACTTTTCTTTATGAAGAAACAAATCCTCTATATCGGATTGTTGTGAACAAATAAATATCACACTAATTTGGAAACAATTAAATTACATGAAAATCTGAGGGGAAATGTAATTGATTAGGATGACGTCACGTAAGACGTAAATAAAGTGTCACAGAAGTCCGAAAAGGAATTTGGATGACGAATTACGAGTCAGCTGATTATGATGGAAATTAGAATTCTGAAAATATGAATTGCTGTTACACCATTTCCGTTATTTTCGTGAAATGGAGACCTCTCAAGGGAAAACAATCAATAATAATAATAGAATATATCAATCACATTCTGCTATTAATTTTACTCCAATATTTGAAGTTTTTTTGATACGTGGTTTTAATCGAAATGTATCTTGTTCCAGGTATGATGGTTCCCTTTCAATCCAAAGCTAAATAGTAAGTAATAACTATTTTATTACTCTGAAAACTAAAAAACCCTTGCCAAGTTGAGTGGAATATCAACTCACTTCTCAGTCATCAAAGACTTCTCAATCTTGTTGCTTTGTCGATTCGAGAAAATCATCAACGTGGTCGTGTAATTCCAGTGTTTGCGAAATAATTTCGCTGGTCCAGCGGTACTGCTCTTTGATTGAATTAAGCGTTTACATTACGTCCACTTTATTCTGCCTTGGAGGCTGAACTACCCACCCAACTTGGCCGATGTTTTAGTTTTGTAAAACTTGAACTTCAACCGAAAAACGCTGCAAATCATTGCCCAAAGGTTTATTATTTTCTGTATACTTCACCCTTCTGTATAGATCCCTCCCTATCAACCTACCTACTAGACCATTTTTGAAGATTTCAAACCCAACCATCAATCAAAATGGAAATGAAGGCTTGAAATTTTCAAAGATGCCCTTGTACGTAGTTGGCACCTATGGTTGGTAGGGAGGGATATACAGAAGGGTGATCTATACAGAAAATAATAAACCTTTGGGCAATGATTTGCAGCGTTTTTTTTAATCTACTAACGTTTTAATACCTACCACACCATACTGCCTTCACACCTTCACAATCAAGTTTATTAGAAAACTATGCGCTTCACACTCGATTCGTAAAGTAGGAAGCTTCATAAGGAAACTTGATTACTGGTTGGTCAGAAAGCAAAACTGAATACAAATCGAATAAATGAACAGCTATCGCATTTTAGTCAGATAAAATTTGAACGGAGATTAGACCTCTTTTGTGATTCCCACTCTTGATTCTGTTTTATCGAAGGAAAACACTCAAGTACTCGTAGGGAGAGAACGGTTTGTCCTGCACAGCTCCCGATGGCCTCAAAAATTTTTAATAATTCAATATTATTTAAAATTGGTGAAAAAACTATACCTTTATTTCGAGAGTTTTCAAGCTAGGGCACTCTTGAAAATTTCAACCGTCAGTTTTCACCCTTAGAAGTGACTGACATCAACCAAAAATTTCGCGGCACAACTAGACCCCAAATGGAGCCCGTATACCAAATTTGAACCAAATCGGTCCAGTGTTGCTAAGGAAAGTGCCGCGTACGGTGGACGGACGGAAATTTTTTTTATTGGATTTTCGGATCCTACGTACCTTGAAACGTCAAACATCAAATTTTGAGGGGGGGTTAACATTTTTTTTCTTGCTCGATTCCAAAGGCTTATTATTGAAAACAATAAACCAAAAATACATCACGGAAAAAACTGTTTACGTCTGAGACCAACTCGAAATCTAGTAAATTTGGGTTGTTATTGATCAATAATATTGTTTCAGTGACCAATCAGAGACAGGTTTTGAAACAACTCCATGAAAAATAGAATGGTTCTACGATCTCGTCCCATAAACTACTGTCAACCTGTCGCCAAACCACCATTCATAAAAGGTGGTCCTAAATTGTCAAGTTTTCCTGTTCCGTGAACTCCGATGTTGTGGATTTCGGTCCACCAAATTAAGTAACTTCGAGCGAACTCAGCCTCAAGCCCATTATTTGTCATGAAGGAAGAAAACAGTGATTCGTAAGGAAATCGGATGGAACTTGGTAGATATCCAGTCTTGAACTATCGGGGCAATCATTCTCATCTCAGGTACCTACTACCCCGAATAACTGGCAGATCAGCCGAAGCGTTTGGAACTGTGAAGTTGTAAGGAAGGCTGATCAGAACAGGTTTGCGAGAAGTGGCACTTCTGGTCCATTAGCCGTTTTGAGGGACCGTTTGTACTCCTTGCCGAGTTGACCTCAGATAGAAATCTCCAACGGTTATCTCAGTCGATTATCTGCATCTCGAAATGAGAAGTCAGCATCTCAGTTTTTGCCGAGAGATATGTTTGAAAATTCATTGAGAATTATTGTCGTATATCTTTTCATTGAAAATCAATTACATATGGAAAAAACGTTCAATTACGTAGACTTGAATAATGGAGGATTTAGTCAGTTCTGTACGGTGATTAAAAAAAACAATGGTCCCACTACACACCGAACCGAAAAGAGAGACCTCCTCCTTCGGGCGCCTTTCGGCGCTGTTGAAGTCGGTAAAAAAAGTTGTTGGTATTGCTCAACTATCACTGTAGGAAGTCAAACTCGTTTTGGTTTATTATTTTCAATTATAAACCTTAGGAATCGTCAAAGAAATTTTTTTTTTAACCACCCTCAAAATTTGTTGGTTTACGTTTCAAGGTACTTACATAGAATCCAAAAATCAAATAAAACTTTGGCGCCGTACGCGGCACTTCCCCACTTAGCATTGACCGATTTTGATGAAATTTGGTATGTAGGCTTCATTTGGGGTCTAGTTGTGCCCCGAAGATTTTGGTTGATGTAGGTCACTTTCTAAGGGTTGAAATTTTGAAAACGCCCTAAATCAAAATATTTTGATATAAAGGTATTGTTTTCCCATCAATTTAGGATAGTATTGAATTTTTAGAGACCACGCGGAGCCCTGTAGTACGAACCGTTCGCTCCCTTGTTGGTTGAGGGTTGGACTTACAATAAATCAGAAACACGAATGTGAATCGCAAAAGAAGCCTAATCCCCGTTCAAATTTTAGCTGACCGAAATGCGATCGATGTGCTTCTTCACGTTGGTTGGTGGTAACAATGGCAAAAAGCCGTGTTCTTTGCAGACGAGTGATCTATATAGAAAAATAATAAACCTTTGTGTAATAATTTGCAGCGTCCGATAGGCGCGCGAAGGAAGGAGGTGTACAGTTCGGTGTCATGGGACGACGATTTTTTTTTGTATTTTCGGACACGCTGCATTTTTTTCTTTAAAAATAACGACACACTTATCCGTTTTAGACCATTCTGAATCCAAATCCGCGAAAAAAACCATTGAATATCTGTGTGTGTGTGTGTGTGTGTGTGTGTGCGAAGAAATTTTGTGTCGTCTGCACAGGCCTTAGTTTTCATCCGATTTTCGTGGTACTTTTTATGTTCGACGCGGAACATTATTTAGTTGTGCACTACGTCGCCGGAATTTCGAATTTTGCCTTTTAAGGGGGAAAGTGGGGTTTAATGATTAAACATATTTTTAAGTAATGCATGCATTCCAGGGGACGTCCCATAGGATAAACATTAGGTCAATTTAAACCAGTTGATAAGCGATAAAACTGTTTCACTCGATGTAATTTATTTAGTATTTCAGGCAAGAAATAGTGCCCCCCCCTCCCTTATCAACCATACCATGTCTAGTGGCGTGGGAGCCTCGAATCATCTTCATCTTAAAATCCATGATCTACGATATCAAACATGCGAATTCGAGTTCACCCCCCTCCCAACCAACATTAATGGTGCCAGTCTGGCACCAAAGCGGAAATAAGGCATAACGTTCAACTTTCATCCATTAGTTTTGGCAGGCAGTCCGTCGAAGTCCACATCCGTATTCAAGGTGAAGCGATGCGGAGAGAGGGCCTTGATTTTCATGGGGACCATCGACAACCTAATCCGCATAATCCCTGAAAAATTCATCGAAATCGGATAGAAAATGTGGAAGTTACGGCTGTTACAAGGAATTCACGTTTGCGCATGCACAGCAGCTACGATAAGTCCAGGGGGTAATGATTTTCATAGGGGACCATCTAAACCCGCACTTTTCCCTGGAAATTTCATCAAAATCGGTTGAGAAATGTAGAAGTTATGGATGTGGCAAGGATTTCATGACAGACAGACATACACACAGACAGAAACGGAATAAAAATTGTTCAGAAAGGTCTGAAACGTAGAACGCGAGTGGAAATTTCGATTGTTGAGAACTTTTTTTTACTTTACTTTTCAACCTTGAATAGTGAAAACAAAGCTTCCACTACCTTGATATCGGAAGCAAAACCACGAAATAATCAGTTTATCGTGCCCTACCATTGTGGCACCACTATTAGTTCCATGGTGGTACAGAGAATAATTCATGAAAATCCGAACGTGTAATGAGAATTTTTCCTCCATTTCAAAGCTTGGATACAATTAGTAAGCTGTAAAGAAGCCGAAATATTTAAAAATCGGATATTTTGTGAATGTTATCCGCTCACTCGCTCCCTCCCCATGCTTATTTTGATACTCTGGTGAAATAGTGTGCAATTTGGAAGATTTTTGAGTCGAACAGAAAAAGAAACACGCAAATCGGTAGGAAATTGCGGCCTGGGCAGTTTACAAGATTATGCCCGCAAACGCACGCTTTTTAGGACGTCCCACAGTAAGACTTGGGCGTCCTTATGCGATCGATCTGGGGTAAAGCTGGACAACACTCAACAGAAAAATAAATAAATAAAAAATAACCACTCTCTGATCCGTTTTAGACCATTCTGAATCCACTTTTGACAACTTCAAACGGGGTTTTCCCGTTTTTGTGTGGATATTACCTTCACAATTATGGTTATATATGGTATATTTGGATTCAGCACTGCGTTCTTCAAAAATGAAAATTGTCCAAAAATTAATAAAGTACCTATGTATATATTTATCTGTATAATGAAAACGTGCGTATATCTGTTGTACCCAGAAATGCAGTAGCCGTGTGGTTACTCTATGAGTTCGTAGAGACGAGTAGAACATGAATATGGACTCCTAAGATCTTCATAGCATACCAAGTGCATACAGTATGTTGGTATGGTATACTGAAAATCGAAAAAAACCAACAATAGCCGTGTGGGTACTCCATGAGTTCGTCGACGCGAGTAGAACATGAATATGGACTCCTAAGATCTTCATAGTATACCAAGTGCATACAGTATGTTGGTATGGTAGGTATACTGAAAATCGAAAAAAACCAACAATAGCCGTGTGGGTACTCCATGAGTTCGTCGACGCGAGTAGAACATGAATATGGACTCCTAAGATCTTCATAGCATACCAAGTGCATACAGTATGTTGGTATGGTATACTGAAAATCGAAAAAAAACATCAATAGCCGTGTGGGTACTCTATGAGTTCGTCGACGCGAGTAGAACATGAATATGGACTCTTAACATCTTCAAAGCATAAGCAGTGCATACAGTATGTTGGTATGGTAAACTGAAAATCGAAAAAGACCAACAATAGCCGTGGGGTACTCTATGAGTTCGTGGCGACGAGTAGAACGTGAATATGGACTCCTAACATCTTTAAAGCATACCCGGTGGATACAGTATGGTAATGTATACGGAAAATCGAAAGAATCAAGAATCGTGTAAAAAAAAACTTTCTAAAAGAAATGGCAACACCATTGTTCCTTTTCTTAACCATACCTTCAACTGAAAGATTTCTTTGAAAATTTTTTCATTAATTCATGCTGCATGAATGGACTTTTTTTTCTGTTGAGTGTTGTCCAACTTTACCCAGATCAATCGTATAAGGACGCCCAAGTCTTATTTTGGGTTAGTAGGAAATAGAACAGAGAGAGCAGCACAGATATAAAATATGGAAAGGAAGCTCGAAAATATACAATCGAGTCCTCCGTTTAAAGGATGGTAATTTTTACATAAGTCAGTATGTTCAAGTTTGAACGATTAGGACAAGAAACAGAGCCGTGGAGCGACTATTGTTCTACTCTCGTCGATAGGTTCTGAACCATCTCGTGTTTCAGTTACAGTTCGTCTCCACAGGCGATTGACATTCGACTCTTTGAAAAAGGTATGAACTCATTCTAAGGAAAAACAACGTATTTGCTGAGAGGAGGATGTTGTTGGTGATGCGGAGACTGGAAGAGGAATCTATGGCTCAATTTATGTTTTAGTTGAAGAGATTGGCAGAAAAGTGTTGGTAATTTATTGATAAGAAATGAGATAGTAGGAAAGAGAACAAAGTTAAGAGAAGACAAAAGCCACCGTTAGAAGATTGGTCATTGATAGAGAAGTCAGAACAGAACGATTTGAACTAGGAAGAGAAAGGAGTTGAAAAACAACCTTTCTACTCTCATCGATAGGCTCACCACCATCCGTTCAACTCAACTCATTCTAACAAAAATCAACAGTTAGCAGAGGGGAGGGAGTTTTTTGTGAGTTAGACACAAGAAGAGGAATGTGTGGCGCAATTTGTTTGAGTTAAAGAATTTGGAGAAAAACTGTGAAGTTGGCCGTCATCACATTCACTGCGTCTGGCGAGACTCCGACGACTTACCAACCTACTGTTTTAGATGTAAAAGGTAAGGATATCAGTTTTTTTGCTTTATTTCTCCTATGAAATGGCGTCATTTACGATTTTCCCCACCAGATGGTATTGTCCGTATCGAAGGTGTCTGAGTGAAGTTTTGAGATAACAGTGAGGAAAGTTTCAGTTCGAGGACCGAGGAGAGATTACAAGATCAATTAGTTGTGGGGATTAATTATTCGAATTGGCAATAAGAACTTATGAAAAAACACCATCAGATTGAATTGTTGTTCGGTGTGCAAAAAACTTCATTATTATTGGAGAAGTCATCAAACCAGCTGAAAGATTTCCATCTGAGGTTTCCAGCATGCACCTCCGTCTGAGCATTAGGGATGGGTATCGTTATAAAAGTATCGATACTGTATCTTATCCGAGTATCGATATCCCAAGTATCGTTGGGCATGAGTATCGATATTTTAAAATATCGAGTATCGATACTCTAGAGTCACAAACTATCAATATTATCCAATTTTCTCTAGAAAAATATTTTTTTCAACAACTTTTATTCATTTTTCACTATTAAGAGTCCAAGCAGAGTGATTTTTTGATGATATAAACGTTATTTGTTCAACCAAAGAGTAATGACCCAAAAGCCTCTCTACCTTCTTCATTTTTTAGCCATTATGTTGAATTTTCCGCGAGAACAGTATCGATATTCGATATTTAGAAATATCGGATCCAAAGTATCGATATACAGAAATATCGGATAATGCAGTATCGATACTAAAATATCGAGTATCGGTACGAAAGTATCGATATTTTGAAATATCGAGTATCGATACCCATCCCTACTGAGCATAAGCTTGAATCGAAGTAGAGCACCCGAAGATTGTTTGCTGAGTGATTTCGCGAACATCTATCGTCACTAGGTACTACTTAATCGTCTAATATTTTCTGGATATTCAGCGAATACCAATTGCCTGGAGACGTCTGTAACCTTGGTTTCAACGTAGGTCTCTTCATTCGATCGCTGTTGAGTTGTAGAAGTACTCGTTCCTCTCCCCGACTAACTGGACCCTTTGTGGAAAAAAAATGTCGCTTATTTCTCTTTCCCTTATCTGGGAAGTTGCGGTTTTTACTGTGAATTGCTTTCGCTGTCGGCGAAGCTGGTTTGTGTTGTTCCTGTTATTTGTCTTGCGTCACCCGCCCGTTACCCCCAGCTACTGGCTCACCGTCAACCTTTTGGAGAAAGGTTCTTCTGTCCAACCAGTGAGAATAGGAGTACACTTCTATACTCTATAATATACTTCTATACTCTGTGTGTCCAACCGACTCAAGGTGCAGTTTCGATCATTGGAATTTGTAAATAGGTTGGTACAATTCAGGATGAACTCGGATTTTACCTTAGTATTACTAAGCATTTAGTTTCTTCAATTTCATTATACAACAGCCAAATATCTACCTATTGCTATACAATCGGCCACGGTAGAAGCACAGGGTGTCCAGCGATCTGGAAAACCAAGAATACTCAAGGAATTTTTTTTTCGGAGAATCACTGTACACTTTGAAGCAGATTGGGCTTTGTAAAATATTTTTGCCAGGCCCTTACTGAAGCTTTACCTTTGGAGTTCAATGTTTTTAGACTGTCCTAAAGATCATGCACGAATTTCTTCGATGGAATCGCGGCCTTCCTTACTAACTTAGATCTGAAAAACACTCGTTACACTTATCAAAGCAAATTCAGATGAGATGGTATTCGTACATCAGAACTTCACTACGTTACCCAATCAATCTTGTGAGATTCAATTCATATACATACGGTTAAGGTCGAACCACCGGCCGAGGATCAATTCTACAACTAATTTGCGACTTTTTTTGTCTCGACTTTTTTTTCTTACCCCCATAAAATCCGTCATTTTGGTTTATTATTTTCAATAATGAACCTTTGGAATAGACCATGAAAAAATTTTTTTTAACACCCCCTCAAAATTTGTTGGTTTACGTTTCAAGGTACGTAGGATCCAAAAATCTAATAAAAACGCTGCAAATTATTACACTATGGTTTATTATTTTTTATTTTTCTATATAGATCACTCGTCTGCAATGCCACCAACCATCCAACATGAAGAAAAACATCGATCGCATTTCGGTCAGCTTTAATTTGAACGGAGATTAGGCCTCTTTTGCGATTCACACTCGTGTTTCTGATTTATCGTAAATCCAAACTTTAAATTCTCGTAGTGAGCGAACGGTTTGTCCTACAGAGCTCCGGGTGGTCTCAGAAAAATCTAAAAATTCTATAGAATCTTAAATTGAAGGAAAAACAATACCTTTATATAAAAAAATTTTTGAGTTAGGGCGTTTTCAAAATTTCAAAATTGATTTTGGAGCCCTTAGAAGTGATCTACATCTTTGGTTGATGTCCAGCGGCCAGCGTAGGCTTCTAGTAGGCTGAAGGGTTCCTAATCTATGCCGTGCTAGCTCTGTTATTGCGTTACATCAACCAAAATCTTCGGGGCACAACTAGACCCCAAATGGAGCCTACATACCAAATTTCATCAAAATCGGTCAATGCTAAGTGGGGAAAGTACGGCGGACGGACGGCCAAATTTTTATTCGATTTTTGGATTCTACGTACCTTGAAACGTAAACCATCAAATTTGAGGGGGTGCTAAAATTTTTTTTCGTGGTCGATTCCAAAGGTTCATTATTGAAAATAATAAACCAAAATTTGCCCGTCCGTCCGCCGTACGCGGCACTTTCCCCACTTAGCGATGACCGATTTTGATGAAATTTGGTATGTAGGCTCCATTTGGGGTGCCCCGAACATTTTCGTTAATGGTTCTAAGTCAAAAAATGAATTTTGAAAACGCCCTAACTTAAAAAATTTTGTTATAAAAGTATTGTTTTTCCATCAATTTAAGATAGTATAGAATTTGTTGAGACCACGCGGAGCCTTGTAGGACAAACCGTTCGCTCCCTACGAGAATTTAAGCGTTGGCCATACGATAAATCAGAAACACGAGTGTGAATCGTTAAAGAGACCCAATCTCCGTTCAAGTTTTGTCTGGCCGAAATTTGATCGATGTTTTTCTTCTTGTTGGTTGGTTGGTGGCTTTGCAGACGAGTGATCTATATAGACAAATAAAAATAATAAACCATTGTGTAATAATTTGCAGCATTTATATTCGATTTTCGGATTCTACGTACCTAGGAACGTAAAAAATAAAATTTTGAGGGTGGGGGTTAAAAAACTTGTTTTTTCCGCGCTCGATTCCAATGGTTCATTATTGAAAGTAATAAACGAAAATCAGAAGTTTACTGTTGAGTATAGTTACAGTTGGGAAATATGTAGAGGTTCCTGTTTATTGTCTCGACTTTTCGAATTCGATTGGCTCACGCGTATTTCAAGAATCTTGTTATCTTATCTCTCTCATAGGTGCTACCTATCTCTTTCGACCTTTCGAGTGCATTGAAGGTGAAATCTCTCATTTATGATAGTATGGAGGAATGTCTGTAAGAAAGGACACTAGAAGCTTTATAGCGAATCCTCCGCTTAATACAGTAAACAAATAATTTTAAATTTGATCGTTTTGTGTATTGCTTCCGAGTCTACCAAGGTAGCGGAAGCTTTGTTTTCACTTTTCAAGGATGAAAAAAAAAGTTCTCCAAAATCAAAATTTTCACTCGCATTTTGTTTTTTTAGACCTTTTAGACCTTGGTTCCGTGTCTGTCTGTCTGTCCGTCTGTCATGAAATCCTTGTAACGGGCATAACTATACGAAGTTATTGTCCGATTTCTATGAAATTTTCAGGGATTGTGCGGATTGGTGTGTAGACGGTCTCCTATGAAAATCATCATCCCCGGACTGATAGAAGCGACTGCGCATGCGCAAACGTTAATTCCTTGTAACGGCCATAACTTCTACATTTTCCATCCGTTTTCAATGAAATTTTCAGAGATGTTACAGATTAGTATTTAGATGGTCCCCTATGAAAATCACCACCTTCGGACTGATAGTAGCCACTGCGCATGCGCAAACGTGAATTTCGACCGTAATTACTACATGTTTCATCCGATTTCGATCCACATTATCAGGGATTATGCGGATACGAGGAAGCTATGTGCCACACCCACTTGTTTTTACGTATGACGTCAAAAAATACAAGGCTAGTTTCATATTTTTAAATATTTCAAAAATCTGAGATGCTTTAAATGACCAAAGATACGAAAATGATACTCGTCGGAAGTATCCACGTATCCGGATATTTTAGATCGCTTTCTTGACTGCTTGCAGAGCTGATAAGTTTTTGCTAGCGATAAAATCCCATCGTAATTCAGCAACTGAATGGATTTGACATGGTGAATTGAAGTTCTCGAATCCTCGACGCTGGCACCCTGCGATATTCGGTACTGTGAATGAGCCGAAAACAGTTTAGTTCATTAACATGAGTTACACAAAACGGTGCTTTAACTTCTAAGTTTTGTTTCAACCTCTTACACGTGCATCCAACTCCAACATGAAGATGTATTCGGTATGGGAATGTGATTCCAGTGTGTTACTATTGATTCTGACATTACTAATGATAACTCACGTGTTGATGTGCTCATTATTTCATTATGGTTGATTATTTCATACTTGATGAATACGAAGCCATCAGATACGAAGAGCCAATCGTCAATTTCTCTTCCTATTCACCATCAACCAGAATGAAAAAAGTCCCTAGATTTTTTACCAAACCGTGCCACCATATATTATACGTGGGTATGTTTTAAAAGTGTTAGTCCTCCATTCACTTCTCTAGAGTACTCACTAGAATATTATTGATTTTAAATTTAATTTTTCACTTCAACTTTAATTTTCCTAATCGACGGGGCATTGTGTTCTCTTCAATTCATTATACAGTGACTTTTCTCGTCGGATTGACCATTTTGGTTTATTATTTTCAATAATGAACCTTTGGAATCGACGGACAGAAAAAATTTTTTTTAATCCCCCCCTCAAAATTTTTTGGTTTGCGTTTCAAGATACATAGAATCCGAAAATCGAATGAAAAAATTTCTGTCCGTCCGCCGTACGCGGCACTTTTCTCACTTAGCATTGACCGATTTTGATGAAATTTGGTATGTAGGCTCCATTTGGTGTCTAGTTGTGCCCCGAAGATTTTGGTTGATGTAACGCAATAACAGAGCTAGCACGGCATGGATCAGGAACCCTTCAGCCTACTAGAAGGCCGTAAAGGATGGCCAGTATGGTTAGAGCCACACTTCAACCTAGAACAGCGAGGTTATCGTCTTGACCTCTTGGTGGTACCTCTTGGCTTTCATTATTGATGTTTCAGTGGTCTCTGGCTCTGGCCAGAGAACACTCGCAGACATCAATGCTTCCAAAATTCAAAAATATGAAGTTGACGCATTACTAGAGGCTGCAGCAGCACTTGCAAACGTTCAGCGAAACCAACTAAAGGTGATTGGAGCAACTATCACATGGCGAGGGACATGGCATGGCAAGTCAGCCAAGGATCTGATTCGGGCTGGTTACCCACTGTTCATTCTGGAGTGAATGACACTTCAATTTAAGATAGCATAGAATTTTTAGAGACCACGGAGCCCTATAGGACAAACCGTTCGCTCCTTACAAGAATGTAAGGGAGAATCTCTCTTCAATTCTCTCCCATGCGATGGAAGAACCTTGAACTAGTATCACGCTTTACTACCTAGGCCGCAAGACTATCAGTGCCTACCAGTTAGTGTGGTAGGTTAGGAGATCTAATCCAAGCCGTTATCTGTTTCTTGCGCCATCCGAAGAGATTCGGTAGCCTCTACTTGCCCGCTTGTCGGTCGCCCAGCCCAGCTCACCGTTCCAGGAACGCCCTATCAGATCCAGGAATGACGCGCTTCTGTCGAATCTTAGCTCGCTTATCCCCCTGAAAACCTGCTCCCAGTTCCTCGGTTCTCCCGAACGAGGATGTTTGAAAACCTTTGAAGTTTGAAATTCCATTGGAAATCAACGGCGTATCTTCTGGAATGTCGCCGTTTTCATTAGCCTTCCGTCAGATGAGGAGATGAGGAATCCCGAGGGAACTACTTTTTGGAGAAATCTGAAAACTGTAGTTTTCCCGGGGAGCTGATGAAAACGATTTCACCGAAATCCGGCTGCACATCGTCACAAAAACATAACAGTAGGTAGCCTCGAGGATCTGGAATACATTGGAGACGATTTCAGTTAAATGTAATACGAGTATATTTAAATTAACGCCTTCGGTTTTGTGTGGTTAGTTTGTTGTCCAATTAAAACGTCTCCAGATTTGAAGGTCAGTTGCAACGTTTGAAATGGGTTTGTTGAAATTTTTGGAAAGACAAATGAGAAACCCTATTGTTTCATCCCGTTCAATCGGTAAAATACGAGTATGTTTGCCTTGATTTTTTTCCTCCCTAAAGCATAGGTGACTATGTTGAAGATAAGCGAAATAACTATTATAAAACGCCGCAAATTAAACAGCGGCGTTATTTTGGTTTATTACTTTCAATAATGAACCTTTGAAATTGACCAAGAAAAAAATTTTTAACCCCCCTCAAAATTTGTTGGTTTACGTTTCAAGGTACGTAGAATCTAAAACACTCTTATTACACAGTGGTTTATCATTTTTCCATATAGATCACTCGTCTGCAAAGAACTCGGCTTTACCATTATCACCACCTACCAACCGTAGATATAGATACTACCTACCTGCCACCAACAGTGGTCTCTTATTGATCAGCTATAATTTGAACGGGGGTTAGGCCTCTTTTGCGATTCACATTCGTGTGACTGATTTATTGTAGGTCAAACCCTTAAGTACTCGTAGAGTGCGAACGGTTCGTACTACAGGGCTCTAAAAATTCAGTACTGTCTTAAATTGATGGAAAAACAATACCTTCATATCCAAATTTTTCGAGCTAGGGCGATTTCAAAATGTCAACCCTTAGAAGTGACCGACATCAACCAAAAGCTTCGGGGCACAAGTAGACCCCAAATGGAGCCTATATACCGAATTTCATCAAAATCTGTCCTTGGGAACTGAGGAAAGTGCCGCGTACGGCGTACATTCGCGTACATTCGATCAATCCCTGAAAATTTCATTGAAATCGGACAATAACTTCGTAAGTTATGCTCGTTACAAGGATTTCATGACACACAAAACCAAGATTGTTCAGGAAGGTGTAAAACGCGAGTAAAATTTTGATTTTGGAGAACATTCATTTTCAACCTTGAAAAGTGAAAACAAAAGTTCCGCTACCTTGGTACACTCGGAAGCAATTAGCCACTTATTTAATATTTCGATGAGTAATTGAATTGAAGCAATGAATAGTTCGCCAAAGAAGAGTTTACTCTCAGCCTTCAGGTACCCACGTAGTTCTGTCATTATTTCTCAATGCCTGGTCTTCAAGTCTAACCGCACAAAATGGAATCGAACGGCAATGACAAAATACTGCGGTTATTCTCGGACACCGTACTTTCCAGCAGCATGGAGCCAGGGATATCAACTTCATCGCGGAATCGGATCTGACTCGCCTCGGAACTATTGGGACGAGACAACAAAACGGGAGCACTTCCCTCGCTCAAATAACAATGGCGATTTGAAGAAGTAGGAAGGGGCCTGTTTTACAGATAGGGGAAAATAATAGCGTGTAGCTCCACCCACCTATCAATTTAGTTTACGATGTATATTTGTGATTCGAACGGCTACACCCATTTACGTGGTGGCAATTTCGTAGCCAGATTGTTAATCCAAGTGAACGTCCCTCATCTCTTTTCCTTCATCGTGAAATGGGCAGACCTTAGTACAAACAATTATTTCAAAACGATTGCAGGATCGAGTTTGAGGTGATTGAGCAAAATGAGGACACGTGTCAACAGTCTTTAACGTGATTTTAGCGAGGAAAAAGTATCTTCCATCTTGTCTAAAAATTCCAAAGCCATCATTCTAGGTCAAAATCATGATTTTGTTTAAAAAATTACGTTCAAAAAATTATTTTTACCTATCCAACAAGACTAGGCCAAAATTTGCAATTTAACCGAAAATTCTCAAACCACCGAATTTTATTGTTTTGAGGTGAGACCATCGCACATAAGCGACTCAAGTATGTCATTGTCATGTATGAAAACAGGACCATGACCGACCTACAGGTGACCTGACCTATGACCGACTGACTGACCTGACCTATGACCGACCTACAGGTCCTAGGACCTTCTAAATAGTACAGGACCAAAATAGGTACCTACTTTATGGGAAGTGCTGTTGAATCTATCGAATTACTTGGTGTAAAAAGCTCGGACTTTTAGAAATCTCATGTATTTTTAGACGACACCTATTTGAGCTATCCGGAATAACCCACTACGGTGGCAAATTATTATTAATAGTATCCGAAGAAAGGAAAAGTCATCAAAATGCTCACCAAATTCTTTCTTAACTTTTCAAAATATCACGTAATTTTGAATTTTTTTGTGAACTAAGGAATTCTATTTGGAAAATGTTAATTCTATTCACGGAAAAGGTGTATTACAGTTGCCCTATCTTCCATCTGGAATCTTGGCGCTTCTGAGAAGGTAGGTACCAATCTTGAATGGGGTTATTGACTTGATATTACGCTTCTTTCCATCGTAAGTACCTCCTCTGAGCTCTGAGTCGAGCGGAGGTGTTTCTGAGTACACATTCCCATTTCGCCTTCGTCCGGATTTTCATTTCGGGGCGTCGGCAGCCGCTCATTACGAGTCCAAAACAGAATAATCGCCCGCCTAAATCGTTCTGTGGAATTTTTCTCTTGTTTTTATTTACGTTTACAAAACACTTCTCTCCGTGATTCAGTTTCAGATATCTTACAGGAAGCGCGAAGTCTACCCATAATACTTGATATAGGTAGAATGAGAAACCTATTTGTTCCTTGGATCTCTCGTGAACTAAATTCGGCTTGTTAGTAGAAAGTTGTGTAGATCTTGGGATTTTCATGCCCTAGCTTTCCCAAGAGTTTAGTGGGATGTAAACTGAATTGTTAATGTATAGGCTAGTAGCTTTGATTGCTACATGTATCTATACTATCGCCAAAGATAACTTGAAGGACCAACTCCTGAAGGGGGGAAAGATGTGATGTGGTGGAGCAGTGATAGGTAGGCTCAGATTGGTCATATAAATATTAGGAGAGGTACCTATCCCAACTGGTGAGAACCCTAAAGTAGCCACTTAAGACTAGAGAAACCTAATTGTTGGGTATTAGAGAAATAGCAAATCTACAAGTCTTATCTGATGGTTAGATGTCCTTTTCCTTGATGCAGTTGTATCCAGAGTGAGGGTAATCTTGATTCCAGTCCTCCAGATTTTGGCCACCAAAATGTAGAGCAGCAGCCCAAGATTCAGCAGCACTCCAAGTGCAGGATAGGATGGTGATCTTAGGTATAAAGGGATATCTAAGGGGATTCAGCTTGTCCAGTCCTTTCCAGGTCCAACCTCAAAATCCACCAAGAACTTTGAATGAATGGCTAACAATTAACTGGATACCTTTGAGTTTGAAAAAAAGTAGAAAAGGCTAGTATAAAGGTAGTAGGCACATGGGCTCACAGAAGGGAAGTGTTGGAAGATGGCTTCCAAGAAATGTAGCTGGATTTCCAGTAAACTCAACTGGCAACAGGTGAATGTAAGAAAGCCTCTAATCACAACCTATGTTGCATAGAAAAATACGTTCAAATTCTTAATAATTTAATAAATAACAATAAATGAATTTGTGTGGGTAAATTTCCCAAACATAACAATGAACAAATATGAGTAGTATGGATAAATGAGAAAGTATCCATACTTTCTTCATAAAAAACGTATCTTATTATGGATGCATTAAACCAACAGCAACAACAATTCCACAAGACTTGGTAAGGTTATACGTAGGTTGCGATTTTGAGGATATAAACCATATCTCATTGTTACATGTAGAAAAAATGCAATTTTATGCGAAATATGCCAGTTTTATGTGCTGCCTGGATAACAGTCATTACATTTAGTGGATTTATGCATGTTGTGAGGTCGAAAATAAGGTAAACATAACTAACGGAGAGTTCATTGAATTTTCAGGAGGATTATTGCTACATTTCCATACCCTCTTCGTTCAGGAGCTTCGGGGCCTATACGTTCAGGAGCATGTTTCACCAAACTAAAATCGTCTGCCAAATTGGAATAACATAGAAATAGAATTAGTTGGTTTGGGAATGATTGTTAGCGTTGGTACTGGCGGGTACCAATGATCAAGTGACTACCTAATTTCAAACTTGATTTTCATTATCATGTTGACAGTTTATTCGAATTTGCTTAAATTTTCAGGGACTGTGCGGGCCCGAGTGTAAATGGTCCCCTATAAAAATCATCGCCTCTGGATCGACAGTTGCCGCTGCGCATGCGCTAACGTAAAAACCTTGAACAGTCATAACTCTTACATTTTTCCAACCGAATTTTGATGACATTCAGGGACTATATGTATAACTTAGAGATTGATGTTTTGAGATCAGCTACTATGCTTGAGATCATCTATACGATTACAATCGGGTTTTGGGTGTGAGGAAGGTAAGTGCTTTTATTAGTAATGCACTGCTCTCTCTATGTTTCATTAGAATATTCCACTGATGAAGACTACCTCCATGTTTAATCACTTTTATACTGAGTAAACATCTGAATTTCGAATCCCTGAGAAAAAACGTTGCAAATTATTACACAACGGTTCATTATTTTTCTGTGTAGATCTCCTGGTTTTGCGTAGCGGCTACTAGGTATCAATCTAGGTGGGGTAATTTTCATAGGGGACCATCTACAAGCAAACCCGCACAATCCCTGTAAGCTGAGTACGTATAAAATTGCGCCAAAGTGAACTATTCGTTGAGTACCGGCATCCTGCGGCCTTCGGTGCAAGAGCTGAAAGAATTCGGAAAACGAAGTTTAAACGATGATATGTTCTGGCTCTACTCACTTCTTTCCGGTCTCGATGGCAATGACATCGTATTTTGGAACTGGATGCAAAAGCCAAACTTCTCCTCGCAGCATGCGGACCAGAAGTTGAAAATCATACACGACAAGTGCGGATTACATCTCTCATTGGACGTTGATGGTCCAGCTGCCCTTGATGTCATGGAGGTTGAATAGGTCCCGATTTCTGAAAAGAATGAATATCCTCAGGAATTAATCCATAAAGCATTTGTGACCGTCCATGGGAAAAGGGACCTTAAGTTAAAATGGCAAAATGTTCAGAAGAGCAGTTTTAAGAAAAAATGCCAAAAAAAATCGATTTTTGGGTTTTGATCGATTCTGATGCAGCAACTATCCTTCTTTATGGAGATACAGGCCGTTTGCAAGGTTATATCGATTAAATAATCGAAAAATGGGAAAAATCGAGAGAAGGTCAATCTCAACAAAAGGGACCTTAAGTTAACCGCCCCCCCGCTCCATAATTCATATGGAGCGGAGGAGGGGATAACTTAAGGTCCCTTTTCCCAAAGCAGTGTTTCCAACAGTTTCCAAGAGATATCATCTCTTGTTTTTCTATGATTTTTACGAAAAACCGAAGGATAAGGCTTTAGTGTAGTTGTAGATCCCGAAGATATGAATCACTGCCCAGTGGCATCCAAAAGATAACCTCTGTTCATGTCAATGCTTTTTTTTAATCAATTTTTTTTATATTTTCTCCTCTGGAAATACTGAAGTAATTTTTCTTAAATTAAAAATTTTTTGAAATTAAATGTGTGCGTTACAACCTACCGGTCGCATGACTGAGGACCTATCAAATGGCCAGATAACGATTTTTGCTTGTTTAATTTAGAACTTGAGAGAAATAAACTGATAGGCACGAAATTTCTGCTAGGAAGAGGTAAGTAAGTGGGGATGAACCTGCGTCACTGCCAACCGGTCGCAAGACTAATGGGCCAGACATTCAATGTTCAGATATTGGTTGTGAATGAGTACCTAATGGATGAAAAAAAATTGGCTCAAAATTCCTGTTAGAACGGCGAATATTCACATTTGAACACTTGAAAAATGTTGGTAAACTTTGAGGCTTGTTTTCTCAACACTGTGTTTTTCGAAACTCAAACTTCGAAAACTCATAACTTTTTGAAAAAAAATCGTAGAAAATGTTCAGATATTGGTTGTGAATGAGTACATAATGGATGAAAAAAAAATTGACTCAAAATTCCTGTTAGAACGGCGAATATTCACATTTGAACACTTGAAAAATGTTGGTAAACTTTGAGGCTTGTTTTCTCGAAACTGTGTTTTTCGAAACTCAAACTTCGAAAACTCATAACTTTTTGAAAAAAAATCGTAGAAAAATTTTGAAAACACCATCGTGTTCAGCTACTCTTCTACTATTCGAAAATACCAATAACTCCATTTTCACAAAATCTAACTTAAGGTCCCTTTTCCCATGGACGGTCACATTTTATGTTAAGGCCACTCCAATTTAAACAACCCCCAAATCTCCAATCTAGGAAAAACATTTTCTTAGTAGTTTTAAAATTTCAAATTCTTTTTATTCGACATTGTTACCTTATTTGAAATGTTTAACTTAGATAACATTTGCCTGACTTGGCAATACCTTTATTGTGGTTATGAGACTGCTAAGTTCGAAAAATTTCAGGTTTCTAGCTCCACTAATTAATTTTTTTTTGAGTTTTGTGTGCTTCTTGACCACAGCGCGGCGGTGCTCCACCACATACGTCACTTGAATAGCAATAAATTCCTCTATTTTTAACAAAACGGATTGAAGCGTACCTAATGAAGAAGACGTTGAGCCGACCAGCTCGCTTCTATCCACACAATTAACCATTCAGAACCACGCAATTAGTGCTGCCCGATGCACTTGGTGGATCCTCGGCATTCACGTTAGGATGACCATAACATTGCTTTCCCCTCGTTCTCTGAAAGTAGTTGACCTTCCTGTCTGGTTAACCGTTTGAGCTCGCTTATTCGATCAAACACTCGTGAAAGTACAAAAGAAAATCGCTGCGAATTATTACACATAGGTTTTTAATTTTTCCGTACAGATCACTCGCCTGCAAAGAACAGAGCTTTGGCATTGTCAGTACCTACCAATTGTCAGTACCGGATGCTGCGAGGAGAAGTTTGGTTTCAGCATCCAGCTCCAAATACGTTGTCATTGCCATTGAGGCTGGAAAGATGTGAATAGAGAGCCAGACGATATCGTTTTACTACCGTTTTCCGAATTCTTTCAGCTCTAGCAATAGCAGCTCAGAAAATGACAATTAAAAAAAAAGTAAAGTTTCGGATAACCTAGAAATTGTATCACTTCTAAAGAAATCCTGCAAGTTTTCAAATTACCCAAGAACTGTAAAATATGATCAGATTTCCAATGGTGCTCCCAACTTGACGATTATTTTCAAATTATCAATGAAATACCTACTCGGGAACGATTCAACTTACCATCAAAAACTATTCAGTACCTACCATAAAACAAGTATCTAGGTTACGAAATTTGAAAACATAACCTTAATTCACCTTTCATTCGCTCTTATGCACATGTTGGAGCCCATGATCAACTTATTTTTATTCAACGGATTTTAATTGACGTCTTGCTGGAAAGAAAATCTTTTCTAAAGTGGACTTGATTCGTGCATTTCATCATATTCCAATTGCTGAACAAGACATTCCCAAGACTGCTGTGACCACTCCAAGTGGTCTTTTTGAATTCTTGAAGCTTCCCTTTGGGTTGCTGTTAATAGCATCAGTTGATGAAGCAGAACACCAAGAGCATTTAAAAATGTTGTTCCAACGTCTTGACAGCTACCACATCAATATCAACATAGATAAATGCGTCTTTGGTGTTTCCGAAATACCCTTTCTTGGTTACTCAGTTACACCTGCAGGTATCACACCATTGGCGTCACGGGTGGAAGCCATCCTGTCTTATGCTCAGCCCCAAACCATTGCCGTTCTTCGTAGATTCCTTGCCATGGCGAATTTTTACCGCCGCCTGCCGTCTGCAGGCAGCAGAGCCAATCAAAATATGCCGCAGCCTTTTCAAATTATGTGAGGGTAATCGCAAGCGAGATCGTAGTGAGGTTCAATGGTCCCCTGCCGCCATCCAAGCCTTTGAAAACTTGAAGCAGCAAGTGGCTAATGCTACGTTACTGGCCCATCCTGGCAATGACCTCCCACTAGTGTTAATGGTCGATGCTTCTGATTATGCCATGGGTGGTTCTCTTCATCAAATTAGGGACAGTTGCCTTGAGCCGCTGGGTTTTTTCTCAAAGACCTTCAGCGACACACAGAAACGGTACAGCACTTATGATAGGGAGCTTCTTGCGGCTTTCTCGGCGATCAAGCATTTTCGATTCATGGTGGAGGGTCGTCCTTTCACAGTTTACCTGACCACAAACCTTTGATTTATGTCTTCCTTCAGCGGCATGACAAGGTTTCCCCAAGACAGCTAAGACAACTTGACTTCATCAGTCAGTTCACTACTGACTTGAGGTATGTGCCAGGGAAGGACAATATTCCTGCGGACTTTTGTTCTCGGATTGCTGAAATTTCAGTGTCTTCAGCTCTGGATCTGGATGATGTGGCACGAGTTCAGGCAACAGACCAACACCTCCTGGAATAGCGTAATTCCTCAACCACCTCTCTGAATTTCAGAAGTATTGCCTTCAGGGTTGGAATTGTGGGTTGATGACTCCACTAGCAGGCTTCGCCCATTTTTGCCTGAGCAGTTCAGACGGCCAGTATTCGACTATCTCCACCACTTGGCACACCCTGGGATCTAAGCTTCGCTTCAGCTCATTAGAGAACAATACGTGTGGCCTTCTATAAAAAGGATGTTAGCACAGGGCTAGAGCTTGTATTCCGTGCCAACGCTCCAAAGTGACAAAACACACTGCTAGTGCCATTGGCGAGTTTGTCGTGGTGGACCGTCGATTCAGTAACATCCATGTTGACATAGTCGGCCCCCTACCAACATCTGAGGGTTTCTCTTATCTGGTTACCATCATCGACCAGTTCTCCAGCTGGCTAGAGGCTACTCCATTGAAGGACATAATGGCTGAAACGGTCGCCAGTTTCCTCATGCATTCTTGGATAGCTCACTATGGTGTTCCCAAGAGAATCACTACTGACAGAGGCCGCCAATTTGACTGTTCATTTTTTAGCTGTCTGCTGAAGCAGCTTGGAATTGAGCATATTAAGACCACTGCCTACCATCCTGCAGCCAATGGCAGTATCTAGGTTACCAAATTTGAAAACATAACCTTAATTCACCTTTCATTCGCTCTTATGCAGATGTTGGAGCCCATGATCAACTTGGTTGAAAGTGTCCGATAATAACAAAAATAATTTTAAAAAATTAAATTTGATGGAGTTATTGCGTTTAAAATGTGAAAAACGCTGCAAATCATTGTCCAAAGGTTTATTATTTTCTGCATAGATCACTCTTCTGTATAGATCCCTCCCTACCAACCGTAGGTACCTACTACCTACTAGGGCATTTTTTGAAAATTTCTAGTTAGTAGTAGATACCTATGGGTGGTAGGGAGGGATCTATAGAGAAGGGTGAACAGAAATCTATACAGAAAATAATAAACCTTTGGGCAATGATTTGCAGCGTTTTTTTTACCTACCAACTTTTTAATACCTACCAACCATTGGTAGTGTGGCGACATGGCAACGACTGCACCAACTACATGATCTGAACCATCCAACACTCACCCCGCTTCTTCCTTGATCTCTACGTTTTTTCCCTCCTTTTGTGTTAACGAGTTTTATAACGTTATACCTTCATTGGTGTCCAATTCCAATTAAATTTAATACGTTCCCAGTGTTGTGTTTATTATAACAACCACAGTAGGTACTACCGCATAATGAAAACCGCATTTGAACGTACCTTGTTGTCCATCATCTCCTTAGAATGTCGAACGATATCTCTCGGTTTTGAAAAACGTTATCAGTAGATCACTAGTAAGTTAGCGAGAGAAAACCAACGAAAAAAAGTTATGAGAGAAATCGAAGGTTTCATATCCGAGTTGGGTCTATTCATAGGTGGTTACCCCTCATCGAAAGAGATTCTACTTCTCACGTAGAGCCCCAAAGAACACAATTTTTCCATGACACTCGGCAAATTGGTCAAGAGGCTGCAAAACAAGGTCGGGCTCTCCCTTTTCCTGTTACGGTGTTCCATCACGCAACTTGTAAACGTTAACTTAAAAGTGAACTTTCTATTTCGTAAAGTTAGACGTTGTCTATTTCAATTTGAAAGATTTTCTGGATTTTTGAGTAGCCACTACAAAGGAGCATTTTGCCTGTGTTCCACCACCAGAGGTTAACAGAGGTCTTCGCTATTTGCGGGGCAACTAGGTCGGAACTCGGTTTGTTCCAGTGTAATTTTGGATCTTCCTCTGCACCCCTCCTTTGCCGCTCTGCTCCCGGATATGCTTTTTTTCGTCTCAAAGAACGCCTTCCGAGAAGTTTCGATTACATTTCTACCGATTTCATGGATGTTATTGCAGTGTGACTAAGATCTGGTTCTCGTAGTAGACACAATAATTATTATTCCCTTAAAATATACAACTAGCAGTATTCCGATATCTATCAGCACTTACAGTGATAGTAGTCTCAAATTATTGTAAAAGAAGAAAATCTACCTCTCTGTCAGTTCAAAACCTTTTAATTATTTTGAGAAAAGAACGATAATTGATAAGTCCAGCCGCTTAACTTACACTCAGAAAACCAGTAGGAAACCTTCACATTCGACGAAATTTATAAGGAACGGTTCCTTATAAATTTCGTCGAATGTGAAGATGTCCTACTTGTTTTCTGAATAATAGCGAAGACCTCTGTTAACCTCTGGTGGTGGAACACAGGCAAAATCCTCCTTTGTAGTGGCTACTCAAAAATCCGGAAAATCTTTCAAATTGAAATAGACAACGTCTAACTTTACGAAATAGAAAGTTCACTTTTAAGATTGGGCTGTAGATGGTCTACAGCCCAATCCACGTAGTTCCTAAAAATTCGATGAAGAACTGACGATTTTTTAGATGTTTTTTACCGACCACCGAGGCATTTTGATCTAAGTGCAATGAAATTTATATACTTACGTACCTTCCATTTTTGGAATGGGGTATTTCGGTGGGTCGGAAATTCAGGTTTTTGACTTCAAATTTGGATTCAGCACCCTTGAAAACCTCTATACTACAACTTTAAGCCCAATGATATTATAAAATGTGGTAGAAAAATTAATTTAAAAGATCACACGTTTGAAAAAGGCGGGCCGCTATAAATGCACACACACTAGGCAAGGACTACGCCGCGCGCGTGTGTGAGTAAAATTTTGTAGTATCCAAGAGGGGTTTCTGTGCATGGATACTTTTTTCAAAGACAGTTGGCTAGCTACGTCACGATTGGCTAGCTACGTCACACCGTTCAAATCTTCAACTTTCCTTAGCTTCTCTGATTTTTTAAAAACATTTTCTCGACGAACAGACCCGATTACCGTTATTCCTGAGCCTTACTCTTTTGAAAAAAATAAATAAAAAAAATTGACTGAAATACCCCATTGCGAAATCGATTGAAAATATATATATTACGTCGATTTGTTTATGGTGGCGGGGGGCGTAGGTAGGGCCATGGACATGTCTTGCTGTGCACATAAAAATCTCATCCTTCTGCTGGTTGGCTTGTTCCCATTCAGATCTGATGGTCTTCCTCAAGGGTCAGATAGCTTAGATACTGGATGGAAAGTCGATAGCTGAAATTTTTGTACACACAGCCGACTGTTGAAAATCTTACTTCATTTTGGTTTATTATTTTCAATAATGAACCTTTGGAATCGACGATGAAAAAAAAATTGTTTAATTCCCCCTCAAAATATGTTGATTTACGGTTTGAGATGCCTACGTAAAATTCGAAAATCGAATAAACTTCTCTGTCCGTCCGCCGTACGCGGCACTTTCCTTAGTTGCCATGGACCGATTTTGATGAAATTTGGTTTATGGGCTTCATAAGTCCTCCTACCCTCAAGTTCCATAGGGAGCAAACGGTTGGTCTTACAGAGCTGTGGGTGGTCTCAATCTATTCTAAAAATTCGATTTCATTTGAAATTGGCGAAAAACTCGGACCTTTGGGCCTCGCCCTACTGCTTGTAAGCAGCCAAAACCTTTGGATAAATTCAAGAAACGTGGTTCAGCCGCGCTTTTCGGCGGAGTGGGGATGAGATGGACCCCTGCGTGACTCTCGCCTGTCACCCTCTCCGCGTCACCCCTCCCTCGTAACGTTTTGGGGTAGTTAGTCCAAAGCTGAAGCATGTTCCATGCTAAAATAATGCCTTTGTATCGAAATTTTTTAAGCTAGGGCGTTTTCAAACCTTTATTTTTTGTCGCGGAAAAGCTATATAATAATAATAATAATAAAACATAACATAAACCCCAACCGTATTTACGTCGCCGGTGCAACTCAGAACAACTACCCTCCCTCCCTTTCAGCAGGCTTTTCAGCTAGTTGAAAATCAAAAACCACAATCGTAGTTACGTTATAGTAACTATGCGCACAATCTACGCAATAATCTGGATAAAACTCTCTGGGGAACAGAAACTAACCCACAGACGACCTGAAACGTAGACCATAATGGTAAAATATTTCCATAAGGATTTGGCCTCTAGGAATACGTGGCACCAAATTTGTTCACAAGGTCTGAAACTTTGAAGTTTCAAGTTGGCCACTACATCTAACTTTGTTGTCAAGTATTTTTCATATGATGAGATTAATAAAAAGATCTTTACGTGTTCTGTGAATCTACGAAAAAAATGTATTCTTACTGAAATCATATTTTAGACAACAGAGATCAGGTACAACAATTTAAGGTGTCTCAAGGGGATCCAACGCCAAGTGGGTCTTCGCCGCAGTCGGCGAGTTCCTGAAATGTACCAAGTGTTGCAGTTTCGGGATTAGGAGCGATGCCGAACATCAAGAAATTGACTGGTTAGGAGAACTATTCCATGAAGTTTAGAATGGAAATGTTTCCAATCGCTGAAGATCTGTGGGCAGTTGTCGAAGGAACAGAGACTAGTCCGAAGAAGTACGCCAAAGCTTGATCAAAAATCTGTTTAATGGTCGATGAGTCACTGTATCCGATGGTAAGAAGTCAGAAAACAGCCAAGGAAGTTTGGACAAAACTTGAATCCAACTATGAAAGTAAGGGGTTGTGCAGACGACTGAGTTTGCTGAAACAACTGTTTTCGTTGGATTTGAAACAATTTTCAACCATAGAAGAATACTTAGATCGAATTCTCAGTATCTCTCAGCAATTGGATTCGATAAATGCTGTTCTTGAAGACGAATTTGTTGGAGTTGTCATGTTGAAGGGATTGGGCGAAGAGTATTAGCCCATTATCATGGCACTGGAGAGTTCAGGGGCTAAAATTACCAGTGATTCAGTTCGCACCCTGTTATAGAAGTGATAGAGAAATACCTTAGACAAGGCTTTATTCAGTGTAAAATATCGCGATACAATTGTGAAACGAGATATGAAAGAATATTTGAAACTGTGTCCATGGTAACATGACACTACATATGATACGGTAATAATAATATCAACACATTCTCTCTCCGTCATCTTTCCAGTTATAGTCCTCAAGATATTTGGGTGGATTCCTTATTCTTGTAGAACGTCTCAGAGTTTGTTGAACAACTGTTGGTTCCAGACAAGGAAGATCAGGCATCGATGGTTCTGGCTGCTCTTGTACCGGATTATCGTGGACTCCGTCCTCAAACTGATGAAGGATAAAGTTTGTCTACTGAGACGAGCTTTATACGGTCTGAAACAAGCTCCAAGAAGTTGGAACACTAGGTTGCTAGACTGATGAAGATGTGAAAAAAGTGTGTTCTTACTAAAATTATATTTTAGACTACACAGATCAGGTACAACCACAATACTGGTACAGAAGCTACCAAAATGCTCTGTGCTTCAACTAAAATGCGAGTGAAATTTTCATTAATTTTAAAGAGTAGTGCGCGTGCGTTCATGGAGAGGCGTCTGGATCTCCAGCGGCTCGTCCTCGACCCAAGCGCTCCCAGCGGCCTTCCTGCTAACTCTCTAATCTCCTCTGTTTCCAAGGACCTAATATTCTACTAGAGTATCCTACTAGAGATCTCCATGTCTGTTTCTCACTTTTTCCTCAACTCCACTTCCACCGGGTTTAGCATTAACTTTTTTTTTTTGGATGGATTGCTTTTATGAAAAACATTGTTTTTGACAACAATATGAATAATTCCCAACCTAAAATAGGGTGTGCGCCTAGGTAGGAAAAACTGTTTATTGTTATTTTTATTCTAAGGTAGACCTCATTCTGAGAATTTTGGTACCAACCGCGACCTTCTAGCGTGTGTAAATCTTTCCTATGAATTTTTAAAGTTTCGACCGTTTATGACGTCACAGTAGGCTGGGGGGTCCCGCCCAGGCGAGAGGGGTGCGTGACGTCATAAACGGTCGAAACTTTGAAAAATCATAGAAACAGATCTACTCACGCTAGAAGGTCGCGGTTGGTGCCAAAATTCTCAGGATGTAGTCTACTTTCGATTAAAAATCTAAAAAAATTAAGGCGCGCCCCCCATTGAATTGCAAAGACAGAAAAGTCGAGAATGTTTTTTCCCGAAAACGTCCCACCGCCCTTCGAGTTTAGTTCAGCAATCGCAGTTTTAATTTTATGGACCACTTGCTCTCTCTCCTTAAGAACTTGGTGAGGATGTTGGGTATGTAGAAAGGAATGGATTCGAATTTCTCCGGGCGGCCGTCAGGGACGGGGAAATGTGTTTCGCGATTATCAGGGTTCCGGAAAAAGTGGCAAACATGGGTCAAGGAGGGGGTCTCTCACTTTGCAACTATTTTTTCTAGATTCCTGGATAATTTCTATGGTGGATAGCAAAGCCAGGTTTGGTCGGGCGACCATCAAGGGGCGGGTGGGATTTTTCAAAAAAAGTGATTGCTAACTTCACTTATGTCTAAAAAAGGGTGAAGGAGGGAGTCTCTCTCACCTATTGCTGGCTGCATCCCCGGAAAACGTCAGTAACACCACCCTCCGAGTTTAGTTTGGGTAAACGGCGTTTTCCTGAACCACTTGCTCTCTCCCCTTGAAACTTGGTGAGGATGTTGGGTATGTAGGGAAGAACGGATTCCTAATGTCAAAATTCCCTTGGCGGCCGAGAATTCAAACTGCCCTAATTCAATGCCGGGAATTCAAAATGCCCTAATTCAGGGGCAGAGGGGAGGGGGAAATGTGTTTCGCGATTATCAGGTTTCCGGGAAAAGTGGCAAAAGTGGGTCAAGGGGGGGTCTCTCACTTTGCAACTATTTTTCCTAGATTCCTGGATAGTTTCTCTGGGGGATAGCAAAGCCAGATTTGGTCGAGGCGGCCGTCAGGGGATGGGGGGATTTGATCCAGGAATATAGGAAAAATAGATGCAAAGTGAGAGACCCCCTCCTTGACCCATTTTTGCCACTTTTCCCGGAAACCTGATAACCGCGAAACACATTTCCCCCTCCCTGACGGCCGCCCTGGGAAATTGGAATCCATTACTCTCTACACACCCAACATCCTCACCAAGTTTCAAGGTGAGAGAGCAAGTGGTTCGTGAGATATTAAATTAAAACAGCGTTCGCCCATACTAAACTTTCTGTCTTTGCAAATCAATTTTAAGTCTGGAATGATTTATATTGTTGTAAAAAAAAAATGTTTTTCAGAACAGCAATCCATCCGAACAGAAAAAAGTTATTGCTAGAATCTATTGCTAGGTTCCCCATCGATTTTTTTCTGTTGCTAGAATCTATTCCTAACTTCACCCCGTTTTTTTTTAGACGATTGCAATAGCTTCATTTTTTGGAAAATTCGCTACAAGTGCCTTCGGTTACCGAAGAATGACGCTTGTCATGTAAAAAAAATTGCCTATTTTTTTAGGTAGGTACTTAGGAAAGAAAAAGGTTTTTGTATTGACCATTGATGAGACCTCACCGAAGTTCATCATGCACCGCCTATTATTATTATTAGGTACCTGCCTTCCTATTATTATCATGCTCATCACGGTTGAGAAAACGCTGCCAATTAGGGTTGAATGGGTTTATCAATCAACAGTATCAATCAACGAAAACAAACCTGGAGCAGTGGGCCGTTCAGAAGATTGATGTTTTTGAACGCTAAGTACCGTTTTCCCCACTAAAGTACCTACAGCTTGCCAGGTGATGATCCGAGACTGTTTTCAATGGTTTCAGCCTAAAAAATAACATGGAAAGTGTTAATCCACTCGCTAAGTTTCCCGAGTATGCCTGATTTTCCCTCATTGGCAACATTTTATGCTCAACCATAGCCTCCTCCCTCATAGGACACAAACTCAAATTGAGCGTGAGAATGAGACTTGTCTCCAGTACTCTGTGGAATGAGATAAGAGAGTTAGCAGGAAGGCCGCTGGGAGCGCTTGGGTCGAGGACGAGCCGCTGGAGATCCAGACACCTCTCGTTCATGGAGGCCCGCCTTTTTTCAAACATGTGATCTCTTTATTTAATTTTTGCACCACATGTTATAGTATCAATGGGCAAAAAGTTGGACTATAGAGGTTTTCAATCCAAATTTGAGGTCAAAAACCTGAATTTCCGACCCCATTATAATTTTATTTAGTAAATGGCCTTTCAAGGTATGACTGGCCTTTAAAAAATGTGGTCAGAAGAGAACCTTGATCCTCGCAGCCTGAACTTGGCGGTCCTGAGACGGGGGTTTTAAAGTTAGCGACGAGGCTGCCATCTCTGACGTGAGACGAACCCGTCGCCCGTTCCAGAAATACCCGCGGAGGGCGAGCGGGCCACGTACCGCGCATACATCACCCATGAGAGTACACCTCATTATTAGTTCGCACCTCAACCGCGGTCTATTTATTGACTGTTTTGCCAATAGATTCTATCTATCTGAACTCAAGTGTTGCCTCAACATCGACCCTAGAACTATAATCATCCTAGTAGTTCCTAATTATGAGTGTTCACAAATGACGAACCTATTCCTTCGTTTGGACTGATGACAAAAGTGTGTAATGCCTGAGCTGTAAACTCGAAAGAAAAAACGTCACCAGAGTGGGTGTGGCACATAGCTTTCTCGATTGTATAGATGATCCGATGTAGCTTACCTCAAAACATCAATCTCAAAGTACATTTCACTCCCCTCAAAGAGACCATCTACACGCCAGTCCATGCAATCCCTGAAAATTTCATCAAAATCGGATAAAAAAGTTGGTAGATTAAAAAAAATAAAATAAAATAAAACCGCTGTAAATCATTGCCCAAAGGTATAGATCCCTCCCTATCAACCTTAGTTACCTACTACCTACCTACTAGGTAATTTATGAAAATTTCAACCCTTCGTTCCATTGGGTTGGTGGTTGGGGTTGATCTATACAGAAGGGTGATCTATACAGAAAATAATAAACCTTTGGGCAATGATTTACAGCGGTTTTATTTTATTTTTTTTTAATTTTTTTTTTTAACCTACCAACTATTGGTAGGTACCAAAAAACTCCATACTGAGCTCCATAAGCTCCATACTGCCTTCACTACTTCACAATCAAGTTTTTTAGAAAGAACTAAACGCTTCACACTCGATTCGAAAAATAGGGAGCTTCATACGGAAATTTGAATACTAAGGAAGCAAAACTGAATACAACTCGAAGAAACAAACAGCGATCGAGTTTTGGTTAGCCAAAAATTCTACGGAGATTAGACCTCTTTTGTGATTCACACTCGTGATTCTGTTTTATCGAAGGAGAACCCTTAAGTACTCGTAGGGAGTGAACGGTTTGTCCTACAAAGCTCCGGGTGGTCACTATATTTTATTTGATTTACGGATTCTACGTATCTTGAAACGTAAACCAACAAATTTTGAGGGGGTGTTAATTTTTTTTTTTCCTTGCTCAGTTCCAATTGCTTATTATTGAAAATAATAAACCAAAATATAGAAATTATGCGCAGTGGCTACTACACAGCTATCTTAACAATCCCTTGTACTAGCCTTGACCTATCCCAACCCCTAACCCATACCCAACCCATTCCTAGCCCATCTCCAACCTATTCCTAACCCCTATCCCATTCCTAACCCATCCTCAACCCATCCCTAGTCCATCTCTAACCCAACCCAGCCCTGACCTATCTCAAACCCCTACCTTATACCCAGCCCATCCTTAGCTTATCTCCAACCTATCCATAACCCCTATCCAACCCATCCTCAACCCATATCCAGTTCATCTCTAACCCAACCCCAGCTCATCCCCAACATACCCCTAACCCGTAACCCATACCTAACTCATCCCATGTTTTAATGAAACAAAAGTACCTAGTTGCCTAACACTTAAATTCAATGCATGCCTACCTAGTTACGGTTGTGATAGGTAAAGTGTTCCTGTAAGTAATGGTTGTAATTTAAATGGTAATTGAGGTATTGGTAGTATATTGAATAATTTATTGCTCAACTCTAGTAATATTAAGACTGAAGACTGTCATTTTGACTCAAGGAGCCTTAAAGTTGGACTGCGTATTAGTCAACGCCTATGAATTTTCATTTAAATATTTTCCTTTCGCATCGATTTGGGTATTTTGTGTAACCTTGAAACCTGGAGAAAAAATTGAATTATATTCCTAATAATTGAATAACCCAAGCTGGGTTTATTTTCATAAAAATCAAATTGAAAACCATGTAAGTCGGGTGTCAAAGGCTGGGTAAAAGCATGTAAGTCCATTTTTTCGTTTGCTGAAGTAAATTTTGATGAAATTAGTCTCAGGCTCTTTGAAATACTACTGTCACCACCAGTTTTAAAGAATGGAACAAAAAAACTTATTGCATATGGAATGAAAACTGATTTATTTAGTTTTTATTGTCTCCTGTAAAATTTGATAAACTCGACTTAGATGGTTTTCCAGGTATATGAACGAAATATTCTTATCACGTTGTTCCAACCACTGACCAGTAATTGCGCAATCACAAGGCCTGGAAATGGAAAGAGCGAGATAAATTTACAAACATAAATTTTATATCTTTCTTCAGACTTGTTATAGATAAAATCTTATCATATTTTCTAATTCTATTAGAAATTTTCTTCAGTTTTAAACAAAATTTTTCTCAGATCCTAGCCTCAATTTCTTAAGTTGAACTATCACACATACAAGTGTATAAGAACTGCAAACCAAATTAAAATTTGCAGTAATTGAGAATCAGCTTGATTTGACCTAGCCTGTAATTCCGTGTGACTACAGAAAAGTGTACTTGAGTATTAAACGGAGGCCACCTAACCTATAGAAATATTTCGTACCGGATACCAAAAATAACTACATAATTGGAAAGAACACGCATTAATAGATTTACAGGTGAAGTTTAGAATTAATCCGACGCCTGGTTCCGACGTTGTGCAACCCAGAACGCAGCAATGTCGGTCAGGATGGAGTTGAAAGCGTCGCCGCCGCTAGCAGTCACATCAGATCGCCACATGTATTCTGCCAAATAGCTATCCAAATAATGACGCGCAGTTCCTCGGATTAATTCTAAACTTCACCTGTAAATCTATTAAAGTGTGTTCTTTCCAATTATGTAGTTATTTTTGGTATCCGGTACGAAATATTTCTATAGGTTAGGTGGCCTCCGTTTAATACTCAAGTACCCAGAAACCACTGTGATAGTATGACTACAGAAACTACTGTGATCAGTATGACTACAGAAACCGCTGTGACCAGTATGACTACAGAAACCACTGTGATAAGTATGATTACAGACTCCTGTGTCCAACAAGAACGAAAGTTACTATTACTGGTCAAAAATTTTGTTTAAAAATCAGTATCGACGATTTTAGATCCTTATCAACTGATTGCATAGAAGTGAATCTGAAGTTGAACAGGAGTGAAGTGAAGTGAGTGAAGTTGAACAGTAGTGAAGATGTCTGTGGAAAAGAACATAAAGGGCCCATAAATTTAGAGTAGAGTAGTTTCACTCAACTCCATTTGTTCACATGGTATTTCTTCTATATTCCTATCTTTCCACTTACCTAGCAAGCATCACCGTTGCTCTTAGCATTTGTCCATCCACGTTGACCTTCCAACTCTTTCACACCTCATCTCATCAACCAGAGAGCTATCTCTCTTGATGATGTCATCATCAATGCAGTCTGCACCTAGCTAGGACCCAATTTCTCAATGAGCTTCCTCATTAAAAGACATCAAAATCTTGTTTTTTTTGACGTGACAACGTCTTATAAATTGGTTTACCGGGAGACACTTCAAGAAACTGCGTTACGCTCCGCTCACGGAGGGGGTGCAGCTCGGCGCTCCCTAAAGGCGGGCGGCCCCTCCCCTTCCCCGGCGCTCACAAAAGCGGGAGCGCCCCGCCCCCCTTCCCTGGCACTCACTCCCCCCCCCCCCACCCATGGGAAATACCTACTACCTACGGGAAATACCTACTCTGTGCAACTTGACAAAGAATTTTATTTTATCCTTCTTCCTACTATACGAATGAATATTAACATTAAAATTATTTTACCACTCAAAGTCGTTGTCACGTAAAACTTTCGCCCATATACCGACTTTACAGGCAACAACACAGGGTTTTTTTAATCGAAACTAACGTTGGTCATAACACTTACCATCCAATTTTCAGTTCAGCTTCACAATAGTACGAAATAGCTTGTCTTGTGATAGCTAGTTACTTCCTTCCTCCTGTCTTGTTTCCACACCTTCATTCCGTTTTTCATCAGCCTCTCATGAAATTAATTACATCTGTCTTTCATGACTGAAAAAGGTAGAAATCTCTACTCACCAAGTCCTTTCTTGAGGATGATCCAACCACAGGATATCCAGCAATAATCCGTCCGTGAATCCTTTCCCCAGCACAACTGCAGTGCTTTATCCAGAGTTTAACTACTCAAAATTTAGGAAAACGACGATATTATCCAAGAATGGCTTGATCAGTATAGATGGGAAACTTTCTTCTAAACGACCACGGGAGACAAATTAAATTGAAACGGGAGACAAACTTACTTCTAGACGACCACGGGAGACAAATTAAATTAGAACTAGTGATGCGACATCGACATCGATGTTTTCAAAACATCGATGTTTTTCAATAAACGTCGATGTTTTTAACATCGATGTTTTGATGGCGATGTTTTCACAACATCGATGTTTCTTACCGATGTTTCAATCGATGTCGTACTTCCCCTGATTTGTTGTTCCCATTGGTTTTCTCAATAGTTTACACATTAAAATAATGAATAAAACAAGCGTTAAAATACCAATCGTGATGAATTATTACATTCTTATCTCTTGGAGGAATAAAAATAATAGCCAATTTTCCTACCGATTTTGTAACTGCTTTAAATATTCATTTGGCGAATGTACTGGGGAGAAATTGACCTAGTGGCTAGAAATTGATTCATCAGATGAAAAAAAGGCTATTCGAGTAGGTACCTACAAGCAAACGATCTCGAATATTTGTATAATTATGATCAGGCACATCGATGTTAAGAAACATCGATGTTTTTGGTCGATGTTTCCACTCGACATCGATGATGGATTTCAAAAACATCGATGTTGAGAAACATCGATGTTTTCTATCGATGTCGCATCACTAATTAGAACGGGAGACAAATTGTTAAATTTTTAGATAGAACGTTTCTCACTAATGACAATGCTGCCACCAAAGGCGATCTAGGAGCGTGGATGTACTTGCTCAACATCCATGGGAATCGCTACTATGGAGTGCTACAAACTCGCGTTGTTCTTCCATGTTCAATGCATGTTCTCTGTTCTTCTCTTCTCCGTATTCACTAACCTTCCATTCAACACTCTAACGTGACTCTTTCTTCGAATTTCTTGGTTTGTTTATCTGCTGTCAACGTCATTTCAATATGTGTGACCAGTTTCGTGAATAGAAGAACATTTCCTTGCAAATCCTACAGCTTTCTGCTCATGTTACAAACTTGGTATGTAACAAGTATTCAAATTTTCATATGAAGGAACCCACAACTCCCTATGTCTTCGAGTTGAGTGTGAAGCATTTATTTCTTCCACATGAACTTGGTCTTGATCGTGAAGTAGGTAGTACCTATGTGCTATTGTACCTATGTGCTACTTAAACTTGATCTTGATCGTGAAGTAGATAGTACCTATTTACTATTTTTCTACATATCTACCTATTTTTGCAGACGAATGATCTATGCAGAAAAAACGTCTGCCGTGTGAGCGTGGCTTCTCGTATCCATAACCCGATTGTATAGATGATCCGATGCATAGTAGTTTATCTCAAAACATCAATTTCTAAGTACCTTCCACTACCCTCTTAGCGGACCATCTACACGCTAATTGAACAATCCGGGGGTAATGTTTTCATAGGGGACCATCTACAACCTAATCCACATAATCCCCGAAAATTTCATCGAAATCGGATGAGATATGTTGAAGTCATGGCTGTGGCAAATACCTATTTCACGTTTGCACATGCGCAGTGGCTACTATCAGTCCGGGGGTAATGATTTTCATAGGGGACCATCTACAACCTAATCCGCATAATCCATGAAAATTCATCGAAATCGGGTTAGAAAGGTAGAAGCTATGGCTGTGGCAAGGATTTCATGACAGACAGACACACCGAAACGGGACCAAAATGAGGAATTTCACCATATCGGAATTTCCTATTTTTGACCCCAAAATCGGATTCAGCACCTCGAAAAACCACCTAAGGCAAACTTTCAGCCCGAACTTCCTAATTTACGAATAAACAAAACAGTGTACAAAATACGAATGTTAAAAAAAACGGGAAAATGACGTCATCCTGGAATAGTTCATTTATGGCCGCTTGAAGCGCTGAGATCGAGAAATCTTAGTCCCCAGATGCAAAATTTCATAAAACAGTAAAGTTCGAAATCGAAAAACTGAAGAAAAAAAATAGAAGAAGCAAGATGGGGAAAATTAGGTTTCCCCTGTATTTGTTTGATAACTTTTCTCTTAGAAAACACGATTTCGTCGTCCCAATGTGAAACACTGGGAGGAGACGGCGATCCGAACAGCCCAATCAGCGAGCATTCCCGCTTCACGTCCGTTTTCCCGGTTAGTTTTGAAATCAAAAATTTTGATTGTCTCCCAAAAATAACAGGAGACTTATTTTCCGAAATCTGCCCGATTTTCATCTATCCCACACCATTAACTATTCAGGAAAAATGCAAACAGAATTCGGTGAAATTCCTCATTGTTCAGGAAGGTCTTAAACGTAAAACGCGATTGGAAATTATGATTTTGGAGAACTTTTTTTTTTCAACCTTGAAAAGTGGAAACAAAATTTCCGCTACCTTGGTAGACTCGGAAGCAATAATAATCCTTCGTGTAATAATTTCCATCGTTTATGAATGTATTTCCCTTTGGCTGAGTCATTAGTAGTTTCTGAGCTGTATTAGAACCCCCAATATCTCTACAATTTTCATCTGATTTCTTTGAGATTGTTTCAATGAACTTTTGAGATTGCGATGGTTGGGCCCTAGATAACGTAAATGCTTCCCAACCTCAATTACCTACCTACTATTTACTTCGAAAATAATTCACTATAATTATCAATACACTCATGTAATGGATACGAGGGAGATGTGCCACACCCATTTGGCAAAGTCGTATCTCGTTCGAATACGTTCAACTATTCCATTTTGGCACATCGTTCGTTTTGAATATCTTGAACAGGTGCCGCAATGCAACTAGCGGTTCACGACCTTTTTGGCGAGCGGTTGATCGGCGTCCGTAGCGATTTAGTGGCAGCTATCTGTTGTTTGATTCTCAAAATAGGCTGTAAACTACAGCGAGTCACTCGGTGGCATATCGTGTTCAGATAACCTGTTCACTAAACCCGTCTAATCTCCTTGTGATTTGATAGGTGCCTTGGGTTTTAATGGACACCTAATATCGGTGATGTGGGTTCGTGATTCAATGGTCGGTGGTAAATAACCGTATATTATGTTCCGGTTATATATCACAAAATACATAAAAAGACCGCCAGGTTGGGTGAGGCACTGCATCGTATTAACATGGTAGCATTAACGTTCAAAATAATCTGACTTCAACATTTTCCAATTTGAGTGTGGAAGTTCGCCAAACCTAAATGTTACTGCCAGTCGCTCAGCAAGTGAATATTTGGGGTTCAGGTACATTTTCAAAACGTCTCAATCTCAATCTAGGGCCCAACCCTCACAATCTCAATCTGGGGCCCAACCCTCACAATCTCAAATATTCATCACTATCAGATGAAAATTGTGGAATTATTGTGCGTTCTAATACAGCTCAGAAGATACTAATGATTCGATCGAAATAAAATACTATAAAAATACTATAAATGAAATAAAGTACCCTGAGAAATTTTAATTTCTTGGCGCCACCAGATGCAAATTTATCTCACTCATCTGATCAGGTTTGAACTCAGTTTGTTATTCAGATTCGGCTGTGATAAATAGACGCCCAGTGAAATTTCAGCTTCTTGGGGCCACCGGATACAAATTTAGGTTAACCAGTTGATCAGGGAGGATCTCTGTTTGTTATTCATAATCAGCAGTTTTTTAGGACGTCCCACAGCAAGACTTGGGTGTCCTTATTCGATCGATCTGGGGTAAAGTTGGACAACACTCAACAGAAGAAAAAAAGTCTGCCAAGTTGGGTGGGCAGTATAGCTTCCTCACTCATTGTAACATGGATGTATAGAATCAGTTGGCGAAAAAATTATGATTCAAAGAGTTATTGAATACCAAAATATTGGCGATAATATGCGGGATAGGGTTGCAGGTATTAATGTTTATAATAGTGTTGTAAATAGTTGTGGTATATAAACCACTGAAATAAAAGAACGAAAGAGTGTAGGTATAAATCAATGGAGTGTAAATTCGCATTGTAAAATCCTAGTTCGGCGCAAACAAAAAACGCGAAGTGCCAATTTTCATCTCAAAACTGACCTGTGGACCACTAACTCGATGACAGAAAGAAAGATGCAAATGAGACTGTGATGAGGGGTCAATTTGGTTTCAACATTAATTGACCTGCAGACCACAACATTTGATCACACAATAAAAGAAGAAATTTGAGTAAAATCGGTTCATTAGAAACCGAGAAACCGAGGTTCCAGGAAATTCAAGTTTGCGCATGCGCACTCGTTCCTATTGGTCCGAAGGTGCTGAAATTGATAGGGGACCGTCTAGGACCTAACCCGCACAATCCCTGAAAATTTCATTAAAATCGGACCACAGGTTAGTATAGTTTTGCCCGGGACAAGGATTGACCACAGACAGACCGACAGACAGACAGACACGGAACCAAAATTGTTCGGGAAGCTCTAAAACGCAAAAAGCAAGTGGAAATTTTGATTTTGGTGGCCTTTTTCACTTCTTTCACGAATACAAAGCTTCCCTACCTTCGGTATTGAGGAAGCAAAATAACCACACACTAATCCGTTTTGGACCATTCTGAACCCAAATCCGCGGGGAAAAAACCATAGGTGAATGTGAATGAACTCGAATTCGGATGTTGGGTATCTTAGATCATGGATTTTCAAAAGCTCTTCAAATTCGATGCTCCCATGTCGTTATGGTGGATAAGGGTGAGGGGGAGGGGACCACTATTTCTTTCCTGAAATGCTAAATAAATTTCATCGAGTGAAACAGTTTTATCGCTTACCAACTGGTTTACATTGATCTACCACTTATCCAATGGGACGTCCACTGGAATGCATGCATTACTTAACAATATGTTTTTGGTTTATTTAAATATAGTTTTCCACTGTAGTAGGTTGGATAAATTACTCTCTTCACCAAGGGATCTTTTGACGCTCTTTCGTGAAGAGAAGGACTCCTTCAAACTAAATAACCTCCGTAAAAACACATTCTGTGTTTAAAGAACATTAATTTTCTGCTCTGAATTCCATGAGGATTGAAATAATTCACTCTTTCAAAACTTTAAAACTTTGGTCATTGTCTGCGAATATTTATATTTGACACCTGAGCAAATTCCAATATTGATGGCAAATTAAAAACCTCATTGTTTGGTGTTCACGTTCTAGCTACTACGATACCCAGATCACTCTGTGCTCCACCTCTAACTGCGATTGGTAACGAAAACGACTAGTAGAAACCTACGCCGCCAGGTTGTGGTCATAACTTACAAATTTTTAATTAATATTCAGTTTGTGGCAGTTGAATACAACAGATAACAACTCGTTAAGGACGATCATAACACAGAAACGACAGCGAAATCTCAACCGAATCACCGATGTAGCCGCGTAAACAAGAGAATAAATTAATGCAGAAGATAAGGTTACAGGAACGTGTGATTCAAAATAATTCAGAGAAATACAGGTAATAATAACATGGGGCACAATGGGGGGGAGGGGGGACTTTATATCGTTTTAAATATCGTTGATGTCATTGGAGAGGATCGAGGGATTTGAATAATTCAAGAATCGACGTGGGAGTAGTCAATTTGTGAAAAAGATTCCCTTTATATTTTAGAAGCTTGTTAGCGAACATTTGAGGACGAAGAGCTTGATGCTCACAAACATAATTCAACTATCGTACTTTTCTTCGATCTAAAATCGCTCATTGATCAAAATCACGAAAACTTGGTACGTGGGTACTAATTAATGATATAAACATATTGTTAAGTAATGCATGCATTCCAGGGGACGTCCCATTGAATAAGTATTAGGTCAATTAATACCAGTTGGTAAGCGAAAAAACTGTTCACTCGATGTAATTTATTAAGCATTTTAGGTAAGAAATAGTGATCCCCTCCCCCTCTTCACCATTACCCACTATAACATTTCTAGTGGCGTGGGACCCTCGAATTTGAAGAGAATTTTAAAAACCATGATCTACGACACCCAACAAGCGATTTCGAGATCAACCCCCCCCCCCCCCCCCCCCCCCCCCCCCCCCCGGCAATGGTGCCAGTCTGGCACCAAAGTGGCAATACTTCGTAACGTTGAACTTCCATCTATTCCATCAAAGGTCATTTTCCTATTCAAGTTGACATACGAAATATGCGGTTTATAGTGCCTTGGCACCATGGTGGCACCACTAGTAGTTCCATGGTGGTACAGAGAATAAATCATGAAAATCCGGAGGTATAATGAGAATTTTTCCTCAATTTCAGAACTTGGATACTATTAGTAAGCTATGAAGGAACCGAAATATTGAAAAATCGGATATTTTGTGAATATTATCCCTCCACTCACCCCTCTTGCAAATTTTGATACTCTGGTGAAATAGTGTGCAATTTGGAAGATTTATGAGTCGAACAAAAATAAAGAAACACTTAAAACTGTTGGAAATTGAGGCCTGAGCAGATTTTACAGGATTATGCCCGCAAACGCACGTTTTTGAGCATTACCCCCCTCCCCCCCTTCCTCCCCTTAAAATTCAAAATTCGAAATTCCGGCGAAGTAGTGCACAACTAGATAGTTTTCCGCGTCGAACAAAAAAGAACCACGAAAATCGGTTGAGAACTGAGGCCTGGGCAGAGTACACAAGATTTTGTCACATACACACACCTATTTACACACACACAGACATTCACCTATGGTTTTTTTTTCGCGGATTTGGATTCAGACTGGTCTAAAACGGATTACTGTGTGGTTATTTTTGTTTTCTGTTGAGTGTTGTCCAGCTTCACCCCAGATAAATAAGGACGCCCAAGTCTTACTGTGGGACGTCCTAAAAAGTAATATGACATTTTGGCTCGTTCTGAACGGTACGCACACCTTTAGCGCACAAAGAACTGTTGAATGTAATATAATTATTCCTTCATAGTGGAGACCATTGACAGCCGGTTGCTTCCTACAAAAACACTGCAAATTATTATAAAACGTGTTATTAATTTTCTGTTGAAATTTCTCGTCTGTGAAGAACACGGCTTTTCCATTATCAGTACCTACCATATTATCGTGCAATGTTGATAATCATCAAGTCCCCTTCAATACCAAATTTGATTCTTGACTTTTGGAAGAACAACTGGGTAACATGAAATTCTATTCGAAGAAAGATCGGATTTGATCCAATGAAATTTGGCTCACTTCCGTCAGCGAACGTTCACACTCGTGTTTCTGACTTTCATTTGTCCAACGGAACGTAACTGAGGCAACCAACATTGCGAGAGAACTGCTTTCTGTCAAGGACCAGTGTGCCGACTGGTTACCAGCCAGCTCACTGGACTCACTTGTTCAGATAAATATCCCAATTAACGCGCATCTAACAGTTTTTGATCGTCTGGGTGGCATCATTCGTTTCTAGAAATTTTACACTAAATCAAGTCTCTCATAAGTTGCTTGAGCAAATTATTTTGGTTCTGATTGTTGGTTCTGCAAGCAATCTGGATTATGATGGGTTGGTAGATTCCTCGATGGAGATATGGGTAGTGTTTATATTAATATTCTTGAGGATGTTTCATAACTAATCAACTGGAAACTATTGAAATATACCTACTAACATGTTGTGAATTGTTCGCAGGCGTGTATAGACGACAATTTGGACCTGGTAGAGTTCCTGGTGGAACACGGGGCAGACGTGAACAAGGGCGACAACGAAGGGTGGACCCCTCTTCACGCCACTGCCTCCTGCGGCTTCATTTCGATCGCCAAGTGAGTCACAGTCAAATTCACTTCCAAATTTTCAACTTTCAAAAAATAGTTAACTGATAGAATAGTTAATTGTGAAAATAGTTAATTAATTTCACAGGAAACTCTACAATTAACACGTTAACGAAAGTTAGCGTCATTAGTTGGGTTTAACATAACCAGTACCTACCTAGTGAATTTGTTCTATCGTGACGTAATGTCGATTTGCTACAAATAATCGATTGCACTGGCCTCCTTCAAATGCCGGCCATGATGGGCCACTTTCTTTGGTGAGTTCAATGCCTAGTTAACTGTTTTCAGTATGTTCTCTTATATTTTTAAGGAGTAGTGGCGTTTTGTAGGTATTATAATACTCGTTCTTTCAGTTCTGTGAAAATTACCCTTTTATCTGCTAAAAGTTTAACAATAAAACATACAATATTTTCATTCTACACCGCTCACAAATAAATCGACAGTAACAATGTAAAATCGCGTAAGTTGAAAAAACTAAATTTTTCAGGAGACGCAAAAAACTTCTATTTCATAGTCATTTAGACGTTTTTTACGCCTCCTGAAAAATTTCGTTTTTTTTTTTCAACTCGTTTACAACGTTTACTCGTTTCAACGGTTTACATTGTTACTGTCAGAATATTAAGTGAACCTTAACTAATAATTAACTAACGCTAAAGAAGATGGTTAGTACGTTACAGTCATGTAAACAGATTGATAGTGCGAACAAGAATATAAATAAACCCAAAGGATGTGATGTTATGTAACTCATTCACGTTTTTCATTCAATATTGGAAATAAAAACGATAAATCGCATGAATGATATTGCGGAACGGAATTATAGTGTTTTCATGCTTAATTTAGTGTTCTAACTTGGATAATTTCAACATCACTGGCCACCAATAATATCAAACACGGTCGTTTCCGCGGAAATCGTGGTTTTTCCATTATCTGGCAATTTTGCCCTTTTTTCGGCGCGATCTAGCGGCCAAACGGTTAGTAGTAATGGTATACTTATTTGAAAGTTTACACAGAAAATGGCTGAATGGATATGGAAAATTACTTAACATAATGACCAACTTATCAAGGAAAACATTGATTTACTCAAAGACCAAAATTTGGTCTTTAATACTTTCGGTATTAAAGTATTTAATACTTTCGGGATTCAAAATGTAAGTCCAGGAGAAACTTTCTCTAGTAGTTTGAAGTGTCATCTTCTTATGAGTAAGGCGTGGCAATCAGCTGAACCAGGAACTTCCCAAGAAATGTATTATCCAACCGTTCTAGTTCGGTACCTAAACATAATTTAATATAGAACGCGTGCTGAAAATAGTGACCTTCCAACCCCCACTCGTCCGCCCTGGTCTAGGACGTTTGTTGTAAACCTACAGCCGTTCACCGATGTGAGAATCGCTAAAATTGGACCAAAGGACGATTATTTATACAAAATCCATTTTCATAATTATGCAATGTACGTCCAAGTCAGTATTTTAAGGCTAAATGTCCCGAGTTTAGTTGTAAAATCCGCCACCACGTGGCAGCACCAAAATGAAGAAAATTTCGTTTACTTCTCATTTGTGAACGGATCGAGATATTTTAATTCCGCAAACGGATTTCTCTTCAGGATCACCGTAGAATTCCGGGTAATTGGTTTAGAAAGTGTGCAAAAATTTTTTGCACACAGTTCCAACAAAAATGTGTTCAAATTTCGAACATTTTCAAAAAGTGGCCTTATAGCCACTTGCAGAACCTTCATCAGAATACGAATCCGTTTGCAGAATTTTTCTAACTTGATCATAGCCGTCGGATTGGCGTTTTTACGATATGGAGCGGGGTGAGGGGGGCGACCATGGGCTGGGGGGCGAGGGGGCGGCGGCGGCGGCGTTCAAACGCCCGCCACCCGCGCGACCTTCACCTTCTCTCCGACATTCATGTTTTGATAGTTTGCACCCTTTCATCACTATTCTTTTTTTCCTGGCCACCTTATAGGTACCATCAACCTTCCCATTTCCAACTTCTATTCCTTGAGGTTGAACGAATGTGGTGAAATTGCCATGAAAAGCAAGATTCTCATATAATTAACTTATGAGCAAGATTCTATTTTAATTTGATACTGATAATGGTTTGCACTACTAAATAGTTGGTTCTGATATTGTGGTAATTTTAGTTCATTGTACATGGAGTAGGTAGGTACCTATTTGTTCAAATTTCAATGTACCTAGTTGCAAAAGTGATCTAACATCATTCTAGTCTCGATCGTTTATTTAGTTGAACTAGCAATAGATGGTTTTTGGGGGCATATTTTTCCCAAATAGGGTGTGCGCCTGGGTAGGAAAAACTGTTTATTGTTATTTTTAATCTAAGGTAGACCTCATTCTGACAATTTTGGTACTAACCGCGACCTTCTAGCGCGAGTAAATCTTTTCCTATGAATTTTTAAAGTTTCGACCGTTTATGAAGTCACAGTGGGGGGGGGGGGGGTCCCGCCCAGGCGAGAGGGGCGCGTGACGTCATAAACGGTCGAAACTGAAAAATCATAGAAACAGATCTACTCACGCTAGAAGGTCGCGGTTGGTGCCAAAATTCTCAGAATGTAGTCTACTTTCGATTAAAAATCTTTAAAAAATCAAGGCGCACCCCCCATTCCCTCTTAATTATTCTAGGAGTTACACTATTAATTTCCCTTGTTTTTAAAAGTCATTCGTGATTTTATGTAAATATAACGCCTAACAATACTGAAGTGTTGCATTTTGAGGTACCTACTACCTACTAAATTACAAACATGACTGTCCAAAAATTACCATTAGTACAATGTAATAAATACTCTAGAACTAGAGATAAATTCTCATATAATTAACTTATGAGCAAGATTCTATTTTAATTTGATACTGATACTTAATGGTTATCATTAGCTTCTTTTGCAGAGGCTACTTGATTGATCTTGGGGCGATGATTTTCATAAGGGATTATCAACACGTCAACCCGCATAATATCCCTGAAATTTTTTTAAATTCGAAATCGGACCATAACTTTGTATACGAGTTTTTGCGCGTATACGTAGTTTTGCGCGTTGCGGGGATTTCATGACAGACAGGCACGGAACCAAAATTGTTCAGGAGGGTCTAGAACGTAAAACTGGAGTAACAATTTTGATTCTGGATAACATTTTTCAACGTTGAAAGGTGATAACAATACTTCCGCTACCTTGGTAGACTCGGAAGCTAAATTAAAATGTATGATTTCCCAAACATTGTACAGAGCACCAAAAAAGGTAGGTACTACGCATTTCTTATTTCCGAATCTACCAAGCGGAAGTATTGTTTTCACTTTTCAAGGCTGAAAAAAAATTTCTAAAAAAAAACTCCGATTGCACGTAATAATAATATTGCAGTATTCAAGAAAACCTTGCTTCAAAGCTACCGATATGTAGTTATGATTTCGTTTGTGCATTTTTGGTGGCAAAAAAAAGTGTCACGAAAAATTCCTTGACCCCCCGCCAAAAGACATATCTATGTCAAAGTGATCTCCAAAATCAAAATTTCCACTCTCGTTTTACGTTTCAGACCTTCCTGAACAATTTTGGTTCCGTGTCTGTCCGTCTTTGATTCTGTTGTGAAATCCTTGTAACGGGCAGAACTATAAGAAGTTATTCTCCGATTTCGATGAAACTTTCAGGGATTGTGCGGGTTGGTGTGTAGATGGGCCCCTATGAAAATCATCACCCCGGACTAATAGTAGTGACTGCGCATGCTCAAAAATGAATTCCTTGTAACAGTAACAACTTCTACATTTCCCATCTGATTTCGATGAAATTTTCAGATATTATGCGGATTGGGGTGAAGATGGTCCCCACGAAAATCACGGCCTCCAAATTGACATTAGCCTCTGCGAATGCTCAAACCTTGAAATCCTTGTAACAGCCATAACTCCTACATTTTTCGTACGAATTCGATTAAAATTTTCAGGATTATTCAGATTGGCTTGTTAGTAAAAAAAAACGATGTTAGTAGTGATCACTGTGCAATCACGGAAACGGAAGTGAAATCAAGGTAAAATCACCAACGCCATACTATAACTCGAACGTCAACAGTTACTGTGCCCCGATGTTACCGGGATTGCTAGAGAACGAGAAAGGGGTGCGACCTTGAACTTTTCGAGTAATCCGAAAAGGTAAACACTTAGGGTTGCCATCTGTAAGAAAATTATCTTGTAAGACCACAGCACTATCCCTAGTTCTAGGGTATTTATTACATTGTACTAATGGTAATTTTTGGACAGTCATGTTTGTAATTTAGTAGGTAGTAGGTACCTCAAAATGCAACACTTCAGTATTGTTAGGCGTTATATTTACATAAAATCACGAATGACTTTTGAAAACAAGGAAAATTAATAGTGTAACTCCTAGAATAATTAAGAGGGAATTTGGGAGAAATATGCCCCGATAAACCTTCTATTGCTAGTTCAACTATATATAAACACTTTTACTATATATAAACACTATATAAACAGTTTTTCCTACCCAGGCGCACACCCTATTTGGGAAAAATATGCCCCCAAAAACCATCTATTGCTAGTTCAACTAAATAAACGATCGAGACTAGAATGATGTTAGATCACTTTTGCAACTAGGTACATTGAAATTTGAACAAATAGGTACCTACCTACTCCATGTACAATGAACTAAAATTACCACAATTTCAGAACCAACTATTTAGTAGTGCAAACCGTTATCAGTATCAAATTAAAATAGAATCTTGCTCATAAGTTAATTATATGAGAAACTTGCTTTTCATGGCAATTTCACCACATTCGTTCAACCTCAAGGAATAGAAGTTGGAAATGGGAAGGTTGATGGTACCTATAAGGTGGCCAGGAAAAAAAGAATAGTGATGAAAGGGTGCAAACTATCAAAACATGAATGTCGGAGAGAAGGTGAAGGTCGCGCGGGTGGCGGGCGTTTGAACGCCGCCGCCGCCGCCCCCTCGCCCCCCAGCCCATGGTCGCCCCCCTCACCCCGCTCCAAATCGTAAAAACGCCAATCCGACGGCTATGATCAAGTTAGAAAAATTCTGCAAACGGATTCGTATTCTGATGAAGGTTCTGCAAGTGGCTATAAGGCCACTTTTTGAAAATGTTCGAAATTTGAACAAATTTTTGTTGGAACTGTGTGCAAAAAATTTTTGCACACTTTCTAAACCAATTACCCGGAATTATACGGTGATCTTGAAAAGAAATCCGTTTGCGGAATTAAAATATCTCGATCCGTTCTCAACTGAGGAGTAAACGAAATTTGGCCCCGATGGTGCTGCCATCTCTTATTTCAGAATCACACTGAAACATCGTGACATTTAGCCTTAAGAATCACGTGGAATACTCCACCGTTCGTGCAGCTCCGTGGATGAATGGATATGTTGACGAGTCGGATTTTCCCTTTCAATTCGACTAGATGAAGAACTCACCTACATTCTTATGCTGCTTTTGTTGTTTCTTCTCAAGTTTTCATAAATTGTTTCGGACATGGATAAAAGGGTAGTAGAATAGTTGTTTATCGAGAAAAATATGTAATCACGAAGAATTGAAATAAAAGTACTGTTTGAAAGGTTAGGATTTCCTAATTACCTTTTTTATTAGAAAAAACCAAATTATCTTTTTTATTAGAAAAATGAAGTTATTGCAATAGCCTCAAAATTTTTAGAATGGACTTTTTTGAAAAACAATTTTTCAATGAACTCCGGTTTGGAACGTCCTAGAACAATCCCTGGACTGTTTTTTAAAAAATTCTCTCTTAAAAATATATGTATATTTTTTCTCATTTCTATGAAAATGCGCCCATTACCTACTCATGCTGCACAAGTGTGCGAGTGAGAGGGAAGATGCCAATAGTTTTTTCGATTTATCTCAGCTGTCAGCGTACCGATTTCAAATTTTCAGACGTAGCTGTAATTGCCAATTTGGCAAAAAATTAATTGTTTAATTTTTTTCTAGGAATTAATTAAATATTTGACAAAAACATGTCCAGACCGTATGTATACCTAAGTATACCTAAGCTTTTGCAATCATGAGCTCATATAAATATTGATTAGGCGAAGCGGCTGTTGGTTTTAAATTGAAATATTACTGAATTAGGCAAGTAGCAAGGGGTGACTCAGCCAGGAGAGGACAAGGGAGGAAGGTTGGGTCTCAATCAGGTAAACAGGTGGAGTTACTTCCAAGTCTCGTTCACCAAAGAACTAGATGGACCTACTTCCTACAGGCCTGGGATTTTTCTCTATCTTCGATGAATATCAATATTTTTGTTCAAGTTGATAGTTGACTTCTTGTTGTTGTTGAAGTTATGAGAATAATCACTAGCTTCCCTCCAAATTTAGGCGTTATCTGGCCATTAGTCGTTGTATACTAATGTATATTGTTGGTATCAAAAATCCCTGTCAAAATCGGTATTTAACAACACCATTTAGGTATTGCAAACTCGTTGTTCAATCACCATTTAAATTTTGATTACTATTTCTACAACCAACTTTAACTTTCTCCAAATTTACTGCATTAAGTTCATACATTTTATTATTTTTTTAATATTGACCATGAATATTGTGTGTATGTTATTTCAATGGGGAAACAACTACAGAAACACTATTAAATTAAATTCGGTCGATTAAATCGACAAATTTTGTCGATACGAGGTGTAAGACATGTAACCGTGACCAAGGTTCTGTTGGCATATTCCAGGAATACAAAGGTGGGCCTGTTTTCTTGGCAGGGCTTACACGTCCTCAGGAATTCTTCAATAATTGAAGACAATTATTGTCTTGTCAACTGATGGCCACCAAATTTGGTATGTGGGCTCCATTTGGGGTCTAGTTGTGCCCCGAAGCTTTTGGTTGATGTAGGTCACTCCTAAGGGTTGAAATTTGAAAAAGGCCCTAGCTCAAAAAATTTGGATATAAAAGTATTGCTTTTCCATAAATTTAAGATTTTATTGAATTTTTAGAGACCTCGCGGAGCTCTGTAGGACCAACCGTTCGCACCCTACGAGAACTTGGGAGTTCAAATTATAGCTGACCAAAATGCGATCGCTGCGATCGTTTCTTCGACTGTACTCAGTTTTGCGTGCGTAGCAACCAGTAATCAAATTTCCTGATGAAGGCACCCACAACTCCCTGTTTCTTCGAACTGAGTGTGAAGCCTACATTTCTTTGAAATAAATTTGATAGTGAAGTATGTATGTGGTAGGTAGGCTATGGTTGGTGGGAAGTGACATTCACAGTCACTTTTAGGGGTTGAAAGATAGGGGCTGATATTTTCGAAACGCCTTAGCTCAAAAACTTTCAACATAAAGGTACTATTTTTTAATCAGTTTAAAATAGTACCTATTGTATTTATTTAATCGATACCACCCAGAGCTCTGTAGGACAAACCGCTCGTCCCCTATGAGACCTTAAGGGTTGGACTTGCGATAAATCAGAAACACAAGTGTGAATCGCAAAAGAAGCCCAATCTCCATTCAAATTTTAGCTGACCAAAATACGATCGTTGTTCGTTTTCCAAGTCGTACTCAGTTTTGCGTCCTTAGCAACCAGTTATCAAATATCCTAATGAAGGCACCCAGAACTCTTTTTCGAATTGAGTGTGAAGCAAAAATATGGTAGGTAGGTAGTGGCAATGCATATCAAAGCGGTGTTCTTTGCAAACGTGTGATCTATATAGAAAAATAATAAACCTATGTGTAATAATTTGCAGCGTTTTTTTGTTTTTCGACTCGGTTGTTTGCATTTTCTTGCCACTGTGCTGAACTTTGATATCAATCAGACATAGAGGGGAGCTGTAGATAATAAAAATTCTGGTCCGGATCCAGACTCGAGGGCGCTCCTGACGCAGCCAACATATTTATAATTCCACCCTCATCCTCACTCCTTCACTCTCTCCCTTTTCCATTTGGCATCACAAGAGCTCTGGCCTTTCCATTAAACTCTTGAGCCTAATATCAGTCATTCCTCGTCCCACTTGTGTCTCCAGAGGCGGCAGGTGGAACAGTATATTTCTCACGATTATTACCCTTATAAACGGTCTTGAAGAAATTCTCTGTAGTTTTTCTCAACACTCATTTCTACGTTCTTGCGTATTCTACGGTTTGTTGGTGCTGCTTTTCAACAGGTTCGTTCCCTCAGAAGCGTTTCCGCCTCGATTTGTCACCCCATTGACAAAGATATCTCGATCTTAATTACACAACCATCAATCTATTTTGTGACAATGGCTTTTAGTTAGGAGATCATTTCGAAAAAAAACATTCAAAAACTTCATGATTTCTTGTGTGATGATAGGCTTGAGATTGTTTCCTGCTTACTATGAAGGTTGGGTCAAACATGTCGCATCTACCTATACAAATTTCAGAAAAATTTCTCGAAAATGTTTTTTTTAGAAATAAGGATTACATATTTTTGAAAACGCTGAAAATTATTACACATATGTTTATTATTTTTCTGTATAGGGCACTCGCCTGCGAAGAAAACAGCTTTGCCATTGTCACTACCTACCAATCATATTTTCGCTCCACAATCAAGTTTAATTTGAAGAAATAAACGCTTCACACTCAATTCGAAGAAAATAAAGAGTTGAGGGTGCCTTCATTAGGAAATTTGATTACTGGTTGCTAAGGACGCAAAACTGAGTACAACTAGTAGAAACGCACAGTAATCGCATTTTAACACAGAATGTGTTTTTGCGATGACCTACCGAAAAAAAATCGTCAGAAAAAGCGACAGAAAAAACCGTTACGCGCCTTTTATAATGATTTTCACGTGCAACCAAGCCGTTGGTAAGGAAATAGAACTCCCGCAGTGTTCATTGCACAGAAATTGTTCACCATTCGTTGGAAAGCTCTCAATTTATATAGTATTTTTCTTGTAGTTACATATTTATTTATATAACATTTATAGGGTTTTAGACCAAATTAAATGTCTAACAATTATTTATTTTATTATTGCCAAAGACTCCACATTTATTATTGTTGTTTTTTATTTAACGGATGACTAGCATCGCAAAAACACATTCTGTGTTCCTATGATTTCATACAGAGTATGGAAAAAGAAATAAACCGGGGGGTGCAGGGGGGCGGAGCCCCCCGCCGAGGTGCAAAGCGCCGAGTTTTTGGTTTATTATTTTCAACAATAAGCCTTTGGAATTGAGCAAAAAAAAAATTTTAACCCCCCTCAAAATTTGATGTTTTACGTTTCAAGGTACGTAGAATACGAAAATCAAATAAAAAAATTTCAGTCCGTACGCCGTACGCGGCACTTTTCTTAGCAACACTGGACCGATTTGGTTCAAATTTGGTATATATACGTATATGTTTGGTATATATATGCCCATATATGGGCTCCATTTGGGGTCTAGTTGTGCCGCGAAGCTTTTGGTTGATGTAGGTCACTTCTAAGGGGTGGAAATTAAGGGTTGAAATTTTCAAGAGTGCCCTAGCTCGAAAACTCTCGAAATAAAGGTATCGTTTTTCCACCAATTTTAAATAGTATTGAATTTTTAAAAATTTTTGATACCACCCGGAGCTCTGTAGGACAAACCGTTCGGTCCCTACGAGTACTTGAAGGTTTTCCTTTGATAAAACAGAATCATGAGTGTGAATCGCAAAAGAGGTCTAAATGCCGTTCAAATTTTATCTGACTAAAATGCGATCGCTGTTCATTTCTTCGATTTGTATACAGTTTTGCCTTCTGAGTAACCAGTAATCAAATTTCCATAATATGGAAATTTCCATATTATGAAGCTTTCTATTCTTCGAATCGAGTATGAAGCGTTTAGTTCTTTCTAATAAACTTGATTGTGAAGGTGTGAAGCCAGTATGGTGTGGTAGGTAGTACCTAGTTGGTAGGTAAAAAAAGTTTGGTAGGTAAAAAAAATGTTAGTGGGTAAAAAACGCTGCAAATCATTGCTCAAAGGATTTTTCACTCTTCAGATCAGTGATCAGCTGAGTGAGCTCCGAAGTCATTTTCAATCCTATTGAATGGAAGTGCTCTTCCAGGCGTCTCCAGCATTCGAGGAGATTTTCTTCACTCTTCAGATCACTGATCAGCTGAGTGAGCTCCGAAGCCATTTTCAATCCTATTGAACGCAGGAAGCTGAAATTTGAGAGGGAAGGTCAAGGGAGAATACAGATGGTGGTAGGTGCTATTGATGGAGAACCAGTGATCTATACAGAAGGGTGATCTATACAGAAAATAATAAACCTTTGAGCAATGATTTGTAGCGTTTTTCTGCTAAATTTGAACGGAGATCAAGTTTGATCGCCTCTTTTAAAATTCTCTCTCGTGTTTCTCATTCAATTTATTCTAAAAATTGATGAAACTCAGTTCAATTTCTCCCTTGCGAGGGAAAAACATCAAATCATGTTTAATGTTTTTCCCTCGCAAGGGAGAAATTAGATTGCCGATCACTCAGCTGATCAGTGACCACTCAGGCGCCTTCAGCATTCTCCATTGACCCTGCTTCTCAAATTTCAGCTTCCTGCGTTCAACAGGAGAGAAAATGGCCTTGGAGCTCACTCAGCTGATCAGTGACCATTGGTACAACTAGACCCCAAATGGAGCCGATATAACGTGGTAACTAAGAAATCGGTCTGTGGTAACTAAGAAAAATAAGCGTTGCAGATTTGCGTGTCGGAATTCACAGAATGACCCCCAGCCCTAAAACATTAAACATGTTAAAAAGAATTAAGTAGTTGAACTTGAAGACAATAAATAATAATAGAAATACGAAACAAGTATTGGTGTTTGAATGGTGGCTCAATACTTCCTGATCATCTGATGAGCCCACCTGCTGTTCAGTCGGTCTACAGTTTTGCTTTCCTCCATTTAAATGTGTGTCGAAAAGTTATCCAGTTTTTTATTAGTTTTCTCAGTCCTAAAGTACCTTCTAGCGATAATAAGAAGGTTTGCTAGTGTCTTTGGTTGAACTAAGAATGGGCTCTTTGAAAGTCCACTCAAGCTGCTTGATTGCAACTTACCATCAACGTGACATAAGAGGTTATTTCCCATTGAAGATTGGTGGTTCTTCATTAAATCTTGAAGGTCAATATTGTTCTAAGCAAGATTTCGGAATTGGTAGAATGGAAAGTTTGTATGATCTTCTGCTGGGTTTCCTTTACATTTCTTCCAAACTCTTGGCCCGAGAATTGGGTACATTTGGCCTTTGTTTTTCAACATCATTATAGTACTCGTAATTATGTTATATTTAGTTGTTATACCAATGTCTGTATTGCCTCTTATACTTGAACCATATCTTAGATTAATGTGGATCCGCCCTCGACCGATCATGATATTTTATGCATAGTCATGAATATGTCTGTATTGTGTGCAGGTACTTAATCGAGAATGGAGCTAATGTGGCGGCTGTCAACAACGACGGCGAGCTGCCCGTGGATGTGGCTGAATCGGACGAGATGGAAGACATGTTGCAGAAGCAGATTGACGACATAGGTACCTACTTATTACTACCTACTCAACCACCCACAACAGTGATCACTGGTTTTCACATCACGAACAATAATATGACTGTCTTAAAGTGTATCCTATTTAAACGTTCAAAACCGAAAAAAATTGTACGTATTTGATCAATTTAATGAAATTTAACTGTGAACTTTCAATTGTTGAAAATATGACTAAGGACGAATTTTGGAATTTCTTCAGATCGGGAATACCTTGTCAACTGCCTATACTTATTTGAAAGGGGAATTTCACCGAATTCTGTTTGCATTTTTCCTGAATAGTTAATGGTGTGGGATAGATGAAAATCGGTTGATTTCGGAGAATAAGTCTCCTGTTATTTTTGGGAGACAATCAAAATTTTTTATTTAAAAAAATAACCGGGAAAACGGACCTCTTCAACGTTAAGCGGAAACGCTCGCTGATTGGCTGTTCAGGTTGCCGTCTCCTCCCATTGTTGCCTGATGGTACGACGAAATCGTGTTATCTAAAGCCGCGTCCACACTTGCAACATTCGGCCGCTCCGAACCTTGCTCCGATCCTCGCTCCGAACCTTGCTCCGATCTTTTGCCCCGAACATCGCAGCGCTCCAAACCTTGCTCCGAACCTCGGAGGGCAATCGGGAGAATCGAGCGCTCCTCAGTCATGGCATCTCAACTTCAAGTGGCCGCAGCTGCTTATATAATGATGGATTCCATTTTTTTTTTTAATTAGAAAATCGCGTCGGTGGACCACAAAATTTTATTTAAATCGTGAAAACAACCTGTTAGCTGAGTTCAAGTTTCCAACTTGCTTGGAAAGTTCTTCCCAGGCGTCCCGTTTTTTAAGTTTATTAAAATATTGTGGGTTTTTAGGGTCCCACAACAACCCTCTTGCTTTGAATTCATCAATCAACAAAAGTTTCAATCAATCAAAAGTTTCTTCCTTCGTCCACTCCATTGCTACAGCAAATGCAAAGTGAGGAAAATGAAAAAAAATGCACGACACTTATTGAAGAGTGGGGGAATGTTCGGGGGGAGCGGAGCGGCGCATCAAAGACCCTGTCCACACTAGGCTCACCCCACTCCGATCATTCCTTTGATGCAGGATGAAACATATTGTTTAGTAATGCATGCATTCCATGGGACGTCCCAATGGATAAGCATTAGATCAGTTTAACCAGTTGTTAAGTGATAAAACTATTTCACTCGATGTAATTTATTTATTACTTTAGGCAAGAAATAGTGACACCCCCCCCCCCCCCCACCATTATCCACCTTAACATTTCTAGCGGCATGGGAGCCTCGAATCTGAAGAGCATCTTAAAATCCATGATCTACGACACCCAACATGCGAATTCGAGTTCACCCCCCCCCCCCCCCCTCCCACAATGGTGCCAGTCTGGCACCAAAGCGGAAATACGTCGTAACATTGAACTTTCATCTATTAGTTTTGGTAGGCAGTCCGTCGAAGTTCACATCCGTATTCAAGGTGAAACACAACAAAAAAAAACACGAAATAAGCGGTTTTTGGCATCATGGCACCATGGTGGCACCACTATTAGTTCCATGGTGGTACAGAGAATAATTCATGAAAATCCAGAGGTATAATGAGAATTTTTCCTCAATTTCAAAGCTTGGGTACAATTAGTAAGCAGTAAAGGAACCGAAATATTGAAAAATCGGATATTTTGTGAATATTATCCCCCCACTCACCCCCTCCCCTTGCGAATTTTGGTACTCTGGTAAAATCATGTACAACTCGGAAGTTATTTGAGTCAAACAAAAAAATAAACACGCAAATCGGTTGGAAATTGAGGCCTGGGCAGAGTTTACAAGATTATGCACGCAAACGCACGTTTTTTAAGCATTAACCCCCCTTTCCCCCTCTTAAAAAGCAAAATCCAAAATTCCGGCGCCGTAGTGCACAACTAGATAGTATTCCGCGTCAAAGGAAAAAAGAACCACGAAAATCGTTTGAGAACTAAGGCCTGGGCAGAGTACACAAGATTATGCCCAAAAACGCACGTTTTTCGAGCATTAACCCCCCCTTTCCCCCCCTTAAAAGGCAAAATTCGAAATTCCGGCGACGTAGTGCACAACTAGATAGTTTTCCGCGACGAACAAAAAAAGAACCAGGAAAATCGGTTGAGAACTAAGGCCTGGGCAGAGTACACAAGATTTTGTTACACACACACACACATACACACACACACACACACACACACACACACAGACATACACCTATGGTTTTTTTCGCGGATTTGGATTCAGAATGGTCTAAAACGGATTACTGTGTGGTTATTTTTTTTTTCTGTTGAGTGTTGTCCAACTTCACCCCAGATCGATCGCATAAGGACGCCCAAGTCTTACTGTGGGACGTCCTAAAAACCGCCAACGGAGCGATCGGACTGCGCTCCGCTCCTCTGATCCTTTTTCCTTTGAAGTTTCGCCGCCCGGATCCTGCCAGAGGATCGGAGCGGCCGAATGTTGCAAGTGTGGACGCGGCTTAAGAGGAAAGTTATTAAACAAAAACAGGGGAAACCTAATTTTCCCCATCTTGCTTTTTCTATTTTTTCGATTTTGAACTTTACTGGTTTTGTGAAATGTTGCATCTGAGGACTATACATTTCACGATCTCAGCGCTTCAAGCGGCCGTACATGAACTATTCCAGGTTGACGTCATCCTCCTGGTTTTGTTAAGCGTTCATATTTTCTACACTGTTTTGTTTATTCGTAAATTAGGAAATACGGGCTGAAAGTTTGCCATAGGAGGTTTTTCGAGATGCTGAATCCGATTTTGGGGTCGAAAATAGGAAATTCCGACATGGTGAAATTCCTCATTGTCCCTTATACCAGGATCCAAGAAAATTGTATTCTTAGGAAAGCATGAAATGAAACATGAAAGCCGTTTTTTTTATAGCAATTATACTATATCGTTTTGTTTCATTAAAACAAGGGATGAGTTAGGAATGGTTTAGAGATGAACTGGATATGGGTTGAGGATGGGTTAGGGATGGGTATAAGTTAGAGGTTGGGATAGGTCAGGGCTGGGTTGGGTTAGAAATGGACTAGGGATGTGTTAGGAATAGGTTGGAGATGGACTAGGGATGGATTGAGGATGGGTTAGGTATGAGTTAGGTTAGGGATGGGATAGGGGTTAAGGATATGTTGGAGATGAGCTAGGGACGGGTTAGGGGTTGGGATAGGTCAAGGCTGGGTTAGGGATGAGCTGGGGATGGGTTATAGATGGACTAGGGGTGGATTGAGGATGGGTTAGGGATTGGTCAGAGCTGGATTTCCTTAATGGTTATCTCATTATTATCTCTTGTATCATTAATTTTACAGAGTTTCCTGTAAAACATAAGCAGACCAATAGCACACTACTAATCTCTTTTTGTTCTTTCTAACATCAGCTTTACAGCTAGGTCAAACAGCCAACAAAATCAATCAATTCATCTAAAATATCCTCCTAAATAATGTAAAAATAATTTAGAAACAATGCGGAAAAACCCGTGATCTTAGGTAGGTAAGTAAAAAAAACACGTAGGTAGGTCGTGATCTTAAGGTTGGCCACAGTATGGAAAATCACGTGTCTGCAGAACACAAGGAGTGGAATTTATTGCTGAAATTGAGCCTTATAAAAAGGTTTCTATTTATGATCACTTTCTCCGAACTTCATTTATGAATTTTGTAAACTTATACATAAAAAAAAGAAAAAAACTGACTATCTTTGATGGAAACTTGCCACCAGCGTGAGCTGCTCACTTTTATGAAGGCATACACAGGACTTAAGTACATGGTTTTCCGGCGAAAAAAGAGGTAACCGACTTACACGTTTTTTTAATGCTTTCTGGATAAAAAACGATTCTTCAGATTGGAAAACGGCTTCACTAAATGGATCAAGAGACCCTAATTTACCCGAAAAGCTCAAAACCTTATTTTCGAAAAAAATACCGACTTACATGGTTTACCAGGTATAGGGACGATATATTGTCTGCCGAGGCCACAATTTCCTACCGATTTGCGTGTTTCTTTTTTTGTTCGACTCAAAAATCTTGCAAATTGCACACTATTTCACCAGAGTATCAAAATTAGATGGGAAGGGGCAAGTGGTGGGATAATATCCACAAAATATCCGATTTTAAATATTTCGGCTCCTTTACAGCTTACTAATTGTATCTAAGCTTTGAAATCGAGCAAAAATTCATTCATTCATTATACTTTCGGATTTTCATGAATTACTCTCTTTACCACCATGGAACTGATAGCAACCAACCACCACCACCACCACCTGCCAACAGTGCACCATAAACTGCCTATTTCATGGTTTTTTTTAGGACGTCCCACAGTAAGACTTGTTGTGTTTCACGTAGAATACGGATGTGAACTTCGACGGACTGCCTACAAAAACTAATAGATGAAACCATTGGTGGAGGGGGTGTGAACTCTAATTTGCATGTTGGGTGTCGTAGATCATGGATTTTCAAAGGCTCTTCAAATTCGATGCTCCCATGCTGCTGGGAACCTTTTCATTTGGATAAGGGTGAGGGGGAGGGGACCACTATTTCTTTCCTGAAATGCTAAATAAATTTAATCGAGTGAAACAGTTTTATCGCTTACCAACTGGTTTACATTGATCTACCGCTTATCCAATGGGACGTCCACTGGAATGCATGAATTACTTACAATATGTTTTAAATGATTTTTACACTAGCCTTCCAAAAATATGAGAAGATGTATTTTCGAAGTTATTCGCATAATTTTGAGCGGCAGTGTTAGTTTAAATTTATTACAAGTTAGGTGACAATAGTGTTGAGCATTTATAACACAGATGAATAGCAACAAGAAGAAAGCAACCTCCACCTCATGAGTAGCAGACTACTTGATATTGCAACTACTAGACCAGCTAAGTCGACGGAGAGAGCAAACGCGATCGGATTCTCGCGGCCTCATCAGCCATCACTGCTTTCACCATTCACTTCCGAAACGGGAGCACTCCGCTGCTACTTGTTATGCTAGTTTCCTAGACAAAAGCTCCATCACTCACCAAGATCAAGGCAATAGTGCGAAGTGGTTCATGTCGACCTTATTAGAAAAATTAACAAAAATTAGTCGGTTAAATCATAGTTTAGTATTCACTCACTTCTGTTTGTAATACCAGCGGTGGTTTGGGATCACTCTACTGCTGCTGTTCACTAGTTTCTTTGATAAAAGCTCCTCTACTCACCAAGATCGAGGCATAGAACAAAGTGGTACATTTTCATACAATTTGAAAAATTAATACAAATTAGCTGGGTAGGTTTATAATAATTTACTGGGTACCTACATAATAATTTACTTCCGATTATAATATGAGTATATGATTCGAAGAATGAATACAAATTAGCTGGGTAGACGTATTAATTTACTCCCCAACATCTGCTTATAATATGAGCTGAGGTCTGGTAGTGAGCAGTTTGCATTCCATTGCTGCAGGTTATGCTAATCTTCCATACAAAAGCTCATTTATTCAGCAAGATGAAGGCAACGTGGTACATTTCTATATGATTTAAAGAATTAACAGCTACCGACAGATTAAAAGATTAACTGGGTGCCTCATAGTTCAAGTATTCTCCATCTTCTGCTTGTAATACCTGCTGAGGCTTGGGAGCACTCTACCGCTTCTGTTTTGCTGGTTTCCTAGACAAAAGCTTTATTACTGGAAACATACTGAACTCATTCAATCTGCTTCCTATGCACAGCATTGTATGGGCTCCCTGTAATTACAGAGTACTCAAGAATGAGTCTTGCCAGGGAAATATTTCTCTTTAGCTAGGAAGGAATTGTGAAGTCTCTTGTATTGGGTTTTATAAAGCGAAGTATTCTTGTCTTGTGGGGAGAGAAGTGAAGCTGTCGGTCAGCCCTTACTCATCACGAATCTTCTCATCCTTCCTCAACGCACAGCCTTGAATTGAATGATGTAAAATAGATCAATCATGGGCATACATCATGAAGCTGCACTTGGCACGGTTGAGCATAGGGGGGTTCTGACATCACCACATTATGTAGGTATACTCATTCATGTTAGTTGGTATCATAATTTGAAATGGCTATAAGGATGATCGTAACAATTCGTAGAAACCTAAGAAACTGATTCTGTCACACTGAATAATTTTGTTGAAGGTATCATCATTACGCTGTGGGCCTGAAAGGCTCTTAGCTGCCATTGCCTCGAGAGTAATTCAATTTTCAGAATTATGAGGAGCGAACACGTAGAAAGGCTCAAGCAAGATAAGGCGGTTATGACTATCGATTTCTAAAACGGGTCCCGAACAGCTCAGCACATTTGACAAACTGCCACCTTGATACGCATTCGTGAAGAATATACTCCGATCCTTGATACGAATTTGGCGATTTCTAGGAGGTTTCTTCTATTTACCGCTCCGAATTCAAACAAATTGGTAATTTAAAAAGGAAAGTTTCTCAGTTCATCATAAACGTTAAGACGTTAATTGTTAACCCTTATCTCGGCAAGAAAAGTCAAGGAAATTCCCTGTCCCTATACAGGGAGTCCCAGAATTAATTATCCAAACCCCAGGGACTCATCCTCCGACTAATTTGCAACTACTTTTGTACTCTAACATTTCCCCATCCAATCCAACTTTTTTAATTATAGTTTTTTCGTGTTTTTCATCTTAATTCGTAAGATGGTCGTTACTCCCTTAGTTTTTACGTACTCGTGTGAAAAATTTTGATTGCGTAATGAGCTGAAAGAAATTTAATGTTCTTTTCTTCGATTGGTGACATCAAATTTGAATGAAAGGATAATCCAGAAGAGTTACGGAGTTTTATAAATTAAGATCGAAAACACGAAAAAATAATGATAATAAAATTTAAAAAGTTGGATTGAATGAGGTTTTGGAAAAAAAAATTTGAGTATAATACAAAGGTTATGGCAAAGTGGTTTTTGATGTTGGATCATTAATTGAAGAACACCATATATAGTCAGCAGAGAAATAATTTTTTCTAATTATTGATGAATTCGTGATTTATTAATTGCAAGGTACGCATATTAGTGGGTACTCGCTAACAAACAGTTTTCGGCACAAATTCATTTACTCTTCGCCAAACTATTACACTAGATTACAAAATTTAGGTGTGGTCTGGCTGCCTCGTTCTTTCACCACTTTTCTTATGGTATTTGGTGCGCTGAATCCGAATCTGACGTCAGTTTTTTTTGTTTACGTCGGATTTTCAAGATATAGATAGTTTTAAGGTTTTTCTAGTTCTCACTTTTCTTCATTTTTTAGTGAAAACTCATCTTGCTCAAATCTCCTCAAAAAGTACTCAGACTTATAGGAAATTTCATGTAGAATCCGAATATGTACTTAGTTTTTAAGTAAAACTGTGTTAAACCCCCTATTTTTCACAAAACTTATCAAAAAACACAGGTTCTCAACGTTTTTTCTTCGGGTTTTCCCTTACATTTTGCCACTTGAAAAAAAAAATTAGGGCTAAAAAAAAGTTTCTCGGGCCTTTACTTTGTAGAGGAGACACCCCAGAGGAGAATGAGACCAATCGCAGCCTCCTAAACCCATTAATACCGAAGGAATGAGCTTTTTCATGGCACTGAGATGAAAATTCACAAAAACCGTTGATTAGTTTTTCGAGATAAGTATGTGCGTTCCTGAATCTGTTTTCCTCAAATGGATTTTCCTTTCTTCTACATTTTTTATGCTTGTCACCTATTAAGAGTAAGATCGAAAATAGGTACTCAAAGGGGGAGTAAATCATAATTGGGAAACTCTTGTTTTGTTAAGTGATTTTAATTGAGTTTTACAAACGAAACACAATAAACTGCAGAAAAGTTGACGGTGAGAATCTGTTTCATGTAGGCTCAGATGAATCAATAGTTGGTACAATGTTTGGTTATTCCTCCACCTCAGAGGTTTCATCGCCGGCATCTATGTAGAGAAAACTTCGCTGCCTGAGGTAAATCTCTTTTTAAGGTCCAACAATAGTCCACCATCATGTGAACTTCCCAATACCCTTTGTACCGTTCTTCCATGGTTTTATATCTTGGTGGAACCTCTGAGGTGGAGGAATAACCAAACATTGTACCAACTATTGATTCATCTGAGCCTTCATGATACAGATTCTCACCGTCAACTTTTCTGCAGTTTTTTGTGTTTCGTTTGTAAAACTGAATTAAAATCACTTAACAAAACAAGAGTTTCCCAATTATGATTTACTCCCCCTTTGAGTACCTATTTTCGATCCTACTCTTAATAGGTGATAAGCATAAAAAGGTAGAAGAAAGGAAAATCCCTTTGAGGAAAACAGATTTAGGAACGCACATACTTATCTCGAAAAACTAATTAACGGTTTTTGTGAATTTTCATCTCAGTGCCATGAAAAAGCTCATTCCTTCGATATTAATGGGTTTAGGAGGCTGCGATTGGTCTCATTCTCCTCTGGGGTGTCTCCCCTACAAAGTAAAGGCCCGAGAAACCTTTTTTTAGCCTTAATTTTTTTTCAAGTGGCAAAATGTAAGGGAAAACCCGAAGAAAACATATTGTTTAGTAATGCATGCATTCCAGGGGACGTCCCATTGGATAAGCATTAGATCAGTTAAACCAGTTGTTAAGCGATAAGACTGTTTCTCTCGATGTAATTTATTTATTACTTTAGGCAAGATAGTGACACCCCCCCCCCCCACCATTATAAACCATAACACTTCTAGCGGCATGGGGGCCTCGAATCTGAAGAGCATTTTAAAATCCATGATCTACGACACCCAACATGCGAATTCGAGTTCACCCCCCCCACCACCAATGGTGCCAGTCTGGCACCAAAGCGGAAATACGTCGTAACATTGAACTTTGATCTATTAGGTTTAGTAGGCAGTCCGACGAATGTCACATCCGTATTCAAGGTGAAACACCAAAAAACCCAAGAAATATGAGGTTTATGGTGCCCTGGCACCATGGTGGCACCACTTTTATTTCCATGGTGGTACAGAAAGTAATTCATGCAAATCCTAAGGTATAATGAGAATTTTTCCTCAATTTCAAAGCTTGGATACAATTAGTAAGCAGTAAAGTAACCAAAATATTGAAAAATTGGATATTTTGTGAATATTATCCCCCCACTCACCCCCTCCCCTTGCGAATTTTGGTACTCTGGTAAAATCATGTACAACTCGGAAGTTGTTTGAGTCAAACAAAAAAAGAAACACGCAAATCGGTTGGAAATTGAGGCCTGGGAGGAGTTTACAAGATTATGCACGCAAACGCACGTTTTTTAAGCATTAACCCCCCCTTTCCCCCTCTTAAAAAGCAAAATCCGAAATTCTGGCGCCGTAGTGCACAACTAGATAGTATTTCGCGTCAAACGAAAAAAGAACCACGAAAATCGTTTGAGAACTAAGGCTTGGGCAGAGTACACAAGATTATGCCCAAAAACGCACGTTTTTCGAGCATTAACCCCCCCTTTCCCCCCCTTAAAAGGCAAAATTCGAAATTCCGGCGACGTAGTGCACAACTAGATAGTTTTCCCCGATGAACAAAAAAAGAACCAGGAAAATTGGTTGAGAACTAAGGCCTGTGCAGAGTACACAAGATTTTGTTACACACACACACACACACACACACACACCTATACGCGCCCGGCCCCCGTTTGTGGTCAAGGGCGCCTTATGGTCATTTTTGACATTTTGAGTTACATACACCATGATACTCCCTGATGTCTGAAACGGATAAATAACCAACCCCCACCCTTATACACTCCGACATTTATACACTCCGTTTCGGATTTCCACCGCACAACTGGTCATTAGGGGTATTTCTACCATCACTTCTGGTCATTGTGTATAAAACGCAACTGGTCCTTACACTCCGTGCTCTGAATCCCACAATCAAAGGTGGTCACTGATTTCCCGTTTCGGATTTTCACCGCGCTTCTGGTCCTTTTGAGGTGCCAACTGGTCATCAGACCTCCGAATTTGCCTCAGAGAGTGACGTCACAAGGTAATACTTTCAGGCCTTTATTTTCAAAGGGGTGTAGCACATGGCGTCCTCAATATAAACTTAATTTTTCCGTATTTGTATTGCTCTTGGTTAAATAATATTGAAACCATCTGCCAATGAAGTTGAATGTATTTATAAATATGCTAAACAGTGGGCGTAGCACATAGCTTCCTACTCTTCCGGTTTTCGAGGATTTCTCGTGTTTTTTTTCCACGTTAACATTTACGTATTATATAGGGAAGATTTTTCTGCATTTAGGGGTACTACATCATTTACCCCCACCCCAAACATAAGTGTGTTAGGTATGTTAGATCCAAATCCTCCTCATAAAAAATCGTGTAGGTACTTTTTGGAAACAGGGTGATCAGGAGATTCACATTTTGGTAGAATTACATTTTTTACCCCCACCCTAACATGCAGTATGTTAGGTATGCTAGTACCAAATCCTCGACATAAAAAATCGTGTAGGTACTTTTTGGAAATAGGGTGATCAGGAGATTCACATTTTGGTAGAATTACATTTTTTACCCCCACCCTAACATACAGTATGTTAGGTATGCTAGTACCAAATCCTCGACATAAAAAATCGTGTAGGTACTTTTTGGAAACAGGGTGATCAGTAGATTCACATTTTGGTAGAATTACATTTTTTACCCCCACCCTAACATACAGTATGTTAGGTATGCTAGTACCAAATCCTCGACATAAAAAATCGTGTAGGTACTTTTTGGAAACAGGGTGATCAGGAGATTCACATTTTGGTAGAATTACATTGTTTACCGCTACCCTAACATACAGTATGTTAGGTAGGTAGTTAGATCCAAATCCTCCTCATAAAAAATCGTGTAGGTACTTTTTGGAAACAGGGTGATCAGGAGATTCACATTTTGGTTGAATTACATTTTTACCCCCACCCTAACATACAGTATGTTAAGTATGCTAGTACCAAATCCTCGACATAAAAAATCGTGTAGGTACTTTTTGGAAACAGGGTGATCAGGAGATTCACATTTTGGTTGAATTACATTTTTTACCCCCACCCTAACATACAGTATGTTAGGTATGTTAGATCCAAATCCTCCACATAAAAAATTGTGTAGGTACTTTTTGGAAACAGGGTGATCAGGAGATTCACATTTTGGTAGAATTACATTTTTTACCCCCACCCTAACATACAGTATGTTAGGTATGCTAGTACCAAATCCTCGACATAAAAAATCGTGTAGGTACTTTTTGGAAACAGGGTGATCAGGAGATTCACATTTAGGTAGAATTACATTTTTTACCCCCACCCTAACATACAGTATGTTAGGTATGCTAGTACCAAATCCTCCACATAAAAAATCGTGTAGGTACTTTTTGGAAACAGGGTGATCAGGAGATTCACATTTTGGTAGAATTACATTTTTTACCCCCACCCTAACATACAGTATGTTAGGTATGCTAGTACCAAATCCTCGACATAAAAAATCGTGTAGGTACTTTTTGGAAACAGGGTGATCAGGAGATTCACATTTTGGTAGAATTACATTTTTTACCCCCACCCTAACATACCTATATTATGTTAGGTATGCTAGAACCAAATCCTCCACATAAAATCCAAATTTCCCATCTGCCAATGAAGTGGAATGTATACTACCTATTCTTAAGTATGCTAAACAGTGGGCGTAGCAAATAGCTTCAATAAAATCAATAACACATTCTTTCCAGATTATTTGAATCTGGAATTAGATCCTGTAATAAAAATGTAGAGGCAGGATGGGGTTTGTATGGGTCCCCTATGAAAATCATCACCCCCGGACTTATAGTAGCCGTTGCGCATGCGCGAACGTAAAATCTGTTTAACAGCCGTGCGTACGTCAGAACCTCAAATTCTACACTACCAACTGTCTGGCGCCCGTAGCACATGTACAGCGAGTCATTTTGGTAAGTGAGAGGTCTCGGGTACGATTCCCAGCCATGCCAAGATATTTTTGGATTTTTTGAGTAGTGACTCACATTTTCCATCCGAATTTGATGAAATTTTCTAGGATTATCCAGAGTAGCGTGTAGATGGTCCCCTATAAGGGTAGTGAAAGGTAATTAGAGATTGGTGTTTTGAGATTAACTACTATGCATCGGATCATCTATATAATCGGGTTATGGATACGAGGAAGCTATGTGCCACACCCACTTGGCAGACTTTTTTTTCTTTCTTTTGCTTCCGAGTCTACCAAGGTAGCGGAAGCTTTGTTTTCACTTTTCAAGGACGAAAAAAAAAGTTCTCCAAAATCAAATTTTCACTCGCGTTTTGCGTTTTAGACCTTTTTGAACAATTTTGGTTCCGTGTCTGTCTGTCTGTGTGTCTGTCTGTCTGTGTGTCTGTCATGAATTCCTTGTAACGCGCATAACTATACGAAGTTATTGTCCGATTTCGATGAAATTCTCAGGGATTGTGCGGGTTGGTGTGTAGACGGTCCCCTATAAAAATCATCATCCTCGGACTGATAGAAGCGACTGCGCATGCGCAAACGTGAATTCCTTGTAACAGCCATAACTTCCACATTTTCCATCCGATTTCAATGAAATTTTCAGGGATGTTACAGATTAGTGATTAGATGGTTCCCTATGAAAATCATCACCTTCGGACTGATAGTAGTCACTGCGCATGCGCAAACGTTAATTTTCTTGTAACGGCCGTAACTTCCACATTTTCCATCCGATTTCAATGAAATTTTCAGGGATGTTACAGATTAGTGTTCAGATGGTCCCCTATGAAAATCATCACCCCCGGACTGATAGTAACCGATGCATATGCGGAACGTGAATTGCTTGTAACTGCCATAATTTCCACAATTTCTACCCGATTTCGATGACATTTTCAGGGATTACGATGTTATGCTACTACACGGGCTCGTCTCAAATAAAATTGACTGCCCCATACTCCTAGCTAGTTTGAGCCTGAATGTCCCCCAACATGCCACCAGACTGTCGCAGCCATTTTACCTTTTTCAATCAGCCACCAACTACTTACGGAATAATCCACTGAGAAGAATGCAGGAGGAGTCCAACCGCCTTTCCGGATGTTTGGACTTTTTTACACGCTCCACTACATCAGTGAAATACGTCATTCGCCAGAACTTGAATTAGCGTAATTATATACATATGAATACTGTTTGCGTGTAAGTCATGTGGACCACGTTGTCAGTTCTTTTCGCCAAGGGTTTTTTATTTTCTTTGTCTTTCTTGTGTATTTGTTTCTTGTTTTTCTGAAAATTCTCAGTGAACTAAAATTATTTGGTTTATATATTGGATATTAATGAAGTACCTACATCATGTTATTATGTTACAATTGGGCTTGTCCCGTATCAATTAAAATAAATAAATAAATAAATTACGCGGATTAGGTTGTAGATGGTCCCCAATGAAAATCAAGGCCTTAAAATTTACAGTAGCCTCTGCGCATGCGCAATCGTAAAATCCTTGTAACAGCCGTAACAGTTGCGTCTGAGCTGAGGATCTCAAAGCTATTCAACAAACCCTTCTGTAGATCAGTAAGCAAAGTGCTGGACTCACATTCGGGAGTTCCAGGTTCGATTCCCAGTCTTGCAATGAAATTTTTTGATTCCAATCACTACCGCACTTACATTTTTCGTCCGAGTTTGATGACATTGTCTACGATTGTCCAGATTAGCGTGTTGATGGTACCCTATGAGGGTAGTGAAAGGTACCTACTTACAGATTGGTGTTTTCAGATTACCTAACTACTATGCATCGGATCACCTATATAATCGGGTTATGGATACGAGGAAGCTATGTGCCACACCCACTTGGCAGACTTTTTTTGGTTGCGAACAACCCGTCCAATGAGCGCGCAAACATTCGCAACCCCTGGATTGTGCCAAAATTGAGATGAAGGTAGACCCCAAGTGTGACACATGCATTTTTATCAATGTTCAACGCTGAATCACATGGTAGTTTCCATTTTTGGATTTAACTGGAATTTTTTGAAACGGTGGAGGTGTTTAGGTGGTTTGTAATAGAAAATCGCTCTTCTTCCATCCTTATGAGTTACGACGCAATTTTAATTAGTTCGGGTGGCTAGATGGAGTAGAGTTAGCCACCCGAACTAATTTAAAAGAAGGAAAAAAAGGAAAAAGAAAAACAGCATTTTTCTATTAAAAACTACCGAATTTCCACCACCGTTTCGAAAAATTCCAGTTAAATGCAAAAATGGATATCAAATGATTCAGCGTCGAAAAATAATGAAAAAACATGTGTCACACTTGGGGTCTACCTTAATCTCAATTGTTTTACCTTAATTTTGTGTTAATCTCTGGACGGGTTGTGTGCAACCAAAAAAATCGGTTGAGGGGTCAAAAATTCATGAAATTTTGCGTAGAATGCGTGAAAGTGTGATAGTTGAATTTCTCAAAAAATTCTCAAAAAAAATTCGTTAAAAATTATTAAAATTTTAATTTAAGGGGAGTTACCGCTTGAAGTTTTTTCTACCCCTCAAGACAACGGAGATAGAAAGGGTGGTCCGTTACTTATGAAACACCCTGCATAGTTTTGGTTCCTTAGCAACCAGTAATCAAATTTCCCATGTGAAGCTCCCTGTTTTTCGAATCGAGTGTGAAGCTCTTAATTTGTAAATAAACTTGATTGTGAAGGTAGGTAGGTAGTAAGTACCTACGGTTGATAGGTTAAACTATTTTTTCTAAAAACAGTGGCAAGGGCGCAAAGGTGTGATCTCTGCAGACGAGAGATGTCCTTTACAGGAAAATTATGTAGCTCTCTCATTTCTCGAGTAATCTCAAATGTCCAGAGACCATTGGAAGTATCGTAAAATTTTCTATCTCCTTAATGCTCAAAAATTACAATTTTTCCAGTTGAATGTAATGGGGAATGAAGCAAACTAAAAACTGAACTTTGTAACTTTTCGTAAACTTACCGTTTTTCAATGCCCATAATGTCCTAATAATTAGAGATAATGAACAATTGCCGATAAGCCTGAAAACTGAGCCAGAATTTCAGCATAATCGAAAAATCAAAAAACCATATACCTAATAACATAATCGAAAATCAAATAATCAAAAAGCGTATAATCGCATAATCAAAAAACGTTTTACGATGGAACTTTTTTTGTTTGAACACGGAAAAACGATAATTTTTTCAACAAATTCAACGTTTTGACGGAAGGATTCGGGGTTGGATAGTGGCGGCAGATGGATACCCCCGAATCCTCCCGTCAAAATGTCGATTCCATTGAGAAGAAAAACGCTGCACAAGTTACACAAAGTTTATTATTTTTCTGAGTAGATCAATCGCCTACTAAACTCAACAGCTTTGTCATTGTCACTACCTACGAACCATATTTTCCCTTCACATCAAGTTTATTTCGAAGAAATAAACGCTTCACACTCAATGAGAAGAAATAGGGAGCACTTTTGGGAATTTTCAACCCTTAATTTTCACCCCTTAGAAATGACTGACATCAACCAGAAGCTTCGGGGCACAAATCGAGCCCACATAATAAATTTCATCAAAATTAGTCCATGGTAACTAAGGGAAGTGCCGCGTACAAAGTAAAGTAAAGTTGCTAAGTTCACTTGTTAGGTTGCTTTATTATAATAACCCATAATAACGTTCAACTGAGAAAAATTGTATTTGGCATTAGGGAAACAGGAAAATTCACGATCTTTCCAACGGTCTCTTCACATTTGAGATTACTCGGGAAATGAGGGAGCTATGGCCGTTTTAATGAAGTATGGTCGATAACATGAAAAAGTGTTTAAAGCGTGGGCAAGTTTTCGTTACGTTTTCTCGATTATGTGCCGATGTTAAGACATGAAATGACAATTATGAGGCACTTTATGTTGCAAATTAGTTGTAAAACCGACCCCTTGAAGGAATGAGATCTGCTTTGTAGACACCCCTGTGTAATCGGGGATATTGTTTCTTGGTCATTTATTATTTTTAGTTATGAACCTTAGTGGATAATATCCACTCATCTACTAATATCCACTCTCTACTAGGTTCATATTATGAACCTTAGTAGATGAGAACGGATTTTTACGTTGCAATTTTTTCCAAGTTGCTGTTACCTGGTTCCGACTAAGATCAATTACACACTTCTATTGAACTGCCCTTCTGGAAACGGAGGATTATACAGGACGTTACATTTCATAACGGTCACAGGGCAAGAGCCAATTTTACAACTCATTTCTATTTAAAAAAAAAGCCTCATAGTAATTTTTTGTAGAAGCTTCGGTTTTGAGTTATTTCACTTTTAAGATTTTTTCGTGTTTTCCACCATATGTCAGTAAAACGGCTTTAGCTCCCCGAATTTTCATGATACTTTCTGTCTGATTAGACCGTTGGAAAGAGGGTATATTTCCCTATCTTCTTGATGGAGAAAATATTTTTTTAAATCGGGAAAACGGATAAATAAAAAATGGACCTAAACGAAAAAACTGGTGAAATCTTGGAAATTTCAATATGTTTGAAAACCTCATTGGTTCTTGTAATGACCCACATATCATCAATAATTAGTTCTTAAATAAAGAAGCTACCGGGAGGATCCCTGAATGAGTCATCACCCACTGGGGGAGACGAGGTACGGGGGATACGCCAACATGACGTCACCTTTCCACCTCTCTCTCTCCCGAGCTAACGACATGTGTATAATATACATTATAAATATATTATATTATATTATAAGATCACTCAGGGAAGCTCCCTTATGCCAATCTAGTCCAGTCTATCGTCTTCATCATTTCGCTCTCAAACCTTCTCTTCGAATAAGGATCTCCTCGAAGTACTAGGCTCAATAGGTAAATATCCCGTCATCCTCCTAGGTTTTCTCTGAAACGCCGGGGCTGACGGGCTAGCCGCCTTCCTCAGTGCTTAGCACCACGGTATGGTTATGAACCACCGATGCGACAGTACTGCATGTTAGGATAGGGATCTCTCTCTCTTCGTTGAGTAGGGGTTAAAGAAAAGTCAAACGCCGCAGCGAGAAGGTCAGCTCTTCACTCACCGACACGCAAACATAACAGTTCTGTAATCCGACTTGTGAATTTTCACCTTTAGGCCTAAAAGATGCGCCAAAATCTCAGCTTTCCAAGGTTTAGTTACCTTTATTTTCAACGAAATGAACATTTCAACGTGAATTGTTTTTCAACGAAATCAGCTTTCCGACTGAGACAATCGAGCACACATTTTGTGTAATTAATCGCACAGTTCCCTGTGATTAGGAATATAATGTTATTCATACAGTGTTTATTTGTTCAATCACACTCTTAGGTGTGAATACAAATTTATTCTTATTTTTAATCATGTTTGTAAACATATTTTTGTCATTATTTTATTCATATCCATCAGTAATAATTAACTGTGTTAAATTATTTTAACATCATAATTCATGAGTAGATAGGAGTTGCCCAATTCTGCCACTCCGTCCCAACGTTCAATCCCTCTGATCGTCTCAGTCGGAAAGCTGATTTCGTTGAAGAAATTCACGTTTTTCTTCTTTTCAAACACACATTTTGGTTTATTATTTTCAATAATGAACCTTTGGAATCGACCGAGAAACATTTTTTTTCAACACCCCCCCTCAAAATTGATGGTTTACGTTTCAAGGTACGTAAATCCAAAAATAATAAAATGTGGCCGTCCGTCCGCCGTACGCCGTGCGCCGTACGCGGCACTTTTGCCGCACTTTTTGGTGGTGGCTTTGCAGACGAGTGATCAATATAGAAAAATAATAAACCATTGTGTAATACTTGCAGCGTTTTTTAAAATAATTTCCCCATTGAAATAAAAGTAACTAAACCGTTGGAAAGCTGAGACTTTGGCGCATCTTTAGACTTACAGGCAAAAATTCACAAGCCGAATTACAGAACTCCAGCTTTCCAAGATTTCACCAGTTTTTGTTTAGGTCCATTCTTTATCCGTGTCCCGATTTAAGAAAATTTTTACTCCATCATGGAGTTGGAAAAATTTACGCACTTTCCAAGGTATTATCAGATAAAAACGCTGCAAATCATTGCTCAAAGGTTTATATTATTTTCTGCAGAGATCACCCTTCTGTATAGATCACTGGTTCTCCATCAATAGCACCTACCACCATCTGTATTCTCCCTTGACCTTCCCTCTCAAATTTCAGCTTCCTGCGTTCAATAGGATTGAAATGGCTTCGGAGCTCACTCAGCTGATCAGTGATCTGAAGAGTGAAGAAGCCTTTGAGCAATGATTTGCAGCGTTTTTTACCACCCACCAACATTTTTTTTACCTACCAACTTTTGTTTACCTACCAGCTAGGTACTACCTACCACACCATACTGGCTTCACACCTTCACCATCAAGTTTATTAGAAAGAACAAACGCTTCACACTCGATTGGAAAAATATGAAATTGATTACTGGTTACGCAAAGGCAAAACTGTATACAAATCGAAGAAATGAACAGCGATCGCATTTTAGTCCGATAAAATTTGAATGGAGATTAGACCTCTTTTGCGATTCACACTCATGATTCTGTTTTATCGAAGGAAAACCTTCAAGTACTCGTAGGGACCGAACAATTTGTCCTACAGAGCTCCGGTGGTCTCAAAAATTTTTAAAATTCTATACTATTTAGAATTGGTGAAAAAACGATACCTTTATTTCGAGACTTTTAGAGCTAGGGCACTCTTGAAATTTCAACCCTTAATTTTCACACCTTAGAAGTGACCTACATCAACCAAAAGCTTCGCAGCACAACTAGACCCGAAATGGAGCCCATATACCAAATTTGAACCAAATCGGTCCAGTGTTGCAAGAAAAGTGCCGCGGACGGCGGACGGGGGATGGGACGGCGGACGGACATTGCAAATTTGGATTCTACGCACCTTGAAACGTAAAGTGACAAAGTTTGAGGGGGGTTATAAAAATTTTTGCGATACGATCACATAGGCTTATTATTAGAAATAATAAACCAAAAATTAACATGAAAATTCGGGGAGTTAAAGCCATTTTTGCCGACAGAAGGTGGGGAACATGAAAAAAATCTTAAAAGTGAAATAACTCAAAAATGAAGCTTCTACAAAAATTCCTATTAAGAATTTTTTGCTGAAAATCAGTTGTAACATCGAATCCTGCCCTGTGACCATTACAAAATGTAACACCCTGTATAACTCAATACTCGATCAAAAATACATACACATGGTCAGAAAAATGAAATAGAGGGCAAGAAAATGTTTGTTAACATTCTCATATAAAAACCCACAATCATAACTAGTTTAAACGTATTTTTTGTAAAGAACAAAAAATACGAACTCTGTGTAACCCTTCAGCACCACAATCTTAATACGGGTACCTCCCTATTTGTGACCCCATTGAATATGAATTCCTGACAGTTCATTTCAAGTAAGTTTTGATTCCGTTCTTTCAAAACAGACAGGTATACAACTACTCGACTTCTTCAAACCTCTAGAAGATACCGCCGAAATTTCCCGATTAGTTGCCATGGTTTACTTCATTTCAATGTCATTCAAGTAGAACGGAATCATAGTGTATGTAGTCTCACCTACCTGACGTGATACCTACAGAACAATAGCACCCTACACTACCAGTTCCTATTATAAGAGAACCCAATGCACCTATTGTATAATTTTTGAACTCAACCTTCCTGTCAGAGCGAGGATAGAGTGTATACCTTGATTTTATTTTAGTACGTATGTTTACGGAGTGTGCCACGTTGAAAACAGTAGGGAAGAATTTTACAACTAATCAAGTATGAAAATGCCTCTAAGCAATATTATCTAATCTTTGTGAGTCTATTTTTTTGGTTTATTATTTCTAATAATAAGCCTATGTGATCGTATCGCAAAAAATTTTTATAACCCCCCCTCAAACTTTGTCACTTTACGTTTCAAGGTGCGTAGAATCCAATTTGCAATCCGTCGCCGTCCCATCCCCCGTCCGCCGTCCGCGGCACTTTTCTTAGCACACATGGACCGATTTGGTTCAATTTGGTATATGGGGCTCCATTTCGGGTCTAGTTGTGCGGCGAAGCTTTTGGTTGATGTAGGTCACTTCTAAGGGGTGAAAATTAAGGTTTGAAATTTTCAAGAGTGCCCTAGCTCGAAAAGTCTCGAAAAAAGGTATCGTTTTTTCACCATTTCTAAATAGTATAGAATTTTTAAAATTTTTGAGACCACCCGGAGCTCTGTAGGACAAATTGTTCGGTCCCTACGAGTACTTGAAGGTTTTCCTTCGATAAAACAGAATCATGAGTGTGAATCGCAAAAGAGGTCTATCTCCATTCAAATTTTTATCGGACTAAAATGCGATCGCTGTTCATTTCTTCGATTTGTATACAGTTTTGCCTTCTGCATAACCAGTAATCAATTTCAATATGAAGCTTTCTATTTTTCCAATCGAGTGTGAAGCGTTTAGTCCTTTCTAATAAACTTGATTGTGAAGGTGTGAAGCCAGTATTGGTGTGGTAGGTAGTACCTAGCTGGTAGGTAAAAAAAAGTTGGTAGGTAAAAAAAATGTTGGTGGGTAAAAAACGCTGCAAATCATTGCTCAAAGCTTCTCATTCTTCAGATCACTGATCAGCTGAGTGAGCTCCGAAGCCATTTTCAATCCTATTGAATGAAAGTGCTCTTCCAGGCGTCTCCAGCATTCGAGGAGATCTTCTTCACTCCTCAGATCACTGATCAGCTGAGTGAGCTCCAAAGCCATTTTCAATCCTATTGAATGGAAGTCCTCTTCCAGGCGTCTCCAGCATTCGAGGAGATCTTCTTCACTCCTCAGATCACTGATCAGCTGAGTGAGCTCCGAAGCCATTTTCAATCCTATTGAATGGAAGTGCTCTCTCCAGGCGTCTCCAGCATTCGAGGAGATCTTCTTCACTCCTCAGATCACTGATCAGCTGAGTGAGCTCCGAAGCCATTTTCAATCCTATTGAACGCAGGAGCTGAAATTTGAGAGGGAAGGTCAAGGGAGAATACAGATGGTGGTAGGTGCTATTGATGGAGAACCAGTGATCTATACAGAAAATAATAAACCTTTGAGCAATGATTTGCAGCGTTTTGGCTACATTTTATAGGCACTTGATGCTATAAAAAAATATATTTTTCACCAACGCTAATGTGCTATTTATGTCTGCAAAATAACTGAAATTTGTTTATTGCCTGAATGCTAAGTCATCATAACCGTATTATAATCTTGTCATTAAATGAGTAATGAGAGCTACCAATTTTGCTGAGCTATATGATAAATTTATGTATATACTGCATACGCGCATTGCTTTTGGTTTACTATTTTCAATAATAAGCCTTTGGAATCGAGCAAGAAAAAAAAATTTTAACCCCCCCTCAAATTGATGTTTTCGTTTCAAGGGACGTAGAATCCGAAAATCGAATAAAAAATTTCCGTCCGTCCGCTTCGTACGCGTCCGCCGTACGCCGTACGCGGCACTTTTCTTAGCAACACTGGACCGATTTGGTTCAAATTTGGTATATGGGCTCCTTTGGGGTCTAGTTGTGCCGCGAAGCTTTTGGTTGATGTAGGTCCTTATAAGGGGTGAAAATTAAGGGTTGAATTTTCAAGAGTGCCCTAGCTCGAAAACTCTCGAAATAAAGGTATCGTTTTTTCACCAACTTTAAATAGTATAGAATTTTTAAAATTTTTGAGACCACCCGGAGCTCTGTAGGACAACCGGTCGGTCCCTACGAGTACTTGAAGGTTTTCCTTCGATAAAACAGAATCATGAGTGTGAATCGCAAAAGAGGTCTAATCGCCGTTCAAATTTTATCTGACTAAAATGCGATCGCTGTTCATTTCTTCGATTTGTATACAGTTTTGTTCCTTCTGCGTAACCAGTAATCAAATTTCCATATCAAGCTTTCTATTTTTCGAATCGAGTGTGAAGCGTTTAGTTCTTTCTAATAACTTGATTGTGAAGGTGTGAACCATTATATTTAGTGTGTAGGTAGTACCTACCATAGTTGGTAGGTAAAAAAAAGTTGGTAAGTAAAACAATGTTTGTAGGTAAAAACGCCTGCAAATCATTGCTCACTGATCAGATCACTGATCAGCTGAGTGAGCTCCGCAGCCATTTCAATGCTATTGAATGGAAGTGCTCTTCCAGGCGTCTAGCATTCGAGGATATCTTCTTCACTCCTCACATCTCACTGATCAGCTGAGTGAGCTCCAAAGCCATTTTCCAATCCTATTGAATGGAGGTGCTCTTCCAGGCGTCTCCAGCATTCGAGGATCTTCTTCACCTCCTCACATCACTGATCAGCTGAGTGAGCTCCAAAGCCATTTTCAATCCTATTGAATGAGGTGCTCTTCCAGGCGTCTCCAGCATTGCGAGGAGATTTTCTTAACTCTTCAGATCACTGATCTGCTGAGTGAGCTCCGAAGCCATTTTCAATCCTATTGAACGCAGGAGCTGAAATTTGAGAGGGAAGGTCAAGGGAGAATACAGATGGTGGTAGGTTCTATTGATGGAGAACCAGTGATCTATACAGAAGGATGATCTATACGAAAATAATAAACCTTGAGCAATGATTTGCAGAGCATTTTGATATAACCCCCCCCCCCCCCCCATTTTGTTAGTAAACTATCTGAGAGTAAACATACGGGATTTCAGGTCGGTAGGACGAATAATAGCAGAGTTATAATGGAAAATGTACAAAAAAAAAACAGGGCCTGGGACATAAAACAATTTTTATATATTTTATTAAACATTTTTAATAGACCCACCCACTCATATATTTTGTCATTCAACAATCTGAGAGTATACATACGAAGTCGTAGGTCGATAGGACAAATAATAACGGAGTTATTGCAAATTGTACGAGAAAACGTGACTTGAGCACAGCACTCAGGTATCACCTCCAACCCTCGTTTAAGGGTGATCACCTCTCGCGGGTTAAGGAGATAGAAAACTCCCTAAGCCCTCCAAAAACGGCCAGAATGAGAGAATTGATTAGTTCGAAAATTAACGTCGAGCAGCACACAACGAGCTTTGGAAAAATAGAGGGGAAGTGCTGACTGACTGACAGTTGTAACGCGCCAGTACGCGTATGACACACAAACTGAATGCAGTATTTCACTATCACAACTGGTCATTTGGTTTGGTTTGGTTTTCTAATTAAATTAATAGTTTGCGGTAATTATGTTGGTTTTTCTTTTTGAAACATGTTCTCTAATGATCGTAGAAGGAGATAAAATTATTTTTAAAAAAATTCTGGGTCGTTTTCGATTTTTGGGGGCCGCTAAAGTTGACCTACACAACTGGTCATTGGAAAAAGGACCACAATGCACCTCAATGACCAGGTATGCGGTGCTATACGCAGCAAATGACCAGGGAAGCGCCATGTATACGATACCACACATACACACACACACACCCACACCACAGACATACACCTATGGTTTTTTTCGCGGATTTGGATTCAGAATGGTCTAAAACGATTACTGTGTGGTTATTTTTTTTTCTGTTGAGTGTTGTCCAACTTCACCCCAGATCGATCGCATAAGGACGCC